>WBNH01009713.1:0-158769 GCA_013401255.1 Urocolius indicus
ATGAGATCCCTGCTCAGTCTTCTTCGGGCTGAACAGTCCCAGGTCCTGCAGCCTTTCATCATATGAAAGATATCCCAGTCCCCTGATCTACTTGATGGTCCTGTGCTGGACTCTCTCCAGAAGCTCCCTGTCCCACTTGAGCTGGAGAGCCCAGAACTGGACACAGGACTCCATATGAGGCCTTAGCAGGGCAGAGTAGAGGCGGGCAGCACCTCTCTTGATTTGCTGGCCACACTCCTTGATGAATCTCAGAATGCCGTTGTCCTTCTTGGCCACGAGGGCACAGTGCTGGCTCATGGTTAGTTTATTATCAACCAGATCTCTCTCTGCAGAGCTGCTCTCCAGCAGGTCAATTCCCAGCCTGTACTGGTATACGAGTTTGTTCTTCCTCAGGTGCAGGTCTCTGCACTTGTCCTTGTTGAACCGCATGAGGTTCCTCTCTGTCCAACTCTCAAGGTGGCCAAGATCTCACTGAATGGCAGCACAGCCCTCTGGTGAATCACCCAGTCCTCTCAGTTTGGTGTCATCAGTGAACTTGCTGAGGGTAATGGTTTGGTAGAAATTCATGGTATTAAATTATTATGTAACTTGATTTATTTGTTCTTTTCATTCATTTGGCATAACAGTATTCTTTATCTATGTTATGTTCCACAAATTTAAGATTTCATTTAATATTTATTTTTTTGCATTTTTAGCATGTTTTGAGCATTTAATAGTCACGAAGATATTTCTTGTGGTATAGTGTTAAAAGTAAAAATTCTTTGAACCTGCAAAGTTCCTGTCCTGTAAACTTTAGAAATTCCTTGGACATATCAGCGAAGAGAAAGATAAGCCAAAATATATGAGGGTAGAGGTTATACAGCAATCAGCAGGATGAAGGAAGGAATAGAATAGCTGTTTCTTGAGAGAAGTGGCATGATAGCACCATATGTAAACCCAAGAACATACAGGTTTAAGGACAGTTGCTAAAAGTACAAACTCACTCTATGCTGACACTTGTCCTCTAGTATGTAGCTGAAAACTCAATATTGTGGTTTTAATTTGCCCATCTGAGGACACGGGCCTACTTTCATACCCATTAAGGCCTGTTTCTCACACAGTTGTTTATAAGGCAACACTCCAGCAGAATAACAGACTCCAGCAGAATAACAGAGTACTTTAACCTAGCCTCAACCTACCTTACTGTTTAGGGAAATATTGCTGTGTTAGCACATGCAGATGGTAAACATAGAGCTGAAGTGCCTTATTTGGTTCATGATATTGCAGAAGTTTGGAAAATAATAAAATTTGCATTTATATATGCAGTGACGTTAATGATTTATTTCTTTTCTCTTTTTTTTTGTGTCTTATCACAGAAGATTTTTGCTTCTGGTGACCACAGTGGCTTCACCACAATGTTCCAAATCTAAATAATAGTATAATTTCCTTTATGTGAATCAAAGAAAATACAAGAGGGGGGTGAGGAAGCGTTTCAGAACTATCTTTGCTATGTGATTTCTAGAATACCTGCATGGAGTTTTGGTCTTTATTGCTCCATAAAAAGAAAGATAAGCAAGTGGAGTAAATTTAAGCTACTAAATCAAAGCAAATGTACCAGCAGGTAGTTGACTTTTCAAAGTATGAGAACTGGAAGAAGAACAAAAGGTTCAATTTTCTTTTAAAAAGGCTACCTTGGAGTACACATACAGAAGAGAAATGTGGAAAGCCAAAGAGTTTTTATTTAATGAAATTAAGAACTCTCAGGTTTATGTTACATCTGAAGTGGTTCTTACTCGTGGAGTGATGCAGTTACCTTTTCCAGAAGTCATAATTGCACTAGTTATTTTTATTTGTAAAGACGTGAAAAAAATCTCCCTAAATCAGTTCTGTTATGTAACAATATTGTATATCAACATAATGAAGACAAAGAAATTTACTAATGCAGGCATTGTATACACAAATAATTATCAGACATTTAGTCAAATTGTATTCTGTCGTAATTGAAGTATATTCATGGTCTTCATCTTTAACCACTCACAAAGTACTGGGGTCTAATACAACTTTGTCAAATGAGTTTTTACTTTCTCATATTTTTTCTGTCAAATAAAAAACCATGTAAAAAAACATTTAAAGAAGTGCTACAGATCTTTTGCCCTATAAAATGAATTCACTTGTTTTTCCAGTCCTTTCCACTGACAGCCTACATACAGACAAAGAGGCCTCTCCAATCTTCTCAAAGTTCAGATTAAACCAGCAGAGAAACATTTCATGAAAAATGTTTGGGTTTTTTGACTAAATGAAAATGTAGTGAAACAAGTGCTGAAATAAAGTTACTCCAGGTAAAACATAGCAGGCTTCTGCTCTGTGACTGTCTTATACTAGATAGTTTCTTACTCTCAATTAATATTGTACCTAATTCCTCAAATTATTTGCTAGACAAAAGGATGCTCTGCTAGAAAAAGACAATGTTCATGGTAAGAGTGCTGCCAAGAAGTCACTTTTCAGTCAGGTAAGAAAGAAACTGAGGCAGGATTTTAATCGTTTAATATAATGGAAAGAAAAAATATCATTTGACCAAAAAGTTGATTTCTGATTAGGAAACAGATCTTTCATATGCTTTTTTTAGTATGCACCGTTTATTTGCAGTTTGAGGGACAACTTATGTGAAAGATTTCATTGCAAGTTAAAGTTAGCTATATAGCTATAAAAGTTACAAAATGCACTACGTCAGATACTTAAAAATCTTTACTTTTTAACTTGGGGCAAGGTTACAATACAAACAGAAAGTTAAATCTGGAAAACACAGGAACCATGGAAACTTTGGATGGAATAGAAAAAATTTGAAGTATCTTTAGAAAGTTGTCAATCAACTTAGTTTAAACTATCTAATGTAATATCTGTTAGGGACCTTAAAACATGTTTTAAATCTTGAATAAAATCAACATTGACTAACACACTTCCCTTTGTAGTCAGTAAACTACATCAGATGAAATATAACCCTGGCATAAGCTAGCAGGATTCCTGCTGATATCAAATAAAGGTGAGGCTTTCTGGTCATACACATTTAGTTCATTACACATTTAACGTCTGGTGACAATGAAAAAACAGGACAACGGAAAGAAACTGTTTCTCATTATTTGGCTATTGACCTCATTTATTAAGACTGAGCTTTACTGGAGGGGAAGCAAACAATCAATTTGCAAAACTGATCTTATTTAGCAAGAGCTAATAATATTATCTAAAAGTAGGTATCACTGTGTCAAATATTTGATGTTTCAGAGTTTGTAAAATCTATTGTCAGACACTTCTGAGAAAATAAGCAATGGTATTTATAACAAAAATGGAAAAAAAAATTCAACTGCTCTTTCAGAAGAGATGCTTATGGTGCATATTTTGCATGAAATATCTACACTTTTGGATACTTTATAAATGACTGAATTTAATAATGTTGCTGTAAAAGAAACTGTATGCAACTGTGGTAAAAATCACACCAAAAATGTAGTTTGTTAAAATTGGTAGTATTTCATGATAAATGAACAGATTGTCATTGGGGAAAAATACTTTCATACAAGATGACTTCAAAGTACACATAGCATGATCAGATCCTCAGTTCTGCTACAGTTACTGAAATTGACATCCCTGCAGAAGTCACAGAAAAGGCAAAGAAAATACATAGCTAAGAGGAAAAAAAGTAATTATCTCAGCATCTGATACCATGATAAGGCAAATATTTGCTAATTCAGCACTCNCAGGAACCATGGAAACTTTGGATGGAATAGAAAAAATTTGAAGTATCTTTAGAAAGTTGTCAATCAAGTTAGTTTAAACTATCTAATGTAATATCTGTTAGGGACCTTAAAACATGTTTTAAATCTTGAATAAAATCAACATTGACTAACACACTTCCCTTTGTAGTCAGTAAACTACATCAGATGAAATATAACCCTGGCATAAGCTAGCAGGATTCCTGCTGATATCAAATAAAGGTGAGGCTTTCTGGTCATACACATTTAGTTCATTACACATTTAACGTCTGGTGACAATGAAAAAACAGGACAACGGAAAGAAACTGTTTCTCATTATTTGGCTATTGACCTCATTTATTAAGACTGAGCTTTACTGGAGGGGAAGCAAACAATCAATTTGCAAAACTGATCTTATTTAGCAAGAGCTAATAATATTATCTAAAAGTAGGTATCACTGTGTCAAATATTTGATGTTTCAGAGTTTGTAAAATCTATTGTCAGACACTTCTGAGAAAATAAGCAATGGTATTTATAACAAAAATGGAAAAAAAAATTCAACTGCTCTTTCAGAAGAGATGCTTATGGTGCATATTTTGCATGAAATATCTACACTTTTGGATACTTTATAAATGACTGAATTTAATAATGTTGCTGTAAAAGAAACTGTATGCAACTGTGGTAAAAATCACACCAAAAATGTAGTTTGTTAAAATTGGTAGTATTTCATGATAAATGAACAGATTGTCATTGGGGAAAAATACTTTCATACAAGATGACTTCAAAGTACACATAGCATGATCAGATCCTCAGTTCTGCTACAGTTACTGAAATTGACATCCCTGCAGAAGTCACAGAAAAGGCAAAGAAAATACATAGCTAAGAGGAAAAAAAGTAATTATCTCAGCATCTGATACCATGATAAGGCAAATATTTGCTAATTCAGCACTCCTGGCTGAGGATGCATATTTACCAATATCTAAATGAAGGACATCAGGAGGTTGGGGCATCCCTTTTTTTCTGTTGTATCTGGCAACGGGATAAGGGGTAACAGGATGAAGCTGGAACACAGAAAGTTCCATTTAAATATAAGAAAAAAACAATTTCACTGCGAGGGTGATAGAGCACTGTCAAAGGCTGCCCAGAGGGGGTGTGGAGGCTTCTTCCTTGGAGGTCTTCAAGACCCACCTGGACATGCTACTCTGTGACCTGATCTACGTTGACCTACTTCTGCAGGGGGATTGGACTAGACAATCCCTAAAGGTCCCTTCCAACCCTACCATTCTATGATTCTATGAATATTTACTTTTCTCAGATTTTCTTCCATATATTCCTCCATATCCCAATCTGGGGCTTTGAAATGGATTCACGGCCAGTAAACTTACTGATAATATTTATCTGCAAGAAAACTGTATCTCTAGCCATCTTAAATTTTGCATAAAAATTTTATGTCAGCACTGGCAAATAGTTTTCCTTAAGTGTAGGAAAGTAAAGGACATAGAGAATGGTTTTTATCATTGTTGTATACTACCCTAGGTTTTTTGCAGTGTTTTGAAAAATATTCTCTCAGGAATGAATAATTTATATAAAGAGAATGTAGGCTGTTTAATTGATTAAATCACTGATTCTGAGCTGTGAATGCTTCCTAACTTTTAAAGGAACTTATGGAGAGAGTCCAGCGTAGGGTGACCAAGATGGTCAGGGGACTGGAATATTTTTCTTATGAGGTAAGTCTGTGGAACCTGTGACTGTTCAGCCTGGGGAAGAGAAGACTGAGAGGGAATCTCATTAATACTTACAAATATCTAAATGGTGGATGTCAGGAGTTTGGGGTATCTCTTTTTTTCTGTGGTATCCAGTGGCAGGACAAGGACTGATGGACATAAGCTGGAACACAAAAAGCTCCATTTAAACATAAGAAAAACTATTTCACTGAGAGAGTGAGGGAGCCCTGGCACAGGCTGCCCAGGGAGGGTGTGAAATCTCCTTCTCTGGAGGTTTTCAAAACCAGTCTGGACCTGTTTCTTTGTGATCTGATCGAGGTGGACATTCTTGAGCAGGGGGGGTGAACTAGGTGATCTCTAAAGATCCCTTCCAACCCTACCATTCTGTGACTCTGTGATTCTGTGTGTTGATTTTCCTAACACTTACATCAAGTCATATTTTAACTGTGCTCTTGGATTCTTTAGTTAAAGTAAGCTTACATCAATGTTAAACAGTGTTATTATCTTTTCTGTTAGGAGGCCATTCTAACCTGAAGGGTGGTAACTTAATACTGTAACATATGTCATATGCACATACAGTGTTGTCCCTGGGGAGAGAATAAGACAAGAAATTATAAAAGACAGGTGATAATGTTTTATTGTGAGGTTAATAAAGTCATGTAGACTAGCTGTCTCACTGGATTTCCATGAAGCATTGGTAAAATTTCGGTTAATTACAAAAGTAAAGATTCCATCTGAGACACCATCTGAGACATAAATGATAGAAAATCTGCAAAGATCATAGAAAATCTATAAACCTTGACAGCCAAACACAGTTCCATTGAGACTAAGAATGCTACATGATTTTAAGCCTTGAAACTGGTGTTGATGAGATTCCATCTCTTTTGCTGTCAGGTACATGTAAGGAGATTCATCTCATTTCCCTTCATATTTTTACAAGCTTTACTGTGTCCTTAAGCCTGCAAAGCCACAACTACTCTGCTGCTACTCACTGAGACCTGCACTGCAGCCAAGGCAGTTTATCCCATCAAAAAATAAATATCTACTGTGGGAGATGATTCACCCTCTGGAGATGCTGCTCCCTTTCTTCTGCTGTAAAGGAGCCTGGATGACTGCCTAACATCTGGAGAATTAACGTTAGGTGTGAGGGACCCTTCCTGAGGGATACCCACAGAGAAGGTCAGGCAAGACTCAGTTCAAATCAATGGGATGACTGAGCTTCCAGAACAAGCAGTAAATTTCAACAAAGCTGGAATTCCAGCAACTGATCTGCCACACACGCAAGACCTACGAGTTCTCCTGGGCTTTAATTACCAACTAAAGAACACAATGCTCTGCTAACAAAATACCTTGAGACCATTGAGCTGTCCTTCCTTACTCTTCACTGATGTGTATTAATTATAAATACTTTTTTAAAAAATAAGACGTTTTTCAAGTGCTTTCCTAGTTAGCTCCTTTTAAAAATAAAAAAGATTTAGAAAAATTGCAACAAGTGATTGTATGACTTCTGTCCACAATTACATGGATATAGCTCATCTGGTTAGGAAAGAGCTCTCTAAAGTTATACCCCCTTCCATTCCAGATTGATTCTGAATCTTTCTATGTTTTGTTTTATTTTTTAAAAATGTAGAAAAAAATCCTGTGTACCCTGTTTGCTTCAACAGTGGCAACAGTGGTTGAAACCAGCCTGTCTTTTCAGGGTATTGCCACTTGTAAAGCTGCCTTAAATTTCCTGTTTTCCCCAGCTGAGTAATAGCCTTTGAACACATATCCTATGTCCCATCATGAGTTAGTGATTCATATTCACAGAATCACAGAATCACAGAATGTTAAGAGATGGAAGGGACTTTGAAAGATAATCTTGTTCAACTCCCCTGCCAGAGTAGGACAGTCTAGATGAAGCCACACGGGAACTCATCCAGGTGGGTTTTGAATGTCTCCAGAGAAGGAGACTCCACAGCCCATCTGGGCAGCCTGTTCCAGTACTCTGTCACTCTCACAGTGAAGAAATTTTTCTTTGTCTTTCTTTGGAACCTCCTATGTTCCAGCTTGTACACATTGCCCCCTTGTCCTATCATTGGACATCAATGAGAACAGTCTGGCTCCATCCTCGTGATACTCTCCCTTTATGTATTTGTAAACATTAATGAGGTCACCCCTCAGACTCCTCTTGTCCAAGCTGAAGAGCCCCAGCTCCCTCAGCCTTTCATCACAAGTGAGATGCTCCACTCCCTTAATTGTCTTTGTGGTCCTGTGCTGAACTCACTTGAGCAGCTCCCTGTCTTTCTTGAACTGAGACCCAGAATTGGACACATATTCCACACGTGGTCTCACAAAGGCAGAGTTGAGGGGGAGGAGAACCTCTTTCAACCTACTGCCCATACCCCTTCCAATACAGCCCAGGATGCCATTGGCCTTTCTTGGCCATGAGGGCACATTGCTGACTCATGGTCATCCTGTTGTCCACCAAGACCCCTAGATCCCTTTCCCCTACACTACTGTCTGAGAGTTCATTCCCCAGCCTGTACTGGTACAAGGGGTTGTTCTTTCCCAGATGTAAGACTGTACACTTGCCCTTGTTAAATTTCATTAGATTTCTTTCTGACCAATTCTCCAGCCTGTGCTGGTCTCGTTGAATGGCAGCACAGCCTTCCGGGGTGTTAGCCATCCCTCCCAGTTTAGTATCATCAGCAAACTTGCTGACAGTGCACTCTATAATGCAATAATTCACGGAATATAATATTTTTTACAGTATTTAATACTATGTCAGGTTTTATATCCAATAACCTTTTAGTTTTTGTGTTATCCTGTTGCACTTAGTTTCAGAGATTGTTTATGGCAAAAAATTCATATTAAGAACTTTACATTTGTCACTTTTTCATATTTCTAAGGAAAAATATATGAGCTGAAGAGGCTGTACTAGGAAGTAGGAAACAGGACTACAGGAGAGAATTATGGCACTGACAAGGGAATAGAAGCCATCATAAGTTCAACAATATATTAATTTTTTGTCATTTACTAAACGCTACTTTGGCCAGGGCATATTTGAAACATACTACATGAAAGCAGTCAGAAAATAAATGTACTAATGAAAAAAATATGCACTGTTTTGTATTGTTTCTATTTCTTTTGATACTGTTGTAACAGATTTAAATTGTATTGACATCTTCCACATTTAGGTAAATGGGTAGTATATAATACAATATGTGCCTAATATGGGGGTTTTATTGTACTTTCTACATGTTACGCACTGGTCCTTTTAAATGTTGTTAGCAATTTTACAGGTGTAATTTTTTTTAATCAGGGGCAGTCTGTGACTTCTGTGTGGCTTGTGTGTAGGCACAACGTGGCTCTCAGAGCAGATCTGCGTGACTAGTACACCCGTGCAAAGCTGTGCTGGTGCACGAGACACAAGTGTTAAGCAATCTGGATTCCTGGCGGCAGAGAACAATGAATCAGCAGGCATGGCTGAAGACAACAGTGACAAATGGCCCCAGGTTTCTGTTGCGTATTCAGCATAGCTAAGTCAAATTGCTCAGTCCTGTGATGAACATATTAGGTTTTCCTCCAGAGGACCACATTCACAGCAATTTGTCCTTGATTCTTTAAAGCTTATGGAGTGAGTCTTCTGGCTCACAGATACAGATAGATATAAGCCTCTGGCCCAGGGGAAAAAGTTAATTGCTCTTGCTTAATGGAATATCTGCTTTTGTCACTGAGAAGAGCCTTCTGGGGTCCTGGGTCATAGGTGTTTCATTCTGTAAATCTTGCGTTATGATGAAACTCAGAATTATCTGAGTCAGTAAATGTTTAATCAGTAATTGTCAGAAGTAGAAGTTATTGAAAATTGTGTGACGAGGGACAGGTCTGTGCCCTGAGATCACTGCTCAGCAGTGTCAGGCAAAACACAGCTACTAGTCCAAGGAGGAAATATTCAAATCATTATTTGGGATCTAATTTTCTATACCAAAAGTGTTAAAATTCCCTGAAAAAAAAATCTATTTTAGACAGTGGGAACTACTTTTAACATTCAATTTGACTCTACTATGGATTGAATTAATAGCATTGGCTTCTCTAGCTTTTTGGAAGTAGTTCCTGTTTGAAATAAATCTCTTTGGCTTGTCAGAAAGAAATGTTTGAGAAAATATTGTGATAACTGGAAATTTAATTGCTTTCATTTTGTGCCTTTCTACAGATTTTTTTCCAGTGCCAGATACACTTGGCTGTGATAGGGATTGTAGAATGAATGACAGTTTTGTTTCCATATTTCTGGAAGGAGTTAGATGTTCAAAGTTCGTTAATATCTTTTCCTATTTTAGGAGTTCTACTAATATGCTGTATGCAAGCAGAATTTTCTTCTTAGGATCTTAAGAACTCTTTTTCTCTCTGTTTTGTCATCCTTGTATTGCTAAATATGCCCTGTAATATTTCTACTTAGTGTCTTTGAGGTGTAAGTTCTCATGTCAGAATAGTCTGGATGAGATTACAAAGGATAAAATTTAAGCAATTGTCCAAGAAGACTTGTTCTTGTTCCTGCCTATCATGACTCAGCCACAGAGAAGTTACACTGTCTTTTTGTTTCTGTTATCAAGACTTTTTATTTTCTGCTGTTTTGCATTTAGATGGGTTATATTATACTATATATTATTATAGTTATATGTCTACTTGTAGAATAATAATAATAATATACTATATATTATACTCAGAAATGGACTGTCAGTAAGTCATCTTGAAAGGCTTGAATATCTGAATCTGTGTCTCTGATGTCTCACTCCCCTGGATGTATAGGGTGACTTGAAAACAGTGATCTCACAGTGCCGGTTGTTTCTTCTATATCTCAGACAGACAGCAGCTCTCCGCTTTCAGGAATGGACACTGCATCCAACCTGGCCATGATTTCCTCAGCATGTTAGATCATAGCAAGGTTTAGGGCAGTTAAATGTAGAACTGTAGGTTGCCATAGTGTCTCACTGTTAACAAGAAGGCTGCAGAGTACGGGCAATACTAAACTGTGCCAGAAACACATTATAACATTGCTTGTATGCCAGACATTTGCATGGAGGTGACTGGTGCAGTGCTTATTCAATGGGCATGGTTACCAGGAGATGGGTAATCTTTGTCCTGGCTTTTGAAACTTTCCTTGCAGATGTGTTGTTCTGGCATGGAGCTAGAGGTCAGGTGTGGGAGAGAGAGTGGAGCTCCCAGGTCTTTATGAACTGAAGAATGCAGTGCTACTGCTGGCAGCCAAAGAGCAGGAGGAGATTTGGAAACAGGGTTGTGATAGTTTGTTCCGCTCATTATGCCCAGTTCTTTCCAGTCAATTGGTTATTCATTCACTTAGGAAGTACAAAAATCACCTGGAGGTACCCCAGCTTTTTTAGAAGATGCATCTCCTTGTTGCTCTTGTGACTCTCTCTCCATTTGTCACCTTTCTCATTAGAGAAGAGATTATTTTTTAGCCACTTTGCCAATCCAGGATTTAAAGCAAATGAAGAGAGTGTTTTAGGCAGGGAAGAGTAACTGCACTGACCACAGACTTCCAGAACTCTCCAAGAAGTAGGCATTTTAAAGGTAATGATATGTCAATACAACATACATTAAATTAAATAAAAATGTTGCACAGTTGTTGCATAAAAGTAAAATACATAACATGTGTGGGCAGCAGGTTGAGGGAGGTTCTACTACCCCTCTACTCTTCCCTGATGAGGCCTCATCTGGAGTCCTGTGTCCAGTTCTGGGCTCCCCAGCTCAAGAGGGACAGAGAACTTCTGGAGAGAGTCCAGTGCAGGGCCACCAAGATGATCAGGAGACTGGGCCATCTTTCTTATGAGGAAAGGCTGCAGGAACTGGGGCTGTTTCATCTAGAGAAAAGGAGACTGAGGGGAGAATCTCATTAATATTTACAAATATCTAAATGGTGGGTGTCAGGAGGTTGAGACATTCCTTTTTTCTGTTGTATCTAGCAACAGGACAAGGCGTAATGGGATGAAACTGGAACACAAAAAGTTCCATTTAAATATAAGAAAAAACTATTTCACTGTGAGGGTGAGGGAGCCTTGGCGCAGGCTGCCCAGAGGGGTTGTGGAGTCTCATTTCTTGGAGGTCTTCAAGACCCACCTGGACAAGTTCCTATGCAACCTGATCTAGGTGGGTCTGCTTCAGCAGCGGGGTTGGACTAGATGGTCTCTAAAGGTCCCTGACAACCCCTACCATTCTATGATTCTATGATTCTAACTCTGGATTAGCTTATTTGATTTATAGGACATTGATTTCATTTTTTTATCATAATTTCTTTCACTTTAATTCAAGAAAGACCTCCAGTTCTCCGAATCTATAGCCTTAATACAACACCTATGTATGTTCCCAAGTCTTCTTTCCTTTTTAAAAACTTGAGTAGATGTTTAAGCAGATTTTTCTTGTACTAATAGGTTTATGAGCGAATGGTTAATATTAAGGCCTGTTGCAGTCTGAGGCCAATGTACTGGAAGATTTGAAAGAAACTAGGGTGCACAGAAATGACTGTTCCTATTGGAAATAACTTTGTCTTTGCCAAGGATGGGAGAGTGCGTGGGAAGTGGCTGGTACTTTTAGGCAGCCTTACCTTTCAATATGTTGGGCTTGAAATTCTTCGCTGTCTTGTTTTATTAAACATGAAGAATCCGTGAAGAATCTGTTCAATTCTCTGTGCTGTGATCATCATCTCATATATTATGTGAATAAAAATCCCTGTGGCTGGAACACGTAGTATTGGTCATGTTTTTTGTCCAACAAAGGCTGGAGGAACAGAGAGTTCAAATGAACACATAACTTTTTGTTAAACTTCTGGCAACTTTACATGGACAGACTTGAACAAATGACAAATTGTGCTTGTCAGCATAACAAATTGTGTGTTTCTTGTAATGTACAGTACTTCTGAAAGTGGCTAACAGCATATCCACAGAGTATATGTGTGTGTGTGTAATGTTCCTGAGGACTGAAAACAGTAGTGTGAATTGTCATACAGACTGCTGTTAATGTTTAAGCTGTATCTGCTAGTGTGCACAACCAAACTTCTGGAGCTATGGCTAATTATGGTCATGTAGAGAAGGGACTGTGGCCTCATGGAGAACAGCCTGGTAGGGTAGTGGTGCAAGGGTGGTAGGCACAGCCTAGTGCTTCTTCATCTCTCTCTGCTGCAATGCAGCTGGTAGCATGGCTCTGTTTCTTGAGCCCGTGTCACATCTCTCCATGAGGTGCCAGGACACAGAACTTCAAAATGCTGCCAGGGAAGAAAAAATCTAGAAGACTGAAAGACATCCCACCTGTTGTCAAAAGGTGGGCTGGACTCTTTGAAGCCTCCTGTCCTATAGAGGACGAATTGATTTAACTATTTGTATTAAGAGATATCAATTGATTTAACAGGGAGATTTTAAGTAATTTTAATGTATCTTTATAAGAAGTTATTTTTCAATTTTGTCAAATTTCCTTTTTGTGCGTCTAAGAAAGAGAAAAAAGGCTGTGAGGTTTTTGGTTTTTTTTTTTTTTTTTTGGGTTTTTAACCCCCTTTCTCTTTGTTGGTTAGTATTCTGTTTTCTCTGTTTTTTATTTTAGTTGACAGCAAGAGCACTAGTGTTCCAGTTTAGAAACATATTTTGCCGTGAAATGATCATGACTAGCTATAGAAATGCAGACAACATCTTGTAATCTAGAAATTCTTGATAATATATTTTTCTGTAATTTCCCACTGACAAAGCTGGGTGTTCAACAAAATATTAAAAAGGGAAGCGTGACCCTCCTGTCAATATAACAATAAAAGCCTAATTAGTGATCCTAAACTCCTTTAATTTAAAACAATATTATGATCTGATTATTTCTTGCAACACTAAACAGTTAAATTTTGTACTTAAATACCATATCTTCTTTCACTAGCACATAATCTACAAGTCATATGTTTTATGATGATGTGAGCATGTATCTTACCAGCAAATGTTCAGGCCAAAAATAGCATCATTTTTTTTTTCATAAGTAGGAGGAAAAATATTTTAAAAATAGCTTTAGATAAACCCAAACAGCAGTAAAAGATTGATTTTTAATGCAGAACAAATATGCAATACAGAAAAATGGCTTTTCTAAGAATGTCCTTTGTGAATACCAAGCCATAAACTACCACTAATTTTTTCACAGTATCAAATGGTGATTTTAAAAATAAAACATAAAAATAAAAAAGGATTATAGAACAAAATTATATCATTTTATTAGACAAGGTTGACATTTTTGAATTTATGTGTGGAGAAAAGGAATGTATGTTAATGTATTATATGCTACTTACACTAAGAGACTGAAGCTGAATTGCAATTTTAGTACATTGTCCTACATTTGGGAGAACATGAAATATTCTTCTCTCACAATTATTTTAAGATTAACCTAAACTCACCAATTTTTAGTCTTTATATGCAGATTTGTATTTAACCATGAGAGGCATAAAGTGTGTATAACCGTGGACTACATATCTGTGATCTCAAGTAGATATGTAGCTTTACTCTTTTGGAGCTAGTAGATGTCTGATACCATTATCATCTGTAGAATTGGTTCAGTTCAACAGTACAGAGAGTCTATTATTGCCATCATAATGGAGAAATAAATACTGATCTATTTTAACAGTTAGGGAAATAGCTTACTTCAAATAGAAGTCCTAGAAGTTGATAGCTAAGGAAGAACAGTCTAATTCCGTAATTAAGACTATCCTTAGTTCTACGAATGGGTAATGGTATTGAAATGTTGGCAGTTTATTCAGTTGGGAATGCAATGTTTTAGATTGTCAGAATCTGGTCTCAAAGGACAACAATTTTAGGGAAGTGAATCAGCTTTAAAATTTGTTAGTAGTTATTAAGCTATTAGAAACACCAAATGCAATTATGGTCAATATGAAGAGTTATCCAGGTTGATCGATCAAGAATAAATATAACAAGCAAAATCAGTATTTGGGAAAGATTTGCAAAAAAAAAATGTTTAACATAATCATCATATAAAAAAAGAGCAAATTTTTTGCTTTTCTCCATTGCATATGTATCATGAAATAGACCAAATATGAAAGGTAAAGGAAACAGGAAAAGAATGTTTAAACTGACATATACTTAAAATGTACAGCCAGGAGGTCTTGGGTTTCATAGAGTGCCACCTGTAACAGAAATGATTTCTTATTGTTGACTCAGTACTACATTCTCACAGGTCTAGTCACTTTGGACTACAGGCAGAGAAAGGTCATATACACTAGCAGTTGGGACAAGTGAGATGCATTTGTTTATCACAAAAATATAGGAAAGAATTTGGTTTTCAGCTTAGCTCCCAGCTTTGTGACAGAATCCAACACAACCACAGATGTCTATCTTGGTTTCTTTATGGCCCAGCTCTCACTCATACAAAAGGGATAGTCTTCCTTTTTCCTATCCTTTTTTGCTTAAGCTGGACTGAACCATCTCTGTATAACAGCTGGAAAAACCTTAGAGTCTGATTTGGGGCCCCTAGATTTTCTAAAAATAGAGATAATAATTAGTTACTGTAAGAGCTTTGATGTTGACTATGACTTTTTTTGTGGATAATATTGTGTTAGTGATATACTCTCTTAGTCATTTTTTCTCTAAGTGCTCTTGTGTATTTGTCAGCTTTCTAAAGCAATACTTTTGCTACAATATCATATTGAGATGGGAAGAGTTTCAGGTTTCAATCCCGTGAAGACTCCTTGGATGCTACAAAGTGCATGTTCATTCTTATTCTCTAATTTGCTGCCAAAATATAATCATCTGTTGTTTTTCAGTGTGCTGTTACATCTAGACTGAAAAGGAGCATTTTGTAGCCCAACATATATAATGTGAAAGAACAAATTCACTGCAAGTATTTCACTTACTGCACAAAGAAGCTGGGAATGTGTCTTATATCTAGCACTTCTGCAGCACCCTCTCTGAAGGGACAGGCTGTGATTTACCATGAAAAATGCTTTAATCAACAAAACCCAAACCCCTGAATATGATATTTTCCCTTTATTTGAGCTTTGTGGTGATGGCCTCCAAATTACTGAAAAGAAGGTCATATGTTACTACTGAAGTCAACAAGGTAAATGTGACACTTATGTGTGAAGTGTGGTAGGAATTTCAACACAGGGGCATAAGAATGCTTAAATGCCAAATTGCTCTGTAAACTAAACCTCTGGTAAAAATACATAGCAAATTCAGGACATCTTTGCTATGTTGGAATCACAGTTGTTTACAGCTAGAGAATACCTTTTGGTTTCTTTCAGCACTAAGCAAAATTAAATTTGAAAAGAAATGTGATTCAGTAGGTTTTCCATGAACTCTATGTTTCATGTGCTTTTTCATTTCCTTCTCATTTCTTTCCAGTCACTGTCACTAGATGTTTGTGTAAAGCATTATATTTTCAACTTTTGGTGCTTAAAACTGGGAAGCAGGTCTCAACAGAAAGCCTAGAGGTCTGAGTACTTTGTATAGTACATAAGTCAAATATAAAAATGTAACTATGTATACATTGCAAGTAAGAAGATGCATTTTTATTTACTTCCAGAGAGGATCATATGAAAGGTCTATACTGGTTTCAGCATCTTTCTGACTTTAAGTTATTAAAAAATGCATCAACACAAGCGATGAGCTCTGATCACGTGTTCCTACCTTCCATATCCATTTAGCAACATCCAACTTTCTTCAAGATCTCCTATCAAACTGAGAAAAACTGAAATATTTTTACACAGGGCGGGTGATGAATATGAACAACACCAAAGAATTGTTTTCTCAAACTTTTTTTTTTTGTGGTATATGATGTAGCTGAATGGAAAGTTGCTTGTGAGCCTTGCTGCATAGATATCCTACAAGTGTGTGTTATTGTTAAACACGTAAAAATTATACCACTCAATAAGCAATTTATCATCATAATTAAATACACTGATTTATCTGTACACAGCATCTGAAAAAACACACTTAAAATAGGTTACACTGATGAAGAAAGACATCTGGAACCCCTCATGGGTGCATCACATTATACATTGTTTCCATCTTATTTTTCTGATGTGTGAGCCCTTAACAGATTAAGTTGTGGAGAATGATTCTCTTTGGCTGGAAAAAAAGGGGGGAAAGAAAAGAGCCTGCACACTATCAGCAATTATTCAGATTGAAATTTTAGGCTATATAGTACTTCAGAAATCAGTAGTGTTAGGCAGCCTGCAGGCAGCTGCAAGCTGATGAGGTGCAATTTTTAATGACTTGTCAGGTAGGCCATGGAAACTGGCAACTGTGTGTTTGGTTTTTGCCTGTATCACGTGGAATAAGATGTTAGATTTTATTTGCAGATGACAGAAGCGAGAGCAGTGCACCTTGTCCTTAGCATGCTTTGGTCTTGTTAAGTTACAGTACTAGTCACACGATGAGAGGGAATATCCTAGAAGGGCTAGATCTTCGTATCACCGTAGGTCCTGCTGCCCTTGTGTGTGCTAATATCAGCTACAAAATTATGCTGTCTGAAGTAATACTTAAACCCTGCTTTTGTTTAAAATTTGGCCTTGTGCTCAGAAATGTTTATACTGAAACAAAACATAGAAGATGACATGATTCCTATCCCAAAGAGCTCCCTAAAATTAAAAGCAAAACTGTGTAAAATAAAACCAGTGGTTGTTTCTGGCTCAAACTTTTAACCAGAGTTGGTCTAATAGTTACAGAGCATAAGCCAACATATAGTGTAATATAATATGGTTTAGACTGTTCTTTACCAATGGTGTCTACTGGAACTAGAAACTTTTTTTTTTCTTAAAGTGTTTAACAGACATATGTGTGTAAATATACACAGTGTGTTTTTTGTGTTTATGTTTGTGTGTATATGCATTTGTACAGAGAGAAATGTCAAATTAGACACATGTGCACATGCACACACACATATTCACTGTTCACTTAAGGAACTCAGGTATTAATAAGATAGTAAATTAACCAGACAGCTGTTAAGGCTTTAGTGTCTTCTCACTTTACTCTTAAAAATAGTAGGTCTGATAATTACTGGGGTTCACTGAACCACTACTAGTCATCCAGCTATATTGTCACCACACAGATGGGAGTTCCCTTAATCTTTTGAGTTCAACTGAAATAATATGTAAGTCTTTTCATCCACTAGTTGAATTTCAAGGTACTAAGGAAGTGGAGTTGTTTTGCATTTTTCCAGATTACCGAAGGTGGTTTTGGAAACAAGTCAACTTGGAAAAAATTGTCATGTTAGGTTAAAGATAGAAGTGTGTGAAACACGCGAACTTGCTGCATTTTGTGTTTTAAAATGAATCTTGGAAGGTACAGCATCACTTACTCTATACCCTTAATATCCATTATTAATCTGTCTGTGTGGCCAATAGTGGCATTGTGATACTAGGGAGCTGCAATTAGCACTCTCTTTGAGCCTTTTCTACTCTGACACAATGGTTTTGGGAAGTTGATAGTGCATAATTTTGATTTGCAATGTGGTAGAATAGGAGAGAGATGTCCTAATTCCTCTTGATTAGTTTCCTTGGCTGTGCTTATAACCTTTCCCTTGGATGTGTCTTTCTCCTAGAAACCAAGAGAAAGGGAATCACCACTTCTCTCCACCAACTTGTACTGTTTCTATTCTGATCAGCTCCACAAATTAGGAACTGGAACATCTTAGGTCAAATAAAGGAAATATTCTATTCTTTTTGTTTAAAAAAAAAAAGAAGGGCAGAAGAAGGAAGGAACAGGAGGAACTCTCCTTTTCCTTCTTCTTCTTCTTAAAAAGTGATCATGGAGGTGTCTAATTGGTTCAGCCCCAGAAGTGGGTCTGGGTAGAGTTTTGAGCATCTTCTTACAGGAGCCATCTTTACAGCCCCTTCCCCCTTACCAGAAAAAGCTTCAGGTCAAACCATGACACACTTCTTACTTGAAATCAGACTTATTTTTGCCATTTTCTTATCAGAATACAAACAGAAGAACAAGAATATAATCAGGAGAACTGAAAGAATGAATGGGAAAATGTTTGTTTCTGCAGGATTCCCAAGGTCAAGACATCTGGAATCCCCAGTTAAAATACGTAGAAATGTCTGAACTCGTGTAAATGTCTTGAAACAACAGTCCCAGTTGTGAGGAATTTAGAAGTTTCACAGTTTATTTCTATTTTAAAATGGAGAGAAAATTAACTCATTCAACAGTTCCATATTAAAGAGGGAGAGAGAGGCCATAGTGGAGAGAGAGAAGCTTCTTCAGAAGGAGAGATGATATAGCAATGTATCTTAGAGTGCTCTGAAAGATCTTGTTTTGTTCGTTTGCAATAAAAAAACCTTAGAGATAAAGTGTTTTCCAAACACTTTATCAATCTTAAAAATATGTCTTACTAATAATAGAATATTTTTATAGGACATGTAGCATACAGATATAGGTTGCATAAGTTTTAAAGTCAGTGCCTTGATGTATAGGTGTAGATAGAAAGGGAACATAAGTTAGCATGCTAAGCAACAAAATTGAGGGGAAGAGAATAACTTCTCTGTTAAAACTCTTAGAAACCAGTGTGGTTCACAGACTTTTTTGTTCTAATGAAATGTTTGTTCTGCTGAGAAAGTCCGAGAATGTTTCAAAAAGATCTAGGTCCTTGTTCTTAGAATATATCTGCTGAAATTTTAGACTGCTGATCTTCCTTCACATAATTGTTCCTTTTGTTTTATGTAAAAGGGGATAGAGGGCAACTGCTTTATAAATAAAAGTCAAGCAAACGCAGACTAATGTATGCTGTTTATAGTAATTTATACAGTTAATCGTTGAAAATGTAACCAGAATTCTTGTTTGTACTGTTTTGATTTTGTGGGAGCTGTTTGAAATAATGCCAGTAAGCACTGTCCCGTACAAGGAACTGAGAGATATTCTGTAGCCTGCAGAATATACAGAGCTTGAGAAAAAAGGCAGTATAAAACCTGTCATCCCATGCCTGGATAACCTAAAAAGTGATTTAACTTTAAAACTATTAAGCAAATAAGACTCACAAAAAATGAGTCTCAATAAAGTTACTTACCTGGGAGCATAAATGCAAATTTCAGAATAACCTCAAGTTTCTCAGTGTTAAAATCTTGGTCTGGCAACATTTATGAAGAATACTGTAGGGAAAAAAAAAAAAAAATGAACTATAGGAAATATTTGCTTTAATGAGTACTAAATCCAGATTTATTTTTTTTAGATGTTCTGCTATAATTTCCTTGCTACTTCTTTGTGCATAATTTCCAGAAAGCAATATCCTATGAACCATAAGGGAAATTCAAGAAGTTAATTAAAATGTTAGATAAAATGCTATTGAACTCATATGAAGAGACACAGAACACATGTGGATGTTATTTTAAAATTTTCATGCCAATTTACCACTACTTGCAAATTCAAATGAGTAAATTATGAGCTGAAGAATTAATTCATTTAAGAGCCTGTGCACTGATAAGCAAAGTTAACATATAGGGGTAAAAAAATACAAAACAGCAAGAAACTTTTGTATAACTGATGGGAAAAGGAGTTGTTTATATTTCTTGTTGGTGCATTCCCAACATGTCCTTATATACTTCCCTCTGTGTTGTTTAGAGGAAAATAAATTGTCCATGTGGGTATGAAACCTTAAGAAAATTGGTTTTTTTCTACAAGAAAACAATTTTATCAGAGAATGAAAGCCAAAGATGTACTAGCAAACACTGTTTTGAGCCACAAAAATACATAACTAACAAAATAATAATAATAATAAAAAAGGAATTATTTTTCCTTTAAAGTTTTTATCTCTTGAAAAAGAAGAACATGCATAACAAAGAAAATAATGTGTCAATATCACATCCAGCTGTGGACACTATCAAATAAATGCAGTAAAAATTAATTATTTATCCATAAATGTGATTTGCAAGCAGTTATTGGTACTGACTAGATTATGTATTTAAAAAAACACTTAAAATCAAATTCTGCCCTCAAAGCATATAGTGATCAGCTATAAACTGAACACACACTCACTCTAATAAGTAAATTAATTTTATTTATTTATCTAGTGGACATCAGTGGAATTATCCTACAGTTTTAAGAGCAAGGAACAAATTCCTGCATATATGTAGAGCAGTAGCACACTTCAATTCTTAGGTATTTTAAGGTTATGACTCACGACACATGCACGAGAGAGGAGTCCATGTTTGTTAATCTAAACTGATGCTTCATTACTTTTAGATTTGGTAAATGACAACTTCAAGTCATTTTAAGGCACATGTGAATAAATGTGTTACTGATGCCTTCTGCTAAGTCTCTGCTCCTCCCTGAAACTGCAATGTAGGACTCTGAAAAGCTGCACCCTTGTTCCAGATCACTTTACTGTTCTCACTGAGATGAGAAATTTTGTTTTGTTTTGTTTTGTTTTTTAAACTTTTCTAGCATAGGATATGTTCCAGCCTAGGAGAAAAGAAAAAGAGAGGACAACGTGTTGCAGAAATATCTTATTGCCTTGTTCCAACTGTATGTTTGCAGGTAGCTTTCCTGCTGGCGTGCTAGCACAAGTAGGGAAAGCCTGGGATAAGTTGATGTTGGTATGAGAGCTCAACAGGCTAAATATCTGGCACTGGATCAGAACAGAGAGACAACTCTTCAGAACTGCTGGAGACTCTGCCTCCCCTCTAGTAGATTTGCTCTTATCCTGACAAAAACCATATCAAGTACAAACCAGGACATTTCAGAGGACGCTTCCTCCCCTGAGGACTAATCTGAAAGCCTATGTCATTAAAAGCAGGTGGTGTGTCTTTTTGAATTAACAATGTTTGTCCCAATAGCATGATTCACATCCTGGGTATTTTTGGTGTCCTGTCATCCAAGGAGGGCTGATTCATATTGCCTTCATGTACTTCTTCAGCCTATTGTTGCTATTTTCCTGTTGTTACTCAAGCCCAGCTTTCAGTTAAGATGTCTCCGGGTGCTTTAGAGCATGTCAGGCATACACAGGGAACAGCATATTCCAGCTGAGACAGCAACAATGGTCCTGCACACTGCACGCAGCTGCTCTCATTCCTGACCTTTCCGTTCTATCTGTCCTTCAACCCAGTCACTTGTATTCAGCCACTGCAACATCCCAGAACACTCTGGAAATGTCAGTCCCTGGCTTGCATTCCTGTAGCTCCCTCCTGGGCATTATCCATTTTACTTTTCCTCCTTTCCCAACAAGATATGTTTCAGGTGTTGTGGTTACTGCTCAGGGAGCTTGTATGGTAACAACCCATGTAGTGACTTGCTTCTGAGCTCCTGTGTAAAGTTTCTCCATTCCACTCCCTTCCTGCAAAGCCTTCATCTCCTTTATTAGGCTCTTCCTGGTGTATTTCCTTGCTTGAGAGGCTCAGTGTGTTTGATCAGTGGCACCTGGCTGAGCAGCACCTGCATGTCACCCTGAGCATGCCAGCAATGAGCACAGGGAGTCCTCTGTCATGCATGTAATGCATGTCGGTGGCCCCTGGGAGGAAGCAGAGGAGCCAGCAGGGCTTCCTTTGCTCACTCTCAGGTGTGTGAAGGTCTGGCATCTTGATTTGGCTTCTTCAGTGGTGGACAGAGAGAAAGGGAGTACTTTCCCCTGTAGTATTGACATCCTCTCCTCAAATAGATGTCATCATCTTCAAGGCTGAAGCACATGCCATAGACTGTCTTCCTAACTCTGAGAAAGCTAATGCAGGCTTTGAGAAGGGCTCGGTGAGTGTTTCTGCTTCATCTGATCACAAAATCAATGATACAAGCAGCGTGATCTGAAGAAAATGGCTTTTACATGAAGTAATCGGTACCATTGCACTTGCTTACTGAGCTTCAGATGTGAAATAAGCAAAAATTAGAGCAGGAGACTTTCCACTCCTTTCAGGGCAGTATACACATTGACTAGGAAACAGCTCCACAGAAGAAGAGCAAAAATAATTGAACAGAGCAATAAGAAATATGTTCCTGTGGAATTTAAGGCCATTACAATACTGAATGGAGTAGCTACAGTAAAACAAATATGTATCTTGCAGAGCCCAAGATGGAGGCTTGCCTGCTGAAACTTGCAGCCTCTTGAGCTGTAGCCCCTTGTTTCAGATGACAGGGCTTTAGTTTGCACAAGCAAGATACAGCCCTTAAGGAACTGGCTAGATACCAACAAGCCACTTATTTGGGTATGATTTTGCTGACTGTGTTAAATAGATTAGTTTGGAAAGAAGGGTTTGTGTTTGTTAGTTCAGTAGTATGGGAATCCAGGAACTTGTTAATTTTAGTGAATCACAACATCTGAGCAGAATGTACTGAATTTTTAATCCACTCAAACTGAAGCTTTGTTTGGTATTTAGTAAGTTGTGACAGCATAGCACCTCGTTCTACTCAGTGGCAAAAGTGTCCTGTCCACTTCACTGTTGTTCTATTATGCTATAAAGGAAGGTGAAGCTGAGGTGGTTTTTCCATTTCAGGTCTTCTACACCTGTTTACTAAATGCTTACTTTATTAGTTGATAAAATATTTAAATAGTAATAACAGTTTCTAATAATATTCCTAAATATATGTCAATCCTACAAAAAGTTGGCATTGTAAATTGTCTCCCAGTTTCTTCAGGGATCTCCCTCATTAAAATAAACATGCTAATTTCATTCAGCTATCAGTAAAGGACAAAATTCAGCTAAGAAAACAACTGGGAGAAAACTTGAACCATAAAGCCTATAACATGACTTGAAAGTAATGTAAGTGGGATTTTTCTATTTTGTTAGCTTACAAAGGTGTTTAATCTTTATGATTTATGCTACATTCATGATACGATTCATGCTACAAAGATGCACATAAAGGTTTTTCTGTCTTCTGAAAGTTATTATTATGTTATGAGAATACAGAAGTGCTTTCCCAATAATTTTTCAAAATAAAATATGAAAGAAAGATAAAAAACTATGAGAGCATCCCAGCTTCCTCTGCAATGAACATTTACTGACTCCCCAAGGAATTCCCATGTACTTGTGTTTGGGAACCTGTGAAGGTCAGTGACATAAGGCATAATAAAAAGTTATTGAATCCAGTGACAGCCTTCCTAAATGGATTTAGTGAGTTTGAGATCGATTCCTATATCCAGATGTAGATGAGACCGCTCTAAATCCAAATCACTCTTCATCGAGTGATTGGGAAAAAGGTGACTTAGCAGCCCAAGCAATGAATAATAACTTTATTTAAAACTTATTTAAAACTGTCTGCCAGTCCAAATTATCTGGCATATATTAATCAATTTCTGTCAAGGTTTTGTGTTATAAATATTCTTTTTATTAATAATGGGGTTTTAGTTCATAAAGGTCTGGGATCACTCCTTGTCTGGCAGTGAAACCAACTTTTAAATATAAAAGGGAAGTATAAAAGTAAGAACAAAATTTCATTTGTTCATTTTCACATTTCTACATTTGTGCTAGAATATGGGTAGAAACCCATATCTTCATATCTTCGTTTCATTACCGTGATGGCAGTGTTCTGTGATCACTTCTGCCGTATATAGCCATGAATTTAGCTAAACCTGAATGTCAACACCTAGACCTAGATTAGCTGAAGCCAGAATAAGGCTGTAAGGATATGCTAAGTGCAAGTTTTAGCAAGGGTATGATTCTGGAGGAAATGGAAGAGTAAATGGACTATTTGCGTTGGTTTTATTGCTGAAGTGCTAGAGAACTCCTAATATAGTCAATAAATTAAAAAATATACAAAAATAAATAAATAATATCCATAGGTCTGTAGTCACAGGTCTGTAAGAATTACATTTCCTTACTGTATGAGTTTATTTTAATTTTTACACCATTTCATAGTTGAGCTACAAAGGGAAATTTAGAGATAGCTTTTATACCCATGAAAGGAAGGAATTATTTTGCTGTGAAACAATTGTAATCAGAACAAATTAGGCACACTTTAAGAGTTCTAAGTAAAAATTTCTGAGTCATCCAAAATATTTCATAGAATCATAGAAATAATTAGAAAGCTGTTAAAATGGATTCAGTTATACTTTAATAAATTCATCGGTTCAAAAGCTTTCTGCAAAGCATATTAGCCAGTCAGTTGGGAACTATAGTAAAAATGACTGTTGTAACATAATGTGTTTTAAGCAGTTTCAGTTCTAGATGAAAATGTGTTTCCCAAAGTAAATGTTTCTTTGAGAAAAAAAGCAAAAATACAGAATCATAGAACTGTTACAGTTGGAAAGACCTTTAAGATTACTGAGTTTATTGAAATTTTCAACATTATATGAATGCCTGGGACAGAAATAGAAAAAACAGGTAAATATAATATTATTTCTTCCCTCAGGAGTCAGGAATTTAATATTTTTCATGCTTGTTTTCTGAATTCTAAAGTCTCAATGTGAAAAAAATTGTTAAGTTTTAATACAGATTTACTAAAGCATATTCATAATTTTTGCTATGCATAGGCATTTTATGCACAGAAGTTTTTTCTTTACCTTGCCAGAAGCACAAAGAATAGTGGAATCAGTAGTGAGCTATTTTATTTTGAAAGACTGAATCGAGACAAGATAGGAATTAAAAATAGCTGTGCTTGTTGGCTGAATTAATAATATCTGTCATGTAGATTCACAGTATGAATTAGATAATAATCTCTGAAAAAATTGTCTGCAATTACTCCATTACCTTAGGGAACTAGAAAGATAAAAGACTGTGAAAGCATAAATTGTATGTTACAGATCGTTTTAGACCTTCTCCTGTTGATTTACACTACACACAGGAAGAACTAGTTTCAGCTTGTGCACTCGCTAGTAGCTTTGGGCTACATATATTTGGAAAGGGAGCTCATCTTGTCTGGCTCCTCTAACTGGATATCCTGTGAGAGATCAGATTACTCCTCTAAATATGGCCTTTGCACACCTGGCTTTCCTGTCAACTGGACGTGTCGGGCACAGCAAAGCCGGTTTGCCCTGTCTGCTTGAGAGTGAAATTCTGACATGCTACCACGCTAAGTCCTGCAGAAGATTAGTGGAGAGAACGGACCTCTGCTTGCCTTGGGGTCTGAGCAGGGCTATAACAGGGATGCTTTTTCTCTCTGTCAGCTGGACAGAGTCTGAGGTGACAGGATGTCCATGATTGCATCTGTTATGTGACGCTCAAAGTCGACGCCATGAACATTCTAATGTTTAACATTATACTCCGAATCAATTTCTTCTCAATGCTGCTGGGTTCTGGACGGGCAAACCTTTGAAGCAATTCTTCCTGCTGCACTCGATCTCTTCATCCTATGTATAATCAGAGGACCAGACCACTAACCATGGTTTTATAAAAATAATTAATAGAAACAAATGAAGCCCTCTCCTTGAGTCAGAACTGTGTCTTGACTACATTTTTTCATTGTGAACACAAGTAAAAATGTCTTGCCATCTTCAGTGGTTGACTTCAGCTACTGTTCTGTCCCTCTCTTACAACCTATGGTTTTCTTTGTTTCTAAAAGTGCAGAGTTGCACAAAACACATGCCAAAACTCAGAGGATGAAAACTGACTTGTAACATTTTGTGCCTTATATACATCATGAAAATGTACACTCCCACAATCATTCTGGTTAATTCAGTGTCTGACTCCAGCCAACACTGGAGAATGAAAGGGAGATAAGTATACCAAACCAAACTGACAGCTCTGCAAATTATAATAATGGAATCTACTGTTTTTGGATAAGTTCTGTTACATTTTTTGTTAATGACAGAATTATCATATCTGTCAAACTGACATCACACTTATTAGAAATGCAAATGGAATTAAAAAAGCAGCAGATTAAGTGGACACAGATAAGGATTAGGGAGGCAGTTTCTGTGAATTAAGAGCATTTTGACAGATGTTTCATGCAAAATCAGAGAGAAGCTGTAGCAGAATAGCAGAATCTACTTTGGAAGAGGTATGACTGAAGTCATAAAGACATATGTGAGCCAGTAAATTAGTCTGACAATAGAAGTATGGTTATGACAAGCACAGCCTTCAACTGCCCAGACCCTTTCCCAATGGCACAATGTGGCTAAATAAGTGAACAGCTTCTCTACTCACACCTCCACAATGCATTACGGATATTTTCTTGCCTACTGTTATAAGAGATAATGATAAATTAATTAC
Organism: Urocolius indicus; assembly: GCA_013401255.1. Lineage (NCBI taxonomy): Eukaryota > Metazoa > Chordata > Aves > Coliiformes > Coliidae > Urocolius > Urocolius indicus. The sequence goes on from WBNH01009713.1 coordinate 26,547, forward strand.
TGATACTGATACTGATAATTATAATGACTTAGCAGAGTGGGTCTCATGTTATCAGAAAACTTCATCACCTGTGAATTTTTTTTCTCAACTCCCATTTGTGCAATTCAGAGAGCTTTCTCAGGGATCGGTGAAAATTATCATGTAAATTTGCTCCAGAGAACAATATGCCTTAGTAAACAGGGGAGACCTGTTATATCATAGAATCATAGAATGGTAGGGGTTGTCAGGGACCTTTAGAAATCATCTCGTCCAATCCCCTTGCTCAAGCAGGTCAACCTAGATCAGGATGCATAGGAACATGTCCAGGTGGGTTTTGAAGACCTCCAAGGAAGGAAACTCCACACCCTCCTTGGGCAGCCTGTGCCAGGGCTCCATCACCCTCACAGTAAAATAGTTTTTTCTTATATTTAAATGGAACTTATTGTGTTCCAAGCTTCATCCCATTACCCCTTGTCCTGTTGCTAGCTACAATAGAAAAAAGGAATGTCCCAGCCTCCTAACACCCACCATTTAGATATTTGTAAATATTAATGAGATTTCCCTCTCAGTCTCCTCTTCTCTAGACGAAACAACTCCAGTTCCCGCAGCCTTTCCTCATAAGAAAGATGTTATATGACTGTATATAAAAGATAGTAAAGTGCAGGAGAGCCTGGATAAGCACTGAGGTGCTTCCTCCTAAGCTTTGACCCCCTTAACCTGAGTTCCTCATGTGCATTTAGCGCCCCAGCTGGGCCAGCTCATTCCCTACTTCACCTCTTTCTCTTATGACCAGTTTTTGCCTTTCCTGGAATTATCCTTAAAGTTGCCATAAAGGGAATACATTTTCCTCTTAGCAACTCCAGCTACAAGCTATCACTATCTCCGTTTTGTTGGCTGATGCTGATTTTTGTGCTTCAGCAATACTCCCTTGCTCAGCTATGTCTTTTGTATTTCTGGCTTGAATTTACTAGCCTGTCAAGACAGAAGCATCTAGAGAACATTGCCAAATATTTTGTCAGGGGCAGATTAGATGCAGGCACAGCTTTCTGTAAGTGTTCATGTCCAACAACAGTGTCTTAGCTACCTGAGATTTTTGTGGTATTTTGGCACTAAAGGTCCATTCTGCCATATCTCCAAGTTTGTGGATTGGCATAATACCTAACGCTTAATGTGACAGGGTAATGTTATTCAACACACGTGACTTATCACTTGTCCTTATGTCACGGTTTTGTGAGGAGCCACTTTTGCTTGGTAATAGAGGAAAGGGGCTGCAGTGCAGGCCCAATAAAGAATTCTTGGACTTTCCCCTGTCTCTGAGGTTCAGATCCACTTCTGGCCCAGCTGGGCCAATCTAGTGCCTCTGTCATCACTATTTAAGGATGGGAATTTGAAATGCATGGAAGAGAGATGGAAGGGAAGGACAAGATGGAGGTGACCACTTGGATCCTGCAGCCGGGAAAAGACAGAAGGAGCAATGCTGGACCAGAGACATCCCTGTAGCCCAGGATGAGAAGCAGAGACCTCATGCCAGAGGGTGTTAGAACTGGACACTCTTGGTCACAGGGAGCGAGCAGTTTAGACTCAATCCGAAGAAGATGAACTGGGGCTGCAGTGTCCTGTCAGAGTGGCCTGTGCAGGGCTGCCCTGGGTAGAGAAGGAAAGAAATTTGTTTCCTGTAACTTCAGATGCCCATCCTGGAGAGGTAGAGCTTGGACTGTCTTTAGTGTTGGCTGAAAGAAATGATCATTCCTGGGTTACAGCGACTCAACACTACTCTTCTAGGTGAACTGAACACTCTCACGTACTAGGTAGGTAAAATGCTTACTTTAGAACATAGAGTATCAGGTTTTAGAAACACCTAAGGCCTAAAGTCACCTTTAATGACCTTCAAGATGGTTAAAAAAAATCTGAATTTTTTTTCACATGAATACTCCCTAAGAGGCCAAATTTAGATCTTTCAAGTGTTTCAAATGACTACTAGTTGCTGTTACGAGCAGGGTACTGCTTACTTTTAAAGTGAGGTGAGCAGGACTGGGTAAATATACCAAGTAAATCTTAAGTTTGACATCTCTTTTAGATTTGTTTGAAGCATGGGCCTAACTTTTATGGTGAATGTCTAAAACCTAGAGAATGGGTAGCAAAAGCAGTACTTCTCTCTTAGGATAGAAGCGAGGTTAGAATAAGTATCTGGAGAGGGTTTTGTTCTTTATATAAACAAATTGTTTTTATTTAGAGTGGGGCAGGCTTACCCCATCTTCTCCTGTAACCACATATATCTGCAATTCAAGGGGAGATTTTGCAGAGGAAATTAGTACAGCCTCTCCTGTGAGTTCAACATCCAGTAATAAAGTACACAAAAGGTTAGAAATTAGAGATACACTCTTTGACAGGTAGCAAAAGTATAAAAGCAACATAATCTAGAACTCATTGCAAAAAATAATATCTTTCAGACACTAGAGGTTCCTGCAAAAGTCTGATAAAAATTACTATCAGCTGTTACTACTTCTAGAAAGAAAATAAAGGAAATCTATATGTATAAGGTTCATTTGTTCTTTCCCAGGATGAAGGTTTTTGTTTTTTCCTTGTCTTTTCACCACAGCTTTCCCTAAGATAAAATAATTACCAAGCATAAGGCTAGTATTCCTACATTATTGATTTTATCATGAAAATTTTCTTAAAAGATTATCTAGAGGATTTGGATCTGAAGAACTTAATTAGCAAAATCTACAATTTTATTCAAAACTTGTGTTTTTGAGAGTATTGTAAGGATAGCTTTGCACATAAAATGTGTGTGATTTTCAGTAAATTGTTTTAATATACTATTTCGATCAACCATTTATTATTTAAAGAATTTTAATAATTTCATTAAAAGATGAGAATAGCTTCATAGCTCTAGTTTTCTAATTTGAGATCTTTGAACTGTGTATAAAAAAGAACTTTTTTTTCTTTTCTAAAGCAGAAGAGTTATTTTCAGTTCATAGAATCGTAGAAAAGAATCATAGAAGTTTTGGTTGGAAAAGATCTTTGTCATCATGTCCAGCTACTAAACTCACTCTGCCAAGCCCACCACTCAACCATGTCCCTCAGCACCTCATCTACACTTACTTTAAATATCTCCAGGGATGATGACTCCATCACCTCCCTGGGCAGCCTGTTCCAGTGTTTAAAAACTCTTTCAGTGAAAAAGTTCTTCCTAATATTCAATCTAAACTTCCCTTGTCACAACTTGAGGCCACTTCTTGTCCTATCACTCCTTACTGGGGAGAAGGGACCAATCACAACCTCACAGAGGGTGCTGTCAGCAACTTTGATGACAGTACTAAACTAGGAGGCATGGCTGACCCCCCAGAAGGCTGTGCTGCCATTCAATGAGACCAGCACAGGCTGGAGAGCTGGGCAGGGAGAAATCTAATGAAATTCAACAAGGGAAAGCATAGAGGCTTGCATCTGGAAAAGAAGAACCCTGTGTACCGGTACAGGTTGGAGAATGAACTCTCAATACAGTAGTGTAGGGGAAAGAGACCTGGGGGGCTTTGTGGACAGTAGGATTAGCATGAGCTAGCAATGTGCCCTCATGGCCAAGAAGGGCAATGGCATTGTATTGGAAGAGGTGTGGGCAGTAGGTTGAGAGAGGTTCTCTTACCCCTTGTGAGACCACATGTGGAATATTGTGTCCAATTCTGGGCCACTCAGTTCAAGAAAGACAGGGAGCTGCTCAAGTGAGTTCAACGCAGGGCCACAAAGACAATTAAGGGAGTGGAGCATCTCCCTTGTGATGAAAGGCTGGGGAAGCTGGGACTCTTCAGCTTGGAGAAGAGGAGGCTGAGACGTGACCTCATTAATGTTTACAAATACATAAAGGGAAGGTGTCAGTAGGATAGAGCCAGACTGTTCTCATTTATGTCCAATGATAGGACAAGGGTCAATGGATTCAAGCTGGAACATAAGGAAATCTTCTTTACTGTGAGGGTGATGGCATCCTGGGACAGGCTGCCCAGATGGGTTGTGGAGGCTCCTTCTCTGGAGACATTCAAAACCCATGTGGATGAGTTCCTGTCGTTTCTGTGTGGCCTGCTCTAGGTGGTCCTGCTCTGTCATTGGGAGTGGACAAGATAATCTTTCAAGGTCCCTTCCAACCCTGAAGATTCTGTGATTCTGTAATTCACCACAACCTCCTTTTAAGTAGTTGTAGAGAACTGATTGTGTCTTCCTTTAGCCTCCTCTTCTCCAGGATTAACATCCCCAGTGGCTCCTCATCAGACTTGCTCTCCAGACCCTTCATCAGCTTTATTGCTCATCTCTTGTCACACTCCAGAACCTCAATGTCTGTTTTTCAATGAGATGTCCAAAATTGAACACAGCGCTTGAGGTGCAGCCTCACCAGTACTAAGTACAGATAATTGTTTCCCTGGTCCTGCTGACCACACTATTTCTAATATCAGCTGGGATACCATTGGCTTTCTTTTGCCACCTGGACACATTCTTCTAAGTAGTGTAATCACATTGACCTGTATAGAATATGGTTAACAAAAATGTCCAAGAGTTTCTCAAGTCACAATTTTGCAGTCACCTCTTGTCAAAGAGCATGGCATTTGGATTCCAATCACATTGAATGTTTCTCCTAAGAAATATTCTTCTGAAAGTTTACATAACAAAGATAATTCTTGGTTGAATGCTTACTCAAACAAGAAAAATAGTCTCACAACAGTACTTTATTGCAGTATTTGGTGAAATATAATAACACAAGACACATATGCATAGAACCTCCTGGTAGTAGGCAATTAATCTTTAGACTGAAACTCCTGAACCTCCTGTTACTCCTGTCCCTTGCCCTGAGTTCTGGTCATCTACCCCAAGAAACCTGTATTCCTTTCAAAGGCTTTGGAGAAACTGTGGTTAGACAATCAAACCATGTTGTTGATGGGTTAATGGAACCTAATAATTTTGTCTGCAACTGTTAGAAATTGTGCCTGGCCAACGCTTTCTGTGTCTTTGATCTTATAAGGCTACTTTAGCTTATTAAAAGGGCAAGCTAAAATTATCTTTTAACAGAAACCTGTCCTCTTAAACAAATAAGATTTTGTACATGTCTGCAGAAAATGCTGATCTGGAAAACTGTATCGCAATTCATGGTGATTGTAGCTGAATTGTGTCATAGACTAATGATGTCTCTGTGGTTTATTTGTATGGACTTTGTCTGGCACGATACCTTAATTGGAGAATATCTCTACATGACAGTGTTGTTGTTAACATTTTCTGAAGCAGACATACCTACTTCACTATAAAAACTCCACAAAGAGAGCATAGGAAAGCAAGAAAGGTTTTAGATGTCCTAAAGAAATAAGAAAAACATTAAATTTATTTTCTTTTCAAATCAGCCCTCGGGGCAGACTTCCCTGGGCTAGGTTAGCCCAGTGGAAATTGTGATCAGGAGAAACGCAGCCTTCCAGACGTCTGAAAGTGTTCTGTTCTGCGGTACTTTGAGTTAAACATATTGCAAGTAACCCTGGAGAGATCCCAGAGTTAGTGAAACAATGACATTTCAAAGGGCCCTTGCCAGTATTGTCATATTAAAAGCATTTTCAAAGCACTCCAGTGAAGGCCCAGGTGCCTATCACACCCAAGCATAAGTGCCAGAAAACTTTTCTGTGTCATCAGAGGTTTCCATTTCCGTAGGAATCTCTGTATATCATGGTGCTCTGAGGCAGCCAAGAGGATTTAGCCTGGGTAATAAATGATGAATGGGAAAATGCTGCTTCCATGTTTCTCTTACTGTTCAGGACACATTTTAAGGCTGAATGACAGCTCCAGGATCACACTCTGTTCCTTGTGCATCTTGATGAAAAACAAGACAAAAAAAGAACTTGTCTCAGTCCCCTGCCAGATATGGAAATGTCTGTTCAAAAAAGCAGCCACTGCTATTTTGAGGGCCTAATGCTGGTTACCAGTAGGCTGAATGAGTGGAGAGTGTCTGAAGGACTCTGCACCCAGACACTGGGAAGCAACAGTGCTATTGCATAATATTACTGCTGATGATTTATGACCTGGGACTCTCATAGGCTGTTCAATAAAGTTCAGAGACAGGACAAAACTTATGGCCCATCATCAAGGAGAACCTTAAAAAAGTAATGATGATGTTCCCCTTACCTGTCCCCGCAGCATATATTTATTGGTCTGAACATATTGGTATCTCAGCACCAGATGACTGAAAGAGGGGCTTGCAAACTGCATTTCAACATTATTGGGGGAAAAAAAACCAAAAAAAAACCCCAAAACAATCAGGGAAGACAGAGATTAATTAGACTCTTGTACATGCTGTGGGAATAGACACATGATTCTCTATGTACTTGCTGAGGCAAGTGACTAGGCTACCTGGGCACTAGTCTTAAAATCCAGTGAAAACTTAAAGCCTTATGTATTTCTGTACAACTCATATGTTAAGGTGGCCTTTGAAAGGAAAGGAACAGGAGAAATAGTATAAAGAAAGTTAAAAATTTTGCATAGTTTTTGTTTTATGAAAAAGAGTGGAAAGATGTCTGGAGAATTAATGAAATATTGTTAATAGCTACGGATAAAGGACTGAAATTCCAAAGGCATGCACATGCTCATGCAAAATGTTTGTATTTTGTAATCAATGTAGTATCTTACTCACTATCTCTTTCACTCAGTTGTTTGAAGGTGTGCTGAACAAGTACAAGAGGAATTCCTGAAAATCTGTTTTCCTATTATGGTAGGGCAATAATAGGTATAATATTAATTCTGCACAGTCTTTTATAAAGCAACACGAGACAATAACACTTCCTTGCACTTTTTAGTAATAGTAAACCAGGGGGTTCCTCTTTGAAAAGGTATATAAACCAAATTTTAAGTACATGTGGCCAGCTTAAGCTTTTGTCAGGTGAAGTATGCTATGATTTTAATACAACTTCTGTAGGAGAACAGAAGAATTGGTAAGGATAATCATTAATACAGTGAAGACTGTCAAATGAACAAAACTCACTAGCCTTCTAAAACAAACAGGGAAAGCAACATGGTTTATCTGACAAGTATTTCCTGCAAAGAATCAAATTTCATGATAAAAATGCGTGAATCTGTGCTATACTCTCAGACTCTAGGCTTCATGTCAGAAATAAATGAGTTTCAACTAAGAGTCAGACCAGTGTAAACTTATACTGGAATTAAATGTTTTTATTGAAAGCCTGAGAGCAGGAAATAATTATAGCAGTGGAGCAAAAGATTGAGTTGTATCTCCCTGGTAAGGCTTAGACACTATATGACAGTCACACATATTGACTTTTTTACTGCTGCTACTGTTCAAAAGATCTGCTGTAACTAATAGTGGCCATTGTCAAACTCAGCCATGTCCAGTGTTTGACTCTACTTCTCACATTTTCCTGTTGTAAAGAGTAGGTCCTTTAATATTGAGGTCATTGTTTACTAGATAATTTTGACAGATATGTTTTGCAGACGTATTTCACATTCTCCAAGAGATTTTTTTTTCTAACTTTCTTGCATAAATTCAAAGTTTGATCGTATCTCAGTGATTTTAACAAACATAGATTTCCCATAACAAACTTAAATTTATTTCCTGATCTCTCTATATGTCTTTGATAGTGGTTAATGTTTAATCTCATGTATGTTCCTGCCAGCTACACAAAAGGACAATCACATCAACTGCTGGAAATTTGGAACAAATTTATGACTGCGGTTGGAGGGGCAACTAATAACTCTTTTCCAGCACTAGAAAAGCCACACACATCCAAGATGCCAGATGCTTGATGGCATCAATAAAGAGTAGATTCTGCATGTCTCTGTCATCTAAATGAGACTTTCTAAATAAAGTTCTTCCTCCTTACCAAAACAGACAAGATGGATTTACATCCTCTCCAAAACTCTGAAATACTGGGAAAGAATGTAAAAGTAGTTGCATTAAAGGCACCCTGGATGAATATTAATGAAAATATCAAGCCTCTAAAAGTTAGCAGTTAACCACTAGATATCATCTAATTGATGAGTTTGAATTGAGTAAGACCAGGCATTTCATTACACCACCACACTGATTTAGAGGTTAGAATGAGGCTAGATTATTTTTTCTTGTCATAAAACTACAGACTTGGATAAATCTTAGAGTAACTCTTCCATTGCAGCTCAGCTGTTTCTTGAAGCCCTGCTTTTATTTTTGGATTTGCTGTTAATACCACTGAAATTTGGTCCAGAAGAATTTGTGTTACTATTTCAGTAACATTCAGATTTTAGTGGATTGCAAAATTGTTCTGGGATATTGTCTCATTTCTACAACACTTCTTCCTTGCAACAGCTTAAAAGCAAACAAAATGAAAAGATAAATCTATTAAACATAAAGCTGGGAGTGCCCCCATGGAATGAAGTTATACGATCAGCCTAGAGTTGCCTGTGCCAGATGGTGTTAAGAGAGAGTGCCAAGTAAAGAATGAATGGTGGAAAATTGGCATTTAAATAATTGTAAAGGAAAACAGAGATTGCAATAGTCTATCATTAAAATGTGGGCTTTTAAAATCAAAAGCTGGTTGCAATTTTGACAATTCAATGTTGGCAGGTGGCTGCAAACAAAATTACACTTTTCATCTTCTCTGGAAATAGTAGTTAATAACTCTTAGGCATTTCTGGCCTGTGAGACTCCAAAAACAAATCAGTACGTTTAGATGAGATAGGAACGGGTGGTTCTTGAAAACTGGTGCCAATATGAACCAACTCAGAGCATTGTGGCAATGAAAACTATAAGTTATATAAGAGTTTGTAGATGAAGGAGACTATGGAGAAAGCAAGAATGAGAAAAGAGAAGTCTGGTGAGATCTGTTTAACTGGCATTAGGATAAATGGTTCTGAGAAGAAAGCAGGGATTATTTTTATAAGATGGCCTTCTGTCTTTTCTTCTCTGAAAACAAACTGCGTGGACCTAAAAGTATATGTTAGACAGTGGTAGCTAAAAGTCCATGTGTTTCTGTTTGTGGAAGAGAGAGATGATCTGATTAGCACCATGAACTACATCCCTGCAGAGCGCTCCCATGAATGTTAAGTCAAAGAAGTTTATTTCTTCTGGGGAGGTCTGGGAGAGAAAAGAGACAAATTCTGCCATCTTTTCTGTTAACTTTCTCTCGCAAAGAGTAGAGAAGAAGGATTCTTCAGTGAAATACTGTCATCTACAAAGCCACAAAGAATATAGGAAGTGTGTTCTTCTGAAACCATCGCAAAATCATGTCACTCAACAGATAAACCTTGATTTTAGATCAAAAATATAATTTTAAACACTGACCATGTAAATACACACAATCAAGAAAGAATAAGAGTCTGTGGTGATGAGCCATGTAATGAAACTGACCTACTTGGCAAAATACCATAGAAAATTATTTCAAAGATATGACTAACAAACTAAAAATGTTCCCCAAAAGACCTGATAAGAAAGTGCTCTTTTTAAAGGAATGCTACACTGTGCTTCTTCAGTAAATTCTCATTAAAAAGGCCTTAACATAGCCGTGGTGGAAAATCCATTTTGATTAAAGATAACATTCACACCAAAATATTAAACAGGAATGTCTATATTTTGTATAGCTATTTGGCATATTGAAGCCATACATTCATATAATAATACTGTTGGATTTTATTTTTTTTTAAATAAAAAACTACTGTCAAGAGAAAATGTATTCTTTTCTCAAACTGTCATATTATGAGTTAATGTTATTTAGGTTGTTAATCTTTTGATTGGTTTCAAGCTACCAACTTAGTTCCTTTATATTGAAGCCATGAAATAAAAAAATAAATAACAGCTCCTTGTGTATATGTTGGCTCACTACAGATGTCATGAAAAAATGCTTGTATGGGAAAAGAACAATGGTCACTTTCAATACTCCTGCAGTATTATTTTAAATTTACTAATAGATATTGTACTATAATAAAGACACTGTGGATGATAGGCAGGTTATGTTATCTGGATATAACTACTCCTGCTGGGAGTAACAATGTCATTGGGAATGATCTAAAAATCCATGGCTTACCTGACATTCCTCATTTTTTAAATACCAAGACTTGATTTCCCCTTGAAAAGTAAAAAGACAATCTTGCAAATGCCTGCAGGCAGTAGCTCCAGTACTTCATGTGATGTATAAATGTGAACTGCAATTATAATGTTAAGATTCATAGGTACAAAAAGCAATATGATTTGAAATGCATTAGGAATTCCTGTGAAAACTTATCTTCTTACATCAGTACATTATGATCTCTTCTTCTTCCTTACTTTTTTGTTTTCTTTTAGTGAAACAGATAAATTCTCAGTCTTTTATGTGTCCAGTGTTTTTTAACTGATTCTCAGTATGAAAAGTACTAATTATTTTAGTGTCATGAAACTATTACATCTTTAATTTTTTTTAAACAGACTTTAAATACGGTCTTCAGAAACCCATGAGAAAGAAGTTACTACTAACTTCTCTTCCTCTCTTTTTTTTTTTTTCCCTGTAAGATGTAGCTTTCTTATCATTTATTTTAGGATCCATTCAAAAGCTCCTTGTTGACATATGAACTGTATTCTGGGTTAACCTAAGGAACATTAGTGTTAAATTCTAACTGTGATATTCTGTGGTTGTGTCTGAAATTTAGGACTCCTACCCTTCTGTTGGCTGAGGAAAACCAAAATGTGATTAGTCCTGCTGTTTAATCCCACCTCTTGCCTTTAAGGGATACCCTTGCTTGCAGTAGAAATTGCATGGACAACTTGCTCTATTGCTTTCTAGCAGATACTAGATGTGTGGACAAGATATTATCCAGAAATACAATTTTCAGTTTTGTTTGATATAAAATGTAGAAACATTCTATGTGTTAACTCCTTTTCGTTATATGAAACTCAAATGGATCAAGACATGACATATATGAACAGAAACATCATCTCAACCCTTTATATAGGTATTGACAATTGAGAAGCTACCATTCTTCACCACTCTGGCTGAACCTTGGTTGATGAGAGCATACTATTTTTGTCTACCCTCTCAATCCTATCTCTGGCATAACTGCAGACCCAAATATAAAGCTGGAAGAGCAAAAAGTCTTGCAAAACATAGTTCCCTTCTCCATTCAGTTTAAATAACCCTAAAGTGTCTCATTCATGAAAATTGTCTTATCTGTTCTGACATGTCACCACATGAAGAAGAGCCTTTACCAACACAATTTTTTTGTATAATTAACATTTGCTCTTGTGTGGGTTTGTATCTGTTATCACTTTCCTTACTGGGGTGTGGTTTAATGAAAAAATTTGTACAGTTGGGATAATGGCATACAAAAATCACTTTGGAGGTAGAGACCTCACCAGCTTTTAGTGCGTCTCTTTTTCTGTCCAGAAATTACCAGGTTTTCATATTTTGTGTAAAGAGTAATGTTGCATATTTTGTGGTTTGTTGTAAAGCAGTTATCAGAACTGTCTGCTAGTATGACATTGTTATGTATACCATGTTTCTCTTAAGAGATTGACTTTCAGTATACAAGTGTCATTGCTTATCAGAATTTCCTTGAAATTTTCTAACAAAAAATATACAATTAATTTAATTCCCATACCTTGTTCAGTGAGCTAGTAGCAATACAGTGAAGCAGAATTAACTTCCAGTGTTAGGTTAATGAACATCAAATCGTCTGCCTAGCTCTGACTGCGCTACTGCTGTGCTTATGTTGCTTTAGGGTTCTGGAATTAACTTACTTCATAACACCATATATCTCCTTCTCTGATACGTACAAAGACAATGGTTAAAATGAAAAAGTAGCACTTCATTTTTTTTTCCTAAGAAAAAAGCCTAATCACAGCAGCCCTGTACTGAAGTCTACAAAGGAAATTAAAAAAAGTAAGGACTCAGAAATGAGGCTTGGTTAGTTTTACTGATAAAATATGAAGAAAAACAGGGACGTTCAGTGTATTTTTAGTTTTCTGATAAACCGATTTCTCATGTTCCCCATAGAAAGAAGTCATTGGGATAAGCATGCAGTGTTAACGGAAGAGCAGTGTAGATTCACTTGCCAGTGCATGGAATTAGGTAGCTGACCACAAGAGAGCTAGGTACAGACACCAAAAAACGTGTAAGAAAGAAAAGAAAGATATTGTTCTCATTGGTGTGTTTATACTACTGTCTTATGGTGAAATATATATCAACAAACTTATCTTCAAACAGTCTATTGAGGGATTTTTAACTGAAAAAAACCTATGTGGACATGAGAGAAAACTAAGTGGTAATTTTCCAGTGTAAGTACCCAAACACTTTTTCTTTCCCTTGCATTTTGTAATTCTGGAAGGAGATATGGAGGGAGGACCAGGTTAGTGTTCAGTCAGACAAGTCTTAGCTTCCGTTTTTGCCTTGGAATTAGAAATGGAGAAGGGAAAAAGAAAAGAAAAATAGCTTCATTCTCCCAGCCACACCTATTTCCCTTTGCAGAGCTTAGAAGAGGCTTTTCTGCTATCTTAAACTCCTGATGAAGTGCTCGTCTTCACAAAGTAATGCCTCTTCTCACACAGGGATCATCTAAACCTCTTTTACTAAATCAGATACTTGTTTGTATTTCAGTGTTAAGAGGATCATGCTTTTCTCAGGAACAAGTCAGTTCTTATGGGACAGTGATCCTAAGAATCTGTTAGAAAACCTTATTTTACATATGTTCCTATGCTGCCCCAAAAGTTGTGCACTTTTGCACACGTTTTCTGCAGCCCTGTGCTGCGACGATGGAAAAAAAGTTCTTTCCAGCTATGAGTGGGATGAGTTTTTCTCCAGAAATCCTTGGCCTCTTGCAGCATCAGCCATGTCAGCCTGTGTCTGCCAAACAGCGGCCGCCCTCCTGACACTGTCTCCTCGGGGCAATCCCACAGCCTCTTAAAGCATGGGCAATGAGGCTGTGATGTGCACTACTGAAGGACTCTGGGTTTTTCATGGCAGAGCAAGACCTGACTGTTGCTGCCCACAGCTGGGGGCTTTGAAGTGTGGATCCAAATCCTTAAGCTGACAACAGCAGAGCACTCTTGCTTATAGGACGTGAGAGTGAGAAAGTTGTTTCTGCCTTAGTGTTAGGCTCTGCTTATGATTACAACCTCCCAGTGTTCTGAATAAGCCATGTATGACTTCTAACTAACAGTATTAAAACATATGTTTTTTGGGGAGGGGGAAAAGGCTGAGTTTTGCTAGCACGTATTTTGTTTTCCTTTTGTGTCTTTGGCTTGGCAAACCTGATAACAGGACTAATGTATGAAGAATGCCGTGGAAAACGTGGAATGAAAGCAGCTTTACCTTATTCTTGGATGAACTGATTCTGACGCGTCGGTACAGTATCTTCATATTCCTCTTGCTCTGTTTAGATAAATGTTTCCAGTCAAAAAACCTCAGTCTGAAGATTTTGCCCAGACTGTGAGTTCAAACCTTGTCCAATAAAGATGTTTCATTGTAACTCTGTTACTGATCAAAACTTTTGTCAAGTTTCAGAATGAGAACTCATCTGTAGTTAGTGCATGTTTCAAAGGAAAGTATCCAGGCATAGCAAATATTATGCATGCAAGTCAGTGAATTCATGAGGAACAGATGTCATTTGCAGCAAGAAATAAGAGTAGGCACTTATGTTTTGAATTATTTAAGCATATGAGAGCAAAGAAGAACCAAAAGATTAAAAAGAAAGTATGTGGACTAGCTGTGCTAGTCCAAATTGTACATTTAAAATCATGCTAGTAAAGATTGATAATCAGCTATTGTTGGAAGTAGGTTTTTACTTCAAGGCCTCAACCAAGGTTAGAGTCACAGAATCACAGAATCACAAAATGGTAGGAGTTGGAAGGGATCTCTAGAAATCATTTAGTCCAACCTCCTTGCTAAAGCAGGTTAACCTAGATTTGTATTGGACTGTTTGCAGATATCTGGTAAGAGTCAGTTGCTTTCCACAGAAATCCGTGATTCAGAAGTGCATAGCGAAACGATTATCCACACTAGAGTTTTTTTACAGGGAGATGCATCCCAACTTGCCTACTTGTATGGTTTTCTGCTTCCTTCGATGCTGCATCATAAGAAGGCAACATCCCAGAAAACACCTCCTCATATCTCACTGCTCTGTACAAGGAGGGAATGGTCCCTCCATGCTCAGGATGCTGCTGCACCCACATTGTCCTCCTTTGTGGAACACTAGCCTGTGTGACAACTCTGCTCAGCATAGTGGGGACAAAATGTGTCCACTGCTGCCCTGCATTTATCCTCATCTCTCTGTGGGTTGCACCATGATTTCCTTCAGACATTTCAGCTGAAGCAGTACAGTTGCTGATTTCATAGTCTGACATTCAGTTGTCAAGGACAAAGGAACAATATGTATGTCTATCATCTAGGAACAGATGGCTGTAAAACTCACGTGTAAAATGAAGGTGCATTGGTATCATTGTGACAGAAATCACTAGGGTCGATCATTCTGAGCCCACTCAAATCAAGTGGACTTTCATTAGCGTCAAGATTATTCACAGAAAACTACTTTTTAAGGCAGAAAACATGAATAATACCAGTGACTACAAAACAAGCCAGGATAAGATTTTAAAAACAAATAAACATGTATATATATTTATAAACTGAAAAATAACCAGTAACCCAGTAAAATGCAAAACATCTTGCTCTAAACCCCTCTGTACATCACAATAAGCACAAAAAATGTATAGAAATAGCTTCTAACTTCTCCTTCGCCTTCCACCTTCAATATTTTCATGAAAAGAGTATAAGACTTTAGTTATGTTTGAAAAGCAAACAAATACAATGAGCATACATCTGATCCTCTCAAAATCAAACAGGATATTCCCCTCTATGGAAGTAGGAGTTTTATAAAAATCTTGGCAGTCCTTAATTTGGATTAAGTTTAAACAGAAAAGTTTCTGAATACCAGAAATTAGATTATTTTTGTGGACTTTTTATACTACGATTTTTATTTCCAAAATACACATTCTATTAAAAATAATAATAGTTTCTAGAACGATATAGAAAATTACTAAACACATCAAAGCTAGATAGGCAAGAAATAAAAGTAGTATATGGAACAGTTTTTTTCCTCTGAGATAAGACTTTTTCTACCTGATTAGAAAAATGTATAGTGCTGTAAATCAATACCTAACACATTACAGATGTAACTACTGCAAAATGAATTTCACTCTATCTTGTAGTATAAATTGCTGAAATTCTGCGAGTTTCAAGTCTTCAAAACACTATATAAAAAGAGGAATTATTTGCCTTTTAGTTTTATATGCAAGATATGTACAGTGTTAGAAGATAAACTGAGAGTCAAGAGAATGATAAAGCATATAACAATTGAGAGGTGTATAGTAAAAGTCCATCTCAGAAACACTGTACATCTGTTAAGCATAACTCACGAAGTATTTTGTAGTCTTGTTTGATTCATTCATTGCTCATTGGTCAGTGCTTGCTTAAATCAATCTCACTAACTTTCAGGGGAGTAATACAGGCACTTATACAACTAATGCTTATTTTAGGCAGAGATGTAAACAGCCTTTTATGAATTTATAAAGACATGTAGTTACCTATTTTGTGATTATTGCCATGAATTCTGTAATAATTTTAACTATTATTTATTTTTATTTATCAGTAAAATCAGAGATAATAATTTCAGTATAGGAAACACTTGAAAAAATCCATCTCTGCTTTAGTACTTGGAGAATGCAAGTACTTTTGAAAAGTAGTTCTGGCATAAGAGTTAAAGTGATTGATTAATAGTTAATGGTTTTGGAGGCAATTTGAATGTTTGTCTAGGTACTTATGTTTGTGTCTAGAAGAATGGACAATTGCAGGCAAATTTTCCCGTGCATAAGGTGTGATCTTCTCAGAGAACCAAATGTACAGGGAACGCAAAAGGGAAAATGGAGATGTGAGATATGAAGCTAGATTTTTTTCCACGAGATTTTGTCACAAGCAACTACCATTCTTCACTAAGCTAACTCAAAACAGTTGGCATTTTTACAAAGAAAGTTGGACATGTTTTGCTGTGTAGAAAAAACAAAAGATACTTCAAGTTTTTGTCCTGATTTCATATCAGAACAAACTGTTTCAATAACGGAATTCCCTGTGTGATGAAAATGTTGGTTGTCCATCAACTCTTTTCAGAAATCTTCTGCAGAATCTCACAAAACAATATATTCAGTTAAATACTACTGAAGAAAAATCCATCTGTTCTGTTTACATCAGCAGGAAACTCAGCCCATGATCTCCTTACCCTCATATACAACAGAACAGAGAGGAAATAACATGTTTTTAATGTAATATTCAATCTCGGTGCTAGTAGCCAGAAGAGTAATATTCTCATGACACTGAATAATATCTGGAAGAATATTTCCGGTAGACTCTTAGTTTTAATCTGTTCTCTGTTTCTTATCTTCCCATTCTTTGCAGAACTTTCACTCTGAGCACTATTTCGGCACATTTAATGGTTGTTAATATTTTGATATAACTAATTCCTTGTAAATGTACAATTTGTTTTGTTATTTCCAAGAACTTTGAGATCTTTGGAAGAGAAGAACTCTTGAACTGAGAAATAGTAGCATTCTGATCTAATAACATATTACTAATTCAACTATATTCTTACTGGAAATGAATTACTGAGTAATCAAGATTTCAACCTTGGTTAAAAAAACAATCAAGGTTTGATTTACAATTTGCAAGAATTTACTCACAGGAAAATCTGAAGTATTCCAGAATGAGATTGAAAAGTGCAACATGTCTTAGATATGTTCTCCTGTCAATTAAGATGACATATATTTTCAGCTCATTTCAGCCTATGAGACCAGCAGATCTGAATCAAACATGATTAAGTAAGAAACCTTCCTCAGTTTTATTTTTAATGTATCTCATTTAGTCCATGTTGAATGGTTTATATTCGAAACATTCACTGAGTTTCCAAAAAGAAGAAAAAGCTAGTAACTCAAGCTTAAAAGTCTTTTCCTGTTTGTTTTCTGTTGAAATCTGTACCCTAACTATTCTTGTTTTAGACTTCCTTATAAACAAGTGAACTGTAATAATGAAATGCAATGGCTTTCACTTCATACAATATACTCATCTCTCTTTAAACATGACTTTACCCTTATTTTACTGGTAATCTTACTCACTGATGTCATGAAAGTTTGGAGGACAACTCCTTATTTTCAGTCATATGTTGAATTATTTTCTTTTCTTTCCTGTGTATTAATTCCGTGGTAGTTTTATTGTACAGTGTTACAGTTATTGTTGAAAAAAGAAAATAGTTCTTTATTTAAAGAGTACAAAGAAAAAAATACATCAGGAGAATTTTTGTGTCTTTGTGTAACTGAAAATAAAGAATTCTTTTAGGAAATCAAAATGAGCCCACAACATAGTGCAATAGTAAAGTTTAACTGGAAAGGTAAAATGATATAATCTACTGCAACTCTACATTATAATGAAGTAAGTGTATTTATTCATTTTAGGAAGAAAGAGTAAGAACAAAAAGAATGTGTTCTTATGTCTCTTTTTGAGTTTCTCAGATACTGAGTGCAAAGTTTTAGCTGGTACAGATAGTTCCACCGACTGCATGGACCTTCAACATAGCCCAGGAAATCATGTTTTAGTAGTATTAGGCTGATACAAATAAGACTAATTTACAGAAACCATTATTCTGTATTTCTTGTAGTCTTTCCCCAAGATATAACTATTTTTTCTATTGTCTTTTATCTATCTAAGAATTTTTCCACACACTGCTTAATAAGTGCTGTACTGAAACAAAACAACAGTTTGCAGTTTAGGCCTAGAAATTCTATTAGTGGGCTAGTTTGCTGGAGGAACACTTGTTAAATTCTCTACAGTGCAAAGCTGACTTTACAAGCCAGCAACTTTTATGTACTAGAGGCTGGTTTGAGAAAATATGACCAAATAAAGGAAAGGCAATATGAGCATAGCATGAATGCAGAATGGCTTCTGTGATCAACTGTGTAAAGGAAAACCTAGGGGAAGAGTGAAATGGAGTGACCATGCCAATTTGCAATGAAGAGTTGATATACAAATGTGCCATTTTTTATTGGATTTTTGTTTTGTTTTGTTTGTTTGGGGATTTTTGTTGATTATTCAATGCTAGATTGTCATAGAAATAAAAACTTTTTAAGAATACTGACAGTTTAGGGATAGGTTTTCCCACAGGAGACGTCAAAGGTATTTGCAGTAAACCAACCAGCCCCTATGTCACGTTGTATTCTCTTTAACATCTGACTTCAATTGTAATTATATTTTCTGGTTTCATTCTGTGCTTATTGTGCTTTCTGTGAAAGATTTTCTGCCTATCATTAAATAGGTGGAAGAAAATGTCAAGTGTTTTCACTGAAAATTCATAGTCTGAACTGCGAAAGTGGCTGTTTCATAGCTCTCTATATTTTCAAACATATTCCTTGTTGACATAATGCCTCTGTGAGTTCCATCATGAAGGGGAGGAGATATCTATTGTCATCAATATATGTAGACACAAATACTAACTATCCACTGATTGAAAACAGCTGTTTTTCAGATGACTTATCAAACCTTGTTCTTTCTCATGTTCAAATCAGATTCATATGTGCATGAGTACTTATAACAAAAAAGAGAGAAAGAGAGAGAGAGAGGGAGAGAAAGTGAATCATGGCAAGAAAGTTGTTCTGGTCCAGTCTGTGTTTCTAATCTCATGCTTACTCAGCCTTAATATTCTTTGCTGATTTCTCCATCTCCCTGTGGTTCCTTTAACTCCCAGTAACTGGGCTCAAGTACTTCCATTTATGCTTTCCACAATGTTCTGGAGCATGAAAGGCATGACTGAGTCCAACTTCTACTTATAATACTCAGGAAAATTGTTACTTCAGAGATCACAAAGATTGCCATCTACTTAGGTGACGGAGGTATATAATAAAATGGAAAAATGCTAAATAGCCAAGCTAAAAATAGTCTAGTAGTGATCTGATCAAGATATTAATGTCAGGAAAATGTGATATAATATCTTGCTATAGGTAAGTTTTCAGTAGAATATGAAGTTACCCAAGTGTTTTGTGACTACTGTGAATTACTCTTACAGTCTGCTTCAAGTATTTGGCAGATTAGACTTGAAGATTAAGATCAGGTAGCAGGAGTCATTTTGTTAATTTTGCTCAAGCCAATATTGACATTCTACAATTAGAATTGAGTTAGACTTTCAAAATATTCAATGCAAACTGTAAAAGCTTTTGACATTTCAGGGAGATTGGACTAGATGATCTCTAAAGGTCCCTTCCAACCCTGCCATTCTATGATTCTATGATTTCTGCAATTCGTGAAGTATTGAAAGTAGAAATATTACTGTGCCATAAAGAGTTTTAAATAAGTGTTGCTTAAGATTTCCCCAAAGGTTGTGCTTTGCTTTGTCACTGGTCAAATTCCTCCTAGAAATTAGATTAATTAAAACTGTCACGTAAAATAGGTTTAGCCCCATTTTTAATGTTTTCAAAACAACCTGAAATAACAACATATCATATACACCTCTTTCCTGTGTATGAAGTCATCTTATTTTCAAAAGCCAGGATAGACTTTAATAAATATTTGCTCCTGTTAATAAATAGCATATGTTCTTTGTGCATGTGCTCAGTATGTGGAAGGAGTATGTGGAGGACCTTTTTAGATAGAAAGTCACAAGTGTCTTGTAGAAAATGTGAGGCAGTAAATTAAGATATTTTTTCAGAAATATCTGAGAACTCTTCTGGGTCATTGAAATCACAGGAATGTTACTTGGTACTTACATAAATTTTGCATTTCTCCTAGTCACTATATAAGCATTCACATTTCTATATCTTGCCTTTATTGATATCTTTAAACGAGTATATTTATCCAATTACAATAATCTGTGTTAAAATTCATCATTAACATTGCAAAGGGAAGAACATGAAAACCAGAAAACTGCCAGAAGCACGGATGACTATTTGAATGTCTGCATTAAGACATAGTTTGAGATAGTGGAATTACCACTGTTCGTAATTCCAAGCAAGTCATTAGCTTGACACTAGGCTTTCATTTGTATCCATGGTTCCCAGATTTTGAGAAGTGCATGCCAGTAACGAAAAGTAAACCACATGTTAAAATTTGCAAACTACTTTTTCATTCTAGAAAATTCGTGGTTTTTCAAAGCTTTTAGGAGACTGAATTCTTCTTTACTGTGTTTTAATTTTGTGAAGGTGCATGGGCCTTTAAAACCTGAGAAAATAAAGTATGCTTTCAGGTCAAAAGGAAGTGTGAAAGGCTATTAAAACCTGAATATTAAATGAGTGATTTGTTTCCTAGAATCTGAGTGTTGCTTTCTTTTCACTTCAAACATTTTAATTTACATCCCATGAGGATAGTTGAAATGGTCCATCATTTAAACCTATGCAATTATTCTTGATAGGGCTAACTTAAATATTGTAAAAAATATTTACTGCACTATAAAGCATTACTTTTCCTCTAAGCTAGCAAAATCTGATTCTTAACACACAACTGATGCATTTTAAGGCATGACCTCAGTAACTTCCAGAGTTTTCCTTTAAAAGTTTAACTGAAAGGGAAATAGAAATGCTGCAATTGATAAGCATTGAATTTTATTTCCATAAAGCTTATTGAAGAAATATTGCACTCACCCAGTTTTCTGAATAACTGAAAAGAAAGAAGTAGATCCAAGCAGAAATTGTTGTGGAATGTACTGTTTTTAGGACTTGATCTATATGGTGCTACTCGCTATATCTGGAGCATAAAGCATTTCTGTCTGACATGCTACCTTTCTCAGAAAAAATGGGAAATAACA
Source organism: Urocolius indicus (assembly GCA_013401255.1). Lineage (NCBI taxonomy): Eukaryota > Metazoa > Chordata > Aves > Coliiformes > Coliidae > Urocolius > Urocolius indicus. The sequence continues at coordinate 47,328 of WBNH01009713.1, forward strand.
GCCTTTTCACACAGCAAGAAGGTTATTAGATTAGTACTGTAAATGATTAAATTTATTAAAAAAACCCCAAATCACTGCTTTCTATTGAAAGACTCAAAGTCAATCCTTTGACATCATTATCTTGACATGCTTATTGTGGTAAGAAATGATTTATCAGTAATGATAAAGCTGTTTCGGAAAAAAATGACAATCCCCTTTTTTTCCTTCACTCATGGTGTATGAACCACAGGCAAGCTTCTTCACTTCTAGGATGATGAATAGTTTGTTCTGCTGATCATAGAATCCCTGCAAATATTGCAAGGTAATATTTGGAAGACTATTTCTGTTCTTTGAATTGATAAGTTTCTCCTGTTAAGAACAGGTAGTATATGGTAGGTTCATATCTTCCAATGTGATCATTTTGGGAGTTTTATAAACAAGTTTGAAATGTAGCTTCATGGTTGTGGATCATCCGTGATTTTCATATATAGAAACTCCTTTGAGCATATAGCAAAGGTACAGAAATGAAGTATTACATAGGTGGTCAAACAGTGAAGCTCTCTATGGTCACCTTTTCCCCTCATACCCAACAGCATTGGGACTTACAGAAGCAATATGTTGTTGTGCAAATTTGGGAAATATTAGTAAATCAGGAGTAAAAAATGATACTCTATTTCAGTGTTATCACTAAATGAGATTTTTTTTTAATGCTGGGAAAGAAAACCAAAACTTTTTATTATATAGATGAATTGATTTTTTTTATTTGAAAAAAAAAAAGGTCATTCTTACTATGTGAGTATGTGTAATGAAACATGTACATACATTTGTAGCTATATGATCATATTATTTTATACATGTAAAACTGGCTGGTCACTAGCAGCAATATCTACAGTTAAGACTGCACAAAAGACTTTTACTTTTAAGATCTTCAGGTACATTAAATAAGAAGTGATACTGAGTGTGTACTGTTCCCTAAGGATTATTCATTGAAGAGTTCTCTGGGGCCAAATAATTGTCTATTGACTAAAGCAAATTTCTTAATTTGAGCCTTTTGATTTAGTAACACTTTAGTTAAATCCATGCAGAAAAGAGATGCTGAATGCAAAAGTCTGGGGAAAAACCTGTGAGAAATCTTGTTGTCTTAGACTTCAGAGAACCCACATGGGTGAAAAGTTGTTTTGAAAGATAATTTTCTTTGATATAATGCATAGTGAATAATATAGGTAAATAGGTTAAAGAAACATGGAGATTAACATTTTTTTTATATCAGCAATTCTCTATTTTTGACAGCAGAGTAACATAATGGGTAATAGACACAAGGAAAGACAAATGTGTCTGCTTCTACAATCGCTTGGTCCTGAACAGGTAAATTCCCAGTTTAGGATTCTTGAAAATTTGGAAAAGCTCAATAGAGGCAGGAAAGGATGTGCTTATGTTCCTGGGGTGTTAAGTCAAATTATCTTAAAACCGATTTTTTATTGTATCTCTATTATCTTGTTCAAGTCATCCTTCACTTCCCCTTTAGCTGTTGCAGTGTACCAGTGCAACTATGTGACTCATGTTTTTATATTCCTGTACAAGGGGAAAATCTAATCCTGTTCCTTGCCTATGTTTTGCTTTTTGGTTATGTTAGCAGAATGACTCTGGCCTAGGCTGCATTTTGATTTATAGCAGTTGAGCTTAATAATTTCCAGTCTGCAAACTGTGCTACCATCTTGTCCTTGTAATCAGAGGTGTCACAGGGCCATGTGTCAAAGCACTTCTTTTTTCTGGTGAAATGCACCTAAATCACGTAATTTACTCTACCACGTCTGCAGGACACACCTGTTTTCTAAGAAAAGTATCTGCTTTCCACTCAAAAGACATATGGTGTCCTCAACCTTTCTACACTAATACTTAGAGGATTACCAAAGAAACCAAATTAGTTTTGTTTCATAGCACTAGTAAGCAAATAAAATACAGGGAACTTAGTGCCTGAATACATTTGCATGCTAGACCTGCTACTATTATATGTCATTATATGAAAGAACAAACCTATATTAACTTTATCTTCTTTTAATTATTTTTTAACTTTGACATGAGATCTATAGTTGTGGTTTTTTATTTTTTGAGGTTAATTTTTTTTTTTACTACCACTGAAAAAGTTGCAAGGTCCATCTTACCGTTTCACTTTTGCTTCCATTAATATTTCATTTTAACTTCAGATGTCTAATTCGTGAGACACAATAACATTTATTACTTCCTATCTTGGTGTAAAATTTTAGTCAAATATCCAGAATTTTGTGTATTGTACATGTTTATACAGAAAAATGTCTTTATTGAGTACCTATATTAAAAATCTAACCTCTTATTTAAAATAAAGCATATGTTGCTTTATTTTAAGACAAATAAAGAACCCAGGTTTTTAACTTCCTCAGTCCTTCTAGAGTTCTTTCAGTATATTGGAATAATATAACTGGTCCCCTATGCATAAATGCATATCACTGCTAATACCTTCTACACTTAAATAAAATTTAAATGTCTGTGTTAACTTCTGGGATCATTATTCTTCATGGAAAAATTGATTCTTTTTCTTTAGGTTGTTTTCCTGTACATCTTAGAAATTTACCAGTGCTTGTTGATATTTCCCTCTTTTGCCTTTTTTGGTTTTCAGAAGATTAGTCATCATTCCATCTGTCCATGCACTATGTTAGCCTTCTGACCTACAGGGATTCGTACAAATGCACAGACTATTATTTCTATCATGATGTTGATGTGTTCTCATCCTTTCAGGTGTGATTTGTTCTCTTTCTGGCATTTTTTTTGAAAGTATTCAAACAGCAGTATGGAGAAGAGAAAGTAGAAAGAAAAAAAAAATCTTCCCTGGTTACTTGTAAGACACTCTTGTCTAGTTAGTATAGTTTCTTCTTTGTACTTTACACTTTTTGTACTTACACTTTACATATCTTTTAGTGAATTTCAAAAATGGAAATCATGTTATACTTTGATATTACCCTTGTATATTTGTTCTTCTATATTTTTTCTTTGCTATCTGCCTCAGTTGGGGACAGTAAGTCATTGGATGTTGAAATTCCTACAGTGATCTGCAGCTGCTGCATGTCTGCTTTACATAGCTATCACTTAGAGGACAACATCTTTTCTGATATAGCTGCTGTTTTACTATAATTTTCTAACCTGACTACATCTCTGTTCTTTAGTTACCTACAGTGATGTCAGAAATACAGACTAGACTGAACGAGCAAGCATTTTTCTATTCTCAGTCTCTAATTCAAGCCCTTTAACCTCTAACTTCAGGAAAAAAAACCATAAAGATGACTTTTTTAATACTGGAAGGATTGTTTATCTTATTAAATATTACAGTAGAATAGAAGTCTGTACTTTTGTTTGTTTTAAAATGAAATATTAATCTGTATGAGATAGCTTCAAGGACTTTAAAATGGATTTGGTACCTTTCTCATTGGTTACCTTGACTTCAGTGGGTTTATCTGTAGATTTAAAGCACTATGCTCAGCATTAACAGTGTTCTTTTGAAAGAAATTTTGAAGTCAGTTCCAAGGTGCTCTGTTGAACTGCAATCAAATCAATAGTTTGATGTCAGGGAAGCTGTACTTTAAGGCTAGTGTTTCCTGATGATGGACAAACATCTGTAACTTGCATTTTAGAGTCCCATAGCTCCTTTGTTTTCTGGTAAATCATATCCTCGCCATTAATCATACACCCTGTATCTTTTATGTCAGATGACTTTTATTGAGAAATCCAGTATATTCAGTTCCCTATCCAATCCTATAAGCTGAAAATACCTATAACTGGAGAAAAAAAAAGCTATTACTTTAGACAGAAAACTTGTTACATTTGTACTTCCATTCCAGGGGCTTTTTTTGGCCATCTCTTCAGGACAAATCAAAAGTGTTACTTCTCCTTTTACGTCTCCTTTTGTGGTGCTAAATTCTGAATTCAAGTGACCAGAGTCATGGCAGCTGAGAACTCAGTATATAACTAGGCCAGATGGAGGCTGAATAATCAAAGTCCACCGTGATCTTGTAATGCTTATATGTTTATAACTAAGGAGGCAGAAGAATACAGTGAGTTTAAAGTAGTGCTGGTGTGTCAGGGAATTGCCTCTTCATAGGCTCTGGGCTATTTTCAAACCATTGAAAACACTGGAGAGTTTTAAGATGTTATAAATTTTTCCACAATTATTAACTATAATGAAATACTAAGTGTCGTTCTTATAATATTCTCAATGTCTTGGCAATATTTTCCTTTATCATGCATAACACTAAGTATTTTCAAATTGCTTTGCAAATTCTGACAGTTGGAATATGTCTTCATTTTATCTATGTTGCAAACTACATTTAAGTCTCACATTGTTTCGTGTAACTTTGGAAATATTTTGAAATAATGTGCAATTAAAACACTGATAACAGAACAATCTGACACCAGTGGAGCCATAAATTGACATGATTTGGCATTTTTATTGCATGGTAGAACTGTAAAGTTTTAAAGATATTATCAGTAAGAGTGATGGTTTATCATTTCTGAGGTTTTTTTTTTTTTGCTTTTGTCTCCTCATTCACTTATGTGTAATCTGATCCCACAGCAGTTAAAACAATGAGAGCTTTGCCAGGGCAAGTCCTTGATAACAATCGATAACAAAGAGAAAACAATTTTAAACCTCAAACAAATTGAAACTAATCCTATCTATTTGGAATATATTCAGTAATATCTATTTATTAGTTATTATATGAGGAGATGACCTCTCTTTCTTTTTTGTTCTGATTGTAGTAACATAAGAGTTAATGGACAAATATGCATATTTTTTTGTCTTGCAATTGCTAAGAAAATTTATTTTCATTAACATTGTTCCAGTACTCTTCATGTCTGCCAACAACTCTCAATCTCTGGAAAAATATCCCATGCAGGCCAACTTCACCTCGCAAAACTTTAACAAGAAACTTCAGATCTTGGCCACTTTGAAGTCTCTGTTGTTCAGGGACGTGGGAGGAGGACATTGTGACAGATTGCAGTGGTTTGAGAACAAAGATCCAGATTTTTAATACTGCAGCTATTTGTTGCTTTGAAATTATTAGATTTCTTTGATTTCGTTTTTTGGTTTTTAAATAGATTGTACAAGTAACAGAAATTAAATATTTTTAGAATGATACAGTAAGAGTTAAAATAATAATGAAAAATCCCTTGAGAAACCAGTGTTTCTAAATAAGAAAATAGATTTTTTGAAAAAAAATGTACTGGTACTGTACTTCACGTGACATTATCTAAGTATGTCTCCAGTCTTCTGTAATACATGGCTCCTCTCTGCTCCAATGTACTGTAGCATGGTAGGGTAGTGAATGCTACAAGCCCAACAGGTATGCTTTTCAAGCAAGTGTGCACCAAATGTGATGTTTTGGGAAATAAAATAGTTGCACAAACTAAAACAACGTAGTAGTGCATGGAAACAAAGGTTTACATCAGCCTGACTCAGCAGCACAACAGCTTCCTGTCTACGTCTTTCAGGAAGTAAAAGTTGTGATCTCTCCTTTATTTTGACAAAACTTGTATTCTACAAACCTCACGGTATTTGATGGAAGGACCTAATGCAATTTGAAATAAATTTCAATTGCAGACATATTTTCTCTTCTTATTCCCTATTGCATGTATATGTCTAAAATGAGAAAAAAATGATAAAAGAATATTTCACCTAGTGAATTAGTCTTTTCTTCCTCTTTTTATAAATTGTCTTTTTTAAAAAAATTGTGTATTGATCTGCCCAAGTGCAGAAATGCATTTACTGATAAAACAAGAGTTTGGTGGGCTTGATCCTCCTCTACATGTGCAGCCCTCTGAATTATGGCTCGTTCTGTTTTTCTGTGTATTTCCTGTCTGTATGTTTTTCTGTGTGCAGAGTCTCAGGAACTCATGTACCTGGTGCATCTAGTTTGCTCTTCTGTTTTGTCAGTGACTGCCACTTTAAAGACATACAGAAGCTCCTTCACCTTCCCCTTTCAGACCATGAGGGAGAGATTTAGTTTGACTCTTCCTGTTAGAAGTGCACACTCCTGGAAGAGGTCAGCTTGCTTTTAGGTCAACTTACAATATTTAAAAAGATAACTTTGTGTGTGTCACTTGAAGACATAAAATCTCGTGAACATCATAATCAAGACATGTTTCTCATCATGTGTCATTTTCTATAGATAACCTAATCAGGGCACTGCTTTGGCATTTGAGATACCTTGTACCTGCTCCTCTTGAAGCTGAGCATGGTTTTTATTGCAGATGACGATGAGTCAGGCCTTAAACTCAGTTCTCTCACATCCTAAACTAGTGACCTAATCTTCAATATGTAGTGTGTGAGCACACTTTCTCTCTCAGCTTTCCCAACAAAAACTTTGTGGAAACAAATATGTCTCTGAAAAAGGTTTTGGCTTGGATGAAACAGCATATTTCAATGAAATTTCATTTAGTTGAGAACATTCTGACCCACTCTAACTACAAGCCTCTGTTATAAGCTGGTTACGCTTTGCCAAACATTAACGTGTAGGGCTGAAACTTTCCATGATTGTCTTAGGCTGAATGTTTTGATGGCAAAGTTTTAACCATTTTGTAGGCCAGATAAACAGGAATACTTCTACCTATGTGAAAGTAACACTCTAGTATCTCTAGTATTTCAAGAAGGGCCTTCAAATTTGACAGGGAGAAAACCTGATCCACTAAGGATGTCTTTTGCAGTTGTCATGGAAATTCTTTTGACTTTAGCCTTTGATAGACCCTGTACATCAGTAAGGCAGCAGAACCTGTAGAAAGATTTACTGATAACTATTTTCTGTTGCTTGGGCACTGATCAGGCTCTGCCTCTGTAGAACCACCTTACATGTCAGCTCCACTAAATACCCCCAGATCTAATGCATTGGCCTGTTGTCCCGAGATAAGGCATTGATGTGCAGGTCAGTGAGAACTGCCACCGTTCCCATTTGCTGAGTATCTGGGAAAGAAATTTCCCTTTGAAATTCTGAAATTAGAAATTAAATGCAAATTAAGCTAGTGTGTCTCATGGACTTACGATACTCCAGAGAGTTTGCCTCAGTGTTACATTGTTTTGGAGAGAGAATCTTGCTTTCTCCCTACTCTGGTATCTGCTGTGAGAAAAACCTAGTGTCCTGTATGTGAACTGGTTACTCAAGTAATCCAAGACTGTTTTGTAGCTAGCTATAATACGAGATTGCAGTATGCTTTGTGCAACAAGATGACATTAATCTCCTGCCCTCCTCACCCTGTCCCTTAAGATTATGAAAGGGATTTAATAAGGAAGTGTTTGATATTTGAAATTATTCCTGAGTTTAAAATAAATAAATAAATAAAAGAGCTACAGATGCATCTTCAGTAGTTTTCATAATTAACTTTTGTTCATGAGCAGAGGATCAGAAAGCTGCATTCAATAAAATGTTTAACTAAGTATTAGCTTCTGACATGAAGGATGTAATTCATTCCCAGAAAGCAAAAGAACATTCACATTTCCCTGGGGCAGTGCTTTACCAATTGACTAGGCTAATTGATTAGTTTGGCAAGTTACGTTTTAGTGTGCCATCCATCCTCCAGTTTAGACTCTCATGAATCCATCTATTGATGGTGGCATTTCACCTGCAGGTCTGAAAGCCTTACAAATGAACCTTCAGTTCCTCATTTCCCAGAAGCACAATAAAATCCTTCTGAGTTAATGACTCATAAAATGCCTTATGCCAGTCTCAGCAGTAAGCTATTCTGTTCACTTGTTGTACCCACTCATTTCAGCTTTACAAAACATCTTTTGTTCATACTCTGCACAAGGTGGCCTCGTACAGTTATCTCATGGAGTCCTGTGGAGAAGTCCCTATGTTTGGCATCCCATACTACTGGTGGAGGCTGCTCGAGGCTCCATCGGCACTGGGATTTTGCCAGATTGGCCTCTCCCATGAGGAAAACTGCAGGATACAGCTTCCCTCATCAGGAAAGGCAGGGGCTGAGCAGGGCTCATCAGAAGGTGATGTGGACCTGTCCTGATGTGCTGCTGCCTCATGTCTTTGTGTATGAGATATTGGCTTGGGGTCAGGGGGATGATCTTACCAGTGTACCTTCAGCATCTGTATAGAGCAGTGCAGTACTTACACAAAACTCTCATGACTGGTTTGTATACTTCTATTCAAAATGAGTTAAGATGCTCATTTCTTTCTACAATGAAATAAATTTAATTGAAACATGTTGTATCTCTCTCAGCTGCGACATTGTTACAGCTTGATAACCTTCTCACATTGCCTGAAAATTATTGCATTATACTTATGAGAGCAAAAATAGATCCATTTTTTAAAGAATTTTTGATCTAAAATGTTTTTATTATTTTTTCTCATTGAACATGTATCTGTGAAACTCTATTTTTATGTTAAAAAAAACCAGTTTAATTATTGAGTTTTATTGCCCAGTTGGAAAATTGAAAGAAGACATTGGAATCTTTTGAATTGACCCTTCAAACTGAAAGTGATTCAGTCTGACAATAGTCTAAATCTACTCATTGTGCTATACAATATAAGAGCTAAGAGAAGAGTCTACTATTCTACTATTTCCACCTGTGGGGTGGATTTCCTTCCTGCGAGATGTTTCACCTCTTGATATACACCTGCAGACATCAGAGGGAAGGCTCATGTCAAGGGATATGACTCTGGATAGTGACAAATGTGAGGACTTTGTGGTATTCAAGCACCTTTTTCTCAGTGTAGAGTGACTCTGTAAGCGGGATAAGCACAACCTGGGGACATCAAGCGGTTATTTACTGGATAATGTGCAAAGTAGATAGCTGTGCTACCATGCTGAGTACTAACACACTCATGTCCTCCATGACACACTGATGAGATGACAGTAGTAATGAGACTGGATGGCTGATCCACAGAGATGGTGAATTGCTCTATTACATCCTCTATTTTACTTTATTTTTGTTCCTTGATATTTTACACCTTTTTGTGCCAGCATTTCTCCTCTTGAATCTGAAAGCTGCTTACTGTCATGATTTCAACAATTACCCTCTGTCTAGATTTTCACTTTGCTTATCTTGCACAGCTTTGGTTCATGTATGTTCTCACACCTTAGCAATGACATTCTGGGTAAAATGGTGCCAAAATCAAGCAGCTGTGCTTTACCAAACATGGGCTTGGATTACAGGCTGCTGAGAGTCTGGTTATAATTCACCCAAAGTACAGTTCCCAAGAGATGTGTGATACTGTAGAGAGTTTCTGATTTAAAATAGTTATAAAAGTTTGAGACAAAAAAAATCTCAATCATCTGTTCTGGTTTTGAATAAAAAGATTACAGTATCTCATGCAGAATGGAAGTTCTGGTTTTTCATTTACCTCTGTTTAAACCAGTAAGATATATTTGTGATTTATTACCTCTCAATTTGACAGGTTGTATATGTAGAACTGAAATTTTTTTTCATGTTATGATCATAGATTTATCTCCTTAAAAGGGCGACCCTTTATGTCCCTATGCATGAATCAATTGAATAGCAAACCATCCAAATAAACAGAATTTCAGAAAAAAAACATACCAGGAGGCCTGTATGGATGAACAGGGAGCTCCTGGAAAAAATTGAAGGCAAGAAGAAAGTGTAGAGAAGGTGGAAACTGGGACAGGTAACCTGGGAGGAACAACCAGAGATACTGTCTGAGCATGCAGAGACAGGCTTCAGAAAGGTAAAGCCCAGCTGGGATTGAATGTGGTGAGGAATGCCAAAGGCAACAAGAAGGAACACTATAAGAACACAGGTGACAAAACGAAGTCTGGCACAAGTGTGATTCTGCTGTTGAATGAGGTGAGGTATCTGTCCAACCGCTGCCGTTTTATGCTTCTGTAATCTGTTGACACAGGACACAGAAAAAGGCCGAGGTACTGAATGCCTTCTTCGTGTCATTCTTTACTAGTAAGTCTGGCCTTTGTGAATGCCAGGCTGCAGAGACCAGGAAGATAACCTAGATGTCCTTAGTGGAAGATGGTCAGATCAGTGAATACTTAAGCAAACTGGCCATACATAAATACATGAGCCATGATAGGACGTACCCACAAGAAGTGAAAGACTTGGTTAATGTCATAACAAGACTGCTCTTGGTAAACTTTGAATGATCGTGTTGACTTGGAGAGATGTCTGAGGACCGGAGGAAAGCAAATGTCACTCCTTTGTTCATGAAGGGCAAGAAGGAGGATGCAGATAACAGGCTGGTCAACCTCATCACAATCCCTTGGAAGGCAATTGAGCAATTTGTCCTAGAAACCATTTCCAGACACAGGAAGGACAAGAAAGTCATCAGGTGTAGTCAGCATGGATTCAACAAGGAGATATCATGTTTGGGAATCCTGATAACCTTCTATGATAAAACACCTGGCCTGGGGTTTTCTCCTTGCTTTTTCCTTCTACTCCATTGCCTTTCCATGTATAAACATTTCATGCTCACTATATCCCCTGAATTACTTGATTTCCTACTCTCTCTCCCAATTACCTATGTTCCTCCAAAGCAAACTGAATCCTTTGTGCCATACTCTTCATTTGTTTTCCACAGCATTGGAATATTCACCCAAAATATTCCTTGGTTCTTGTTTAACAAAAGGAAACTTCTTATTCATTCAGAGTTGTTCCTACTAATCATTCCTTTTAACAATCTTTCTATAATAATTTCAGAAAACAGTAATAAATGCTGCTTTAATCTTTGTACTCCATAACCTACCCACCAGAAAAGACTTCTAATCTTTTTTAATACTGCTGTATGTCTGATCTGCTTTGCTTTCTCTCTCTTTTTTTTTTTTTTTGCCTATTCTACTGCTATTGCAAGGACTCTCATGACACATCAGCACTGAAAAGCAGTGACAAATGATATGCTAATTCTTGTGTCCATACGACAATATGCTCTCAATCACTAAGAAAGCAGAGACTTAAATAATTTGTGGAAATGTCCCATGGTGTGGATTTGGAAGTTTTTATATAAGTAGATACTTTGGTAGTTATATCCCATCTGAGGTAATTAATTCAGTGTTATGTTATTCTAAGAAATTGTGACAGAAAATAATGGAAACAAGCATCTTGAGCTACCTCAAAAGAAGCATGGCCAGCAGGTTGAAGGAAACGATTCTCCCTCTCTACTCCACTCTCATGAGACCCTGGTGGGAGAGCTGCCTCCACCTCTGTGGCTCGCAGCATAAAAAGGACATGTGTTGTTTGGAGCTAGTCCAGAGGGGGACCATGAAGATGATCAGAGGGCTGGAGCACCTCACCTGTCAAAACAAGTTGAAAGAATTGGGGTTATTCAGACTGGAGAAGATAAGACTCTGGAGATACCTTAGAGCAGGCATCCAGCACTTGTTATCAGTAAATCTAGTGATAAGATGAGGGGTAATGGTTTTAAATAAAAAGTAGGTAGATTTAGATTAGATATTAGGAAGAAGCTCTTCACTCTGAGGGTTGTGCGTTACTGGAAAAAGTTACCCAGAGTGGCTGTGAATGCTTCATCCCTGGAAGTGTTCCAGGTCAGGTTGGATAGAGCTTTGAGCTCCCTGGTCTGTGGTAGGTGTCACTGTCGATGACAGAGGGGTTGTAACTAGATGCTTTTTAGGGTCCCTTCTAATCCAAACCATTCTATGCTTCTGTGGTATCTGGAGATAGCCTTACATACAACACCGAAATGACAGGTTGGTACCTCATCCTTGACCAGCAAGAAAATGACAATATATACCTCTGTCTTTCTTCTTCTTTTTTTTTTTTTTTTTTCCCCAGCAATCCTAGAACTGTGAATTAAGTTGACAGGGATCTCTGGAGAGTATCTACTCCCCACTAAAATCAAAGCCAACTACTTCAGGTTGTTATTGTGATACAAGGGACAAAACGTTCACTTAAAATAATTATGTGCTGTTCATAATCTAAAGTATACGCAAAAGTGTGAGCATTAAAACAGTTACAATGCATGATCTAGATCTAAAGGCTATTGAAGGTCAGTAAGGCTACTTCTGTTTACTAAAACAAACAGAGCAAGGGTACAACTTCTATGCACACTTGACCATACACTCTGAGCATTTAGCATTTTTGATCAGTCCACCTATCCAAGATTCTATTTTTTAATCCCATTTCTATCCAAGCAGAAAGATTGTCCATGGGTCAGAAAGGAGAAAGAAGATGCAGCAACAGAAAGTAATGATTTTACCAGCTTCTGAGCTCCAGGAAAAAGGAGGGACTAGAAAGGGCTGCATTGTCTTACTGCTCTGCAAGGAAAATGTTCTTATTCTAAATCTTTCAAAGAAGTACAAGCTGTTCAGCTCACACTGAATCATAATTCATATAAGGAGTAAGCAAAGATATTAGTGGAGTACAACATGCCAGTCACCATGAAAAAAAGAGGATCATAAATTAGTGCACTAAATCATTATATATCTGGAATCATACCACTGATGGCATTTATTTGACTTCCTTCATGAACAGTGTTTACACAGTTGTTGACTGCTAAATCATGCCTATGATATAGATATATGTCAGCTTCTCTATTGCTTTGATAACATCCATTGCCTCCTAAATTCTACAGGTTTCAACGAAACATGAATTCTCCATTTTTTAATATTCTTGTCTTTAAAACTACAGGGATGCTGGTACATCATTATATATTTCGTACATGTTTGGTGTTTCCAGCTTCTTTCCAGCTCAGTAGTTTATGAGGAAATTGTTTCTTGCAGTTTCTGTGGAAGCCTTTTTCAAAATGTGCATTGCAATTGTTTATCTTTGCTGCACTTATGCAAGTATTTTTTCCCATTATATGGAGATAACTATACTAATCTTGGGATATTGGATAGCAAATGGTCCAAAGCACTATTTATTCAAGTGGAATATCTACAGCTTCTGTGTGTGTTTTCATTTGTGTTTTCATTTCTACTCAAAATCAGTGCTTGTACTTGTTTACTCATGCAAACCTTTACCATGTACATTTTAATCCCATGCAAATTTTTACTGGGAAGTTATGAGCACTCCCCAGTACTGGGGATGTGTGAGCTATTCAGTGTGATAACATGATGTATAGATGTGTCAAGGAAACAGAAGACAGTTGGTTTTAATAGCTCTACTTTGCAAAACCTGGAAAACAGTGATCCAAATGTCACAGATGAAGAGGAGAGTATAACCTTAGTGGCTTGTTCCAAGTATGTATGTTCATTTTGTTATTTTCTTTACCTTTCATTTAGGTTTTTCCTTCTTTATATTACTAACAACTCACAAGTAGGTTAAATCAAGGGGGAATTTGCTTAAATGTAAATAGCAACTTGGATTTCTAAAATATTTAGTCTAAGTTAATGACATGAATGACAGCTGCAAAGTATTTCTGAACCATAAAGTTTTTCATAGTTACATAAATATTTGAGTAAAACATTTTCTTCTCTACTGAAAATAAGGAAGGTGCTATTTGGACTTGATCTGTTACCTCTTCTACATTAAAAATATGTATATTCACTTTACTTGGAAAATTGTTTATTTGGTTCTCTTACACAAATATTCATTTTAAAAAGCTATTTAATCTTTTTTTTTATAAGATAGAGCTCTCTACTTTTTTTGAAATATATGTGCAATTATAACTTTTCCCTCGGTAAGAAGGCTCCCTTCCTAGAAACATTCATGTTTTGTTTCACTTTCATACTGGGAATTTACGTTTCTCTGTCCATTGTAATAGAGTATTTAACAATATACTGTCTTTTCTGTCATGATCAGTTGCGACAGATGTACAGTTCCATTTCACTGTGAAAATTAGGCAGTCTCTAAAAGTCCCAGGAATTGCCTAAATCTTATCCAATTGTAGTATATCTTTGAATGTGATTTATCCCTTAGGAAAAAAAACCAAAAAACAAGGATGTAACTGCTTTGTCAGATACAAGAAAATATTCCACTGACAACAGACCAACACTGAGGCTGTTGGACAAAGCACTGATGTCAGTCTCCAGTCATTGACGTTTAAGTAAAAAGACTTCATACTGCACTGAGTGCAGAGAAAAGTGGAGAATGAACAGAAGAGGGGAATTAGGGAACAGCTACTCTTCACAGTGGAATGCAAGGCAAAGGTCTTGATAAGGCCTCATTTTAAGCATGATATGGGACTGTTGGGACAGTACTGAGAAAAAAATGCACACACTGGAGAGGGAGATCCCCATCGTACTTTCGCTCTGGACTCTACATATACTGTAAGTGGGCCCAACCTGTCCCTGTTGTGCAGATATGTCCTAGAATAGATCATCTGAGTGAATAAAGGCAAGGAGGATGCATAATCGCTAGTACTGGAGAAGTAAGGGATAATCAGGGAAAAGGACCTTAATAACCACAAGTCAGTACTGGCAAGAGAACAAAAAGGACTATAAAGAAAACTTGGGATGGAGATGTAGAAGACTTTTTTTTTAAAGACTAATTGGAATTTTTTGACAATGTGGGTGAAGGAGAGGTATCTAACTTGTTTTTAAACTTAATTCTGATAATTTATTAAAGTGTTTTTGTTTCTTGGTGCTTGGATACATCTTAATGTGGAATGAAATTTATTTCCTTACTTGAAGTGTGGAGATAAGTGATGTTTATCTTTAGCAATGATTTACCTTACCTACTTGTCAACAAGAAGTATTTGTAAGGTATTGTGGATCATTTTCTTTTTGCTATGAGAACAGATAGGTATTTGATACCCAGCAGTGATGTGTGCATTCATGTTCTCTTCTAACGAGAATGAAGCCAGGCTATTCCACCCCTATGTTGGCATTATCAACAAAAAGTGAACAAAAAAAAGAAAAAAGAGAAAAAACCCTGTCATTTAAAACCCCACATTTTTATAGTACTGTTTTCTACTTCATTCCCTGGCAATCAGTAACAAGAATTTCAGAGAAAAGGTATGATGGGAGAGTGAAATTAATTATTTTGAGGGGACAGGTAGGGGGAAAAAAAAGCTTTTTCAGGGCTACTATCTTGTAAAATTAGAAAAACAAAGAGCCTGAACTGAAGTTTATGTAAAATAAGTGTGATTGAGTGTCACAGTAGGAAACAGATGGAGAAGATATTAATTAGTCATTGGAGAACTTTTGGTAGTTCTTTCAGCCTCTTACAGTTGTTTGTGTTTTGTTTTAGTTGTGGGTTTTTTTTTTTTTTATAATGGGAGTGAATTGATGGATCATAAAAGCACAAAACTATTTTGCAGGATATTTTTATATAACTATATATATTATTGTAAATATGTATATTTACAATTTTTCATTAAAACTTTGTGTAATAATAAATAAGTTAATCTAGGCTGTTTGCAATTTCCTTTCAGTTTTAACAACTTAAGAAATCAAGACCATTTTTTCTTTTTTATTGGGATTTAATCTATACAACCTGCTTCTACTTCCTTTTGGAAAAACCTCATTGAGATAGACATGTCAACTGTTGTGATCCTCTTATTTTTTTTATACTTAGGAAGCACTTTAATAGACCTCAGCAGGTATGGTATAAGAAGGACCTTTCTCTTTGAGAAAAAAAACCTAAAACAGCATGTGTACAAAGTCAAAGCAGTTTCTAGTTTGACTACTGTTTTTCTGAAGAGTTTTCAAATATCTCTACTGGCATTTCTAAGCCATCACCGGTATTGGAGTTTACATATTGGATAAAGCTTCCACATCAGCTCTAAATACCTATTTTAGCTAGCTGGATAGTTTTCCTGAATTATCCTCCGAAGTAGTCTGATTCTCTTCACTGATAGCAGAGGAGAACCAAACATTGCTCTCAGCAGTCCTTAGAGCCTGCGGTCTCCTGAATTTCTCTGTGTATCTCCTGCAGAACAGCATGCAGGGCAGAATGTGGAAACAGCCTGTCCCAGGCCACACAAAAGATTTCTTTTATGAGACATTAGGTAGATTCTGGTACATGTTCATTTATTTAAGCACAGAATCGTAGAGATTCCTGCTCTCATTTCTATTTGACACCAGTTTGTAACCATGTGTACTGTGGAGTTGTCTGATTGAATGCACTGAGTCTGTTGGTGTAAGTTACTGTCCTTTGTGCTAAGGACAGCACCATGAATAAATGTCTTTGGACCAGATCCTGGAACTCCACATCTGACACTTTGTCTCAACTGCAACTAAAACCACTGTCTGAAGGCGTCTGTCTCTTTTCACTGATTATATAGTGAGGGTAGAAGACTAGCTTTTGAGCAGGGTAAAATTAGGTTAGCCCCAGCCTATCAGCATAATTATAACAGTCACAGTAGGACTCTCCGTGGGATATGCTGCAGCTTTGTGTGGAAAGAGTATCAGAATCAGCCATTTTGCTGAGAAATACAGCTGCATTTCTGTCAGTAACACAGTTTGGCCAGCGATCATGGGACTCTATTGATCCGTATGTCACTTACCCATAATGTGCCTCTTTCATGAATGAAAACAGGGACATGAAGCATAGGCATGGCAAGTCCCATACAGCACTGTAGCAGTTCAAGCAGATGTATTTTCACATTGAACTTGTTGAAAAATTTTGTAGGGTTCTTTTTTAATGGTTGAAATATTTGAGAACATTTCTTTTTGCATTAAACACAGAGACAAGTGGGAGGGACAGCGATGGAGAAAGAGCTTGTGTTGTTCCAGTGCAGTAACATTTGTCAAATGATGTAATTCTCTGAAGAGTGGAAATTCCCTTCTTTTTCACAAGCCAGTTCCTATGAAGATCTGGTGTTAACTTTAGTGATAAGTACATACTGCTTTATTTCAAAATAATTGTTTGCCTAAAGTGAAATCACAATATTGCATAATTTCCATTTTTGTGGTTTAGCAAAGATAATATTTTTATTTCTGTTATTAAAAGCCGAGTTATTAACACGAATAAGAATGAGTAATTGTAGAAACAGCAGATTAATCTGTGAGTTTTCTACTTGAACTTGTGCAAAACGTTTGACACTATCCTGCTTAACAGCCTTGTCTCTAAATTGGAGAGACTTGTATTTGACATATGGACAACTCAGTGGATAAGGAACTGGCTGGATGGTCACACTCAAAGAGTTATAGTCTATGGCTCAAAGCTCTGTGGTCAAGAGTTGTGGTCCAAGTGGAGAGCAGTGATGAGTGGTGTTCCTCAGAGGTGGGTATTGTCACCTCTTTGTTGGTGACAGTGGTATTGAGAGCACCCTTAGCAAGTTTGCTGATGACATTGAGCTGTGTGGTGCAATCAGTGTGCTGAAGGGAAGACATGGCATCTAGAGGGATCTTGAGAGGCTTGAGATGTGATTCTCTGTGAACCTCATGAAATTCAAAAAGGCCATGTCCAAGGTCCTGCACATGGGTTGTGGCAACCGTAAGCACCAATATGGGATAGGCAGAGAATGGATTGAGAGCAGCCCTGAGGACAAGGACTTTGGCATATTGCTTAATGAGAAACTCAATATGACTCAGCAACGTACATCTGCAGCCCATAAAGACAACTGTGTCCTGGGCTGTATCAAAAGAAGTGTGTGATTCTCTATTTACTCCACTCTTGTGAAACCCCACCTGCAGTACCGCATTCAGATCTGAGGCCCTCAACATAAGAAGGACATGAACCTGTTGTACTGAATGCAGAGGAGGACCATAAAGGTAGTGGGTGGGCTGGAACACCTCTTCTATGAAGACAGGCTGAGATAGTTCAGGTAGTTCAACCTGGAAAAGAGAAGGCTCTGGAGACACCTTAGGGCAGCCTTCCAGTTTCTAAGCAGTTAATAAGAAAGTTAGAGAGGGACTTTTTACAAGTACATCTAGTGATAGGACATGGATAATAGCTTTAAACTGAAAGAGAGTAGATTTAGATTAGATATAAGGTAGAAATTCTTCTCTGTGGGAGTAGTGAGGCACTGGAACAGGTTGCCCAGAGAAGCGATGCTTTTTGTGATTTTAAGCCCAGCCAGAAATGAAGAACCATGCAGCTGCTCATTCATCCCCTCCACACCCCGCCACCTCTTGTCAGATGGCAGAGAGATGACTTACTGCCAAGTATAATTCTAGGCAAAACAGACTTGATTACTTAACTTGGGGAAGAAAACAAAATAATTTATTCTGCTATCAACAAAACAGAACAGATAGAAAAAACCCAGAGCAGGATGATGAGAGTAATACAATTGGACCTTAAGACCACTGTCCTCTTGTTCCTGGGCTCAGCTCCCAGCTCCTGATATCTCTACCTTTTCACATTCCTCCACTGCTCCAATGTGGGGGCCATCCCATGGGATATAGTCTCTAATGAGTCCTTCCTAATGGCTGAAGCTCCTCACAGACTCCTGCAGCATGGATCTGCTCTGCGGCAGCAGAACTCCAGGCACATTCTGCTCCAATGCTGCGTCCTCACAGGGTCTTCCAGGCACAGCCACCCCCTCTGCCATGGAGTCCTCCAGATGTCTTCTTCACCATTGCCCTTCATGGGTTGCATGGTGACAACTGCCATCTAAGCATGGGAAGCAGAGGAATATCTGTTTCAACACACTTCTTCATCTCTTCTGTCATTGACCTTGGGGTCTGCATGATCATTTCTCTGTCATCCCACTCCTTCCACCACTTCCAACTCCCTTTTCTGGTTTCCTCTCTTTCCTCAGTGAAACAAAAAGTGTATGCTCCTGGATGAGTTCCTGTGTGACCTACTCTAGGAGATCCTGCTGTGACAGAGTGGTTGGACTAGATGGTCTTTCAAGGTCCTTTCCAACCCTTAAGATTCTGAGATTTTGTCAATACATTTCTAAATTATAGAAGAGCCCATGGAATTTTTAGGCAAGTCACAGTCAGATTTAAATTGGGATATAATATTCAAGCCTCCTTGCAAAGCAGCTCTTTGCCTCCTGCTATTATCTCGTAGAGCAATATTATAGCAATACCACAAGTTACTGTGCAACAGCAATTGTGGCTTCCAATACATCTACCACGTAGCTACCACACACTTAACACAAAATAATGCATTTTATTTTGTGGTAATCCAGTAAGTGAACCACACTACTAGCTTGTGCAGAAAAGTAGTGCTGCATATCAGAGGCAGAGAACATCTGCTAGTTTTTGTGGGACAAAGACAGTTTGATAAGATTGTAATATTCCTCCAGAACTGTTCTTATTCTTTATCTTAAAATGGCTATTTTTTTCTTTAACCTGCTAGCTACCGCAGACATAGACAACCATCACGTTTACCAAATTTACACTATGTAACACACTGGTGCTCCACAAATTTCAAAGGAAACTTGCATAAAGTTAGTTAATTCAAATGTAAAAAAGCATATTAATTCAACTGTAAGCTGTCTGTGGCTGGAGAGAACACATGGATCCACACTTGGGTTTTATACATTTTTTCCAGTCCCTCTATTTTAGTGGACAGAGACACTTTATATATTCTATTAAATTTCATTGTCAGCTTCTTTTCTTCGATTCAATCTTTTGCATTTGGGACCTAAGCAAATTAAGCTTATCAGAATAAGCAAAGACTGAAAGTTATATACATGTGTATAGTTATATACATGTGTATCTTAATTTAGAAAAAACATTATTGAAGGTGTGTTTTTAAGCACAGTGTATGGAGTTCTTTAACAAAATAGATCTTGGTAGTCTCAGGACGTTCAAGAGGTGAGGACCCAGATGAGGGACATCATCTGTGCTTCTCACAAGGCCATGTTGCTACAGCCTCTTTTATATAGCTCAATTCATTCAGTGATCCACTTTGCTGAAAGTGCAGAACATGCTTGAGTCATATTTTTTTCTCACTAAAAAACATACAAAACTGCATTTATAATGAAAAATATTTTCCTCTAACTGGAAAACTCAAATTTCTATAATTTTATAATATAACAGTAGCATTTTTTTTCCCAAAAATGTTGGGGATTAATAGCTAAACTTTTATGAGTTTATCTAGTAAGACACGTTTATTCTTCAATGAAGTCTATCTCATCTCTCAGGAAGCTCATAAGGTTTTATGGAAAAAGCTGGGGATAGATGCAAGTCTTTCCATGCAGGTCATTCAGCTTCACGGGGACCCTGTCAGTCACCTGAGGTCACAGTGGTTTCATTGACAGGTGCCAAGATGTAAGAATTATCAGCTGCCACTTCATGTTCTAACCATAGTGAAAAAAAAAAAAAAAAAAAACAACTTTAATTAACACTGTCTTTCATTTTTTACAAACATATTACACCCAATTCCATCTAAAGACAGCGAAGCCAGGGGCATTTTTTGTCTGTATTGAAGAGTAGATTTCGATCCACTGTGTAAAAGTAAACTGATAGCTTCGATTATTAAATGCAAGTACTTGGCCAAGCTTTAGTGAAGGAGGCTGTTAAAGTTTCTGGGATTCTTTTTATTTTGGTTACCAAAACCCGTTTCCAAGAGCTAGTCTGAATCCTGTCAAAGCAGGAGTCTCCATCATTTTCCATTAAAGAAAAAAAGTCTGGATTGGGCAGTATTACCACTACACTCAAACCTCTGCCAAAGCCTCTGCTTGGACTGCACAGCTGCCTTTAAGACATTTAAAAACCAAACCCTTCACTGGTATCTGAAATTTCTCTCTTTTCAAGTGAGGTTCATATTTCTTTTGGAAATGTAGCAAAACAACCATTAAATATGAAACACTGTTATGTAGGACCAGGTTTAAAAAAAAAAAAAAAACAAAGACAAAAACTTGCACACCTTACATGGGGTTTTGTGGAATTAAAGACTCCAAAGTACATCATCAGAACTACCCATACCTTCTTCCAGCTGCTTGTCTCAAGTCATGATGCCTCCTTCAGTAAGCTGTCTATTCCCATGCTAAACACCTGAATGGAATGGCAGAGAATGGTGAGGAGGAGCCTGGCTGAGGGAGCATCCTCTGCACATCTCTTTCTCACAGTGACAGTGTCCAACACAAAATGCAATCAATCCTGACAATTTTTTAAAACACAGTGCATGGAAGAACAGGTTCTTATCTCCTGTTCCTATGCTGCACTCAAAGCACAAAGCAAGGTGTGGGAAGAGGTGAATCTGATCTGGTCTTCAGCCATGGGGTTTTCACTGCCACTTCACCCATCTTGAGATCACTGTTTTGGCCTCTGCCCTTCTGTCTGGGCTATAAGAAGGCTGTTCCTTTCCCACAGAACTGGGCCATGGAGCAAAATAAGGAAGAGAATGTGGGACAGGACAAGACTGTGACAAAAAGCTACATTTGTCCTTTATTCCAGCAGCAATCTCCATTCCTTGGGAAACCTGTGGTGAGGAATTAGTCATCTCCAACAGCTGTCAGCACCAAAAATACAAAAACTGAAACAGACATTCGCAATGTTAGGAGGCAGCAAAGCATTCCAGCTTTGAATTTTCACTGGGAAATTTAACTCAGGTGATTGCTGAGTAGTCTAAAGGTAAGTTGTGAGATGAAACATAATGATAATATTGAATAAGGGCCACAAGAGGAGCTACTAAACTCTATTCAAATTTTTCCTTTTTGTTTCACAAAGGGGTTGTAGGCAAATGCATGTTTTCTAAGTAATTTGGTATAATCCCTTCATAGATATCTGTGGAGCCACACAGATCTAAAATTTCACAGACAAATAAGATAGTTTGTTAGGCTGAAATTCAGCTACATGGTATTTTCTCTAAGGCAAATCCCAAATGCTTTCATGCTTGGTCCCATCTCCTTTGCCATTCACCTCCTGTTCTGAAAGAAATGCTATTTCCACCTTCCAGCATGTGTATTGGTGTTATTTCCTACAGCCAGTAACTCCTGAATGGTGGCAGGTGTACCTGTCTTTCAAAACATTAGCTACCTAAATGTCTCCAAATGCAGATGACAGAAATTCACCTGAAGTTTCCTTGACTTTGTGATGGAGGGTGACCAAACCAAAAGCAAAGTACTTATACTTACTGTTTCTGCTTACTCATTGATCACAGCTTGAACAAAACCAGGGGTATGTTAGCTGCAGTGCTTGTCCTGGAAAAAAATAATGCAATTCCAAAATTTCCAGAGAGTTGAAAAGAAAATTCAGTTTCTTCATGAATAACCCCAATTGCAAACTGAATTATTCTTTTAGAGTCACTTGGTTCACCCAGCTGAATACAAAGCATATTTTCATAGAACCATAGAATGGTAGGGTAGGAAGGGACCTTTAGAGATCATCTAGTCCAACCCCCTGCAGAAGCAGGCTCACCTAGATCAGGTGGCATAGGAACATGTCCAGGCGGGTCTTGAAGGCTTCCAAGGAAGGAGACTCCACAACCCCTCTGGGCAGCCTGTTCTACTGCTCCCTCCTCCTCACAGTAAAATGGCTTTTTTCTTATATTGAAATTGAACTTTTTGTGTTGCAGCTTTATCCCATTACCCCTTGTCCTGTTGCTAGCTACAACAGAAAAAAGGGGATGCCCCAATCTCCTGACACCCACCATTTAGATATTTGTAAATGTTAATAAGATCTCCCCTCAGTCTCTTCTTCTCTAGACTAAACAGCCCCAGTTCCTGCATCCTTTCCTCGTATGAAAGATATCTGAGTCCCCTGATCGTCTTGGTGGCCCTGTGCTGGTCTCCAGAAGTTCTCTGTCCCTCTTGAACTGGGGAGCCCCGAACTGGACACAGGACTCCAGATGAGGCCTCACCAGGGCAGAGTAGAGAGGGAGAAGAACCTCCCTTGACCTGCTGCCCACACTCTTCTTGATGCATCCCAGGATGCCATTGGCCTTCTTGGCCACGAGGACACATTGCTAGCTCATGTTTAGCTTATTGTCAATCAGAACTCCCAGGTCTCTCTCTGCAGAGCTGCTCTTCAGCACTTCCACCCCTAGCCTGTACTGGTGCATGGGGTTGTTCCTTCCAAGATGCAGGACTCTGCACTTGTCCTTAAAGCTGATGGATTTGTTTTAGTGGGTATTCTGTTGATAACTCATAGATCCCAGCTTGATTACACTGTAAAATTTTGAAATGTGTTTTTTTAGTAATAATGGGGACTGATAAAAACCCAAAATCTCAAGTACCTCAGGCAATAAAAAAAAGAAAATTATTAAAATGACACACTTTTATGTATAAAACATGTGTCAATAAATCATAGAATGTTGTTCTCCTGCAACCACCCTACCCAAAAGTTCTTGTTTTTGTTGTTGCTAGCAATAACTGTTAATTGTTTTGATGCAACAGCTTCCATTTGAAGCAGCTACTTCAGCATTTCCTACGTGAAGCTTTTCAGGACTTTTCCCTGGATTATTATTTCACAGAATCATAGAATCGTAGAATGGTAGGAATTGGAAGGGACCTTTATTGATCATCTAGTCCAAATTTTTTAGTTTGTGATACAGTAGAGGGTGATGACAGTGTCCATCAGGCAATACCCAGAAAGAGCTGAGCTGCTGCCTATGTGCTCAGTCTTCTTGATAGGAGCCCTGAGCTGCAGGGGAAGGCACCAAGGCATGGTAGTGGTCTAATGTCTGTCCCTTTCTTTTTGCACCAGTTTTCCACTAGTGAAACGGAGCTAGCAGTGTTACTTCTGCTTCTGTCTTCGATTTCCTCGTAAACTCTGTGAGCTGTTGATGAGTAGTTACTTTTCACATGTGTTGGTGTGCTGCACTGAGGCCCCTCTGAACTCTCTCATGTGCTGTTTATGATAGGTCAAAGAGGAAAATGGCTTTAATAAATGAAGTTTGAACAATGATTTGTACTAGTGAAATGTTGTGTATCTTACAGTTTTTTTTATAGAAATTTAAAAATGTAGTTCAAATTCCAACATTTTTCCCCTTGGTAGGTATCCACACTGCAGAGTTTGTGTTGTAATAGGGAAGAAGCATATATTTGTACAGCATATATCTTATTGATTATTACTGTATCAGCTGAAACATGCACCAACAACAGACCTAGGATGGTAGACGGACTATTTTCTTAAATTATGCATTTTGAAGGAGGAAAATTAGGAGAAATTTCTTTATTGAAAGGATTATCAGGCATTGGAACAGGCTGCACAGGGAGGTGGTGGAGTCACCATCCCTGGAAGTGTTTTAGAGATAAGTGGATGTAGCACTTAGAGAAATGATCTAGTGGTTGACAGGACTAGGACAAAGGCTGGACTCAATCTTAAAGGTCCCTTCCAACTGAAACAATTCTATGATTCTATGAAGCTTTATCTACTCTTTTATTTGCATCATTTTCTTTCATAATGCTTCTCTTTTGATACCAATAAAATCACTCTTACAACCTCCTTAATGCAATCTAAAATCAGGTGTTCATTTTGTATTATCTTCTGAGTGAAATGGTTTGTTTTTCAAGAATGTGAGATATCCTGCAAACTGTCTTGGACACTTAGGTTCTTTAAAGAATACCTTATCCTAAATGAGGAATTAGAAGCTTAATTTACGGTACTTTTGCTTTTTTATTTTTTTTTTTTTCTGAAACATGAATCAAGCCTTTCAGTGTGAGGAGCAGGTGTCCTAAAAAATATTTTTTATTATTACTCAGTTTTAGCTAAATTTCACTGTTAGGCTACAAAGAAACCTATGAGTTTCCTGTGTGAGCCATATGTAAACTTGGCTAGTTAGAAAATATTCACACCTTCAGAGTACAGCATGTGTTGTTAAAATATCTCTATTAAAATCTTCAGTTTATTAAACCAACAAATGGTAGGAAACTTTCAGACTTCAAAAGCTATGATATAATTTAATTTTAAAATAACCCTACCAAAATCTCACATTTCTTAGTGTGAAAATAACCAAAACTATATGTGTCATTTCAAGTGGCACCTCGAGTTTGGTCATCATTAGCCATGGTTTCTGTGTTCTATGCCTGAAACCTTGCCTTTACGATCACCAGGGATTAACCTTTATTAACGAGTTTCAGATGCTATATCTTTTCATGGATTATAGATAATGGCAACAACTTCTTATATCATTCTATTCCTGTTTTAATTCAGTAAAAGGTCTTGTACCATCCCTGCTGGTCTGTCTCAGGACTCTTATTCTGTAATGTATTAGTCAAGATTATTAGGCTCAGTCTCTTTGCTTCTCCTGCTCTCACACAGCCTCTTTCAAGTGCCTTGACCTGTGTCCTGGTCTAGTGTGGTGCTAAAGGGTGCTGAAGGTAAGGCAGACAGGTTGGAGCAGGGTATCTTGCATGTGGCAGTGCAGAGTGAGGTGAGACAACCTTGTTTTGCAGGAGCACCTTTCACCACCTTGTGTCAACTCTCAAGAAGCAACAGACATTGATTTACTTGGTGGCAGGAAAGATCAGGGTGTCTGATGTGGAAGCTTCCATGCTGGAGGGTCAGAGAGTGGGTCTGATATGCTATGTCTCTGGGCTTCTGTGAGATACCCAAGAAATCTTGAACTTGCTGCAGCAGGGCTTTTGCATGGTGCTACAGAATAATTCAGACTGTTTGTAAACCCCATCTCTTGAGGAGGACAGAGATTGAGCACCACATCTTTGAATACAATTTAGAATTGTTTATTGGAGAGTAATGTGAAAAAGAAACTTTTTGGGAAGTGCCAAGATGAAACATTTTAGCCAAGGAAAATGATTCATTACTTTTGAAAATGTCTTCCCATATTTTTCAGCCAAACTACGTGAGCAGTGTGACTCAAACTTACGAAATAACTTTTGTCACCCAAGTCACTCAGAATTTTTCTATTGTTGACCTTTTTGTTTAAAAAATATATTTGCCCAGCTCACTTTCTCTACAGAAATAATCCTTCCTACAAATCCAAAACGTTTGAGTAATGCCAAGCTATAAATACCACTGTGACAGGCATGTTGTAAGACTAGAGCAGGTTGTTGAACTGATATTTCTGAATTAATTGAGTTAGCAAGCATGGAGAAGAACTGTTTTTGCGGGTATGAAACATCTTCCCAATCTAATCTATAGAGCATTTACTCATCATTGGCATGGAAAATGCATAGATTTTTCATGTCAAAGAGCAGTTGAGTAAAAATGACAATCCAATGAATTCAGAGGGTAACTTGGTGTATCCAATAGCAACATGAACACATCTGAAATGCAGTCAATATGAGAACTAGTATGTTGTTTGACAAACTTGCTAAAGAGCTAGGTGATGCTCCTTGCAAAATATCTTCCATTGCTTAGCTTTACTTGTCTGCTTTCTAAAAGGAAAAGTGGGATAAAGAGTTTTGTTTCTTTTTTTTTTTTTTCCATCAAGGAAGAAAGCAAAGTGTTATAAAGAAGATAATACATTTCAGACCTTTTGTGTGAATAAGTAGTGTTAAACAGTGTCAAACATTAAGGAAATTACTAAGTAAAGAGTTAAGTATTAAATAAAGGAAAGAAGATGTTTGATTAGTACTGTAGATGGCTTTGGCAGAATTTGTTTGCTTGGAGTTTCACAATGAAGTCTGCAACTTACTCATATTTGTTCATTTGTAGAGACAGTATGTGTTTCCTTATAACTCGGTGTATCTCTAGTAGCTGTTCACTGACAGAGGTAGCCTCAGCCAGTCTTTGAAAATATCTTACTCCTTGTAACTATTTCATCCTGTAATTGTCTATAAAAGTCTGGATCCAGCGCTGATGCTGGGAATATTTTATTGCTCACCAAGGAGCACTTGTGGCTATGTTTTGATAGCCAGGACTGTGGTTCTGGAAAGGCTTGGGGATTCCGGGAGGCCATTGGTGCAATAATATTGTTGTATCTTTTTAGTGAAAAAGAGGAAAATACTAGAGGAAAGTGGAAAAAGTGAAATACAAATGAGATATCCATAGGTAATAATTATCAATAATTAAAGAATATCTCTCAAGACAATTTACAGTCTAAAGTAGTGAATTTTAGCTTTGATTTATTTTCACCAGCTGAAGATAATGGTTGGATATATACAACTCACATAATGAAATCTAGCAATAAACAGCACATTTTTTAATTTTAGAACATTACTATTTTATATTATCAGTGTCATGTATTTTCCTCTCTTGCAATGCTGCAGGGAGTCCACCTAATTCTGGATGAGAAACAGAGTTGAACACACTCATATTCTGTAATGAAAGGCAGATTTAAACAAAATTCTGTTAATTTTGTCGCCATAGATTTCGAGCTCAATTCTCAGCTCAGAACTTCAGGAAAAAAAGAGTGATACTTTCACTGCATTTGACAAATGTTTTAAAACTCTAGCTTATTTAACACTCAGACACCTTACATACCAGAATAACTGACTTTATTCAGAATATAATAATAAAACAATGTATTAATTTGATTATTAAATTATTTGAGTGTCAGGACATTAATATTAATATACACTTATGTAGAATGAAATTTTACCAAAAAATGTAGGAAACAATCTCCAAGGAAGATATATTTAATACTCTTTATATTGCATTCATACCCAATCTATGCATCTTCTGTTCTATCCTAATTTGTACACTCGTCACTATGGTACTTGAGTAGTTCTCAAGTGATACATTTCATAGCCATCATGAGTACTGACCTTAAGAGAGGCACGTTTGTGTAGCAGAGTGACTATTTTGCTTTAATTATAGATGATGATTGTCATTTATCCTGAGAAAAGGTACATTTTTCTCACGTTTGACAAAAAGGGAAAACAACAGTGATGTATGCTATCACTCTTAGGAAGGACATGATGATTTTTGTGATGGATGGGGTTTCTAATGGTTTCTCATTCCCAATAAACTTTGTAAGGTGGACCTCACAAATTGGTGGGGCATAGCACCATGGGCAGCTCTGCACAGCTGTTTCACGCTCTGCCCCCATTTTAGGCTGGTTGATGGTAAAGTGTATTTAATCTAGCCACTGTAGTATAACTATACAACTATTTTATTGTTTATGCTTTCCTGTTTAAACTGTATTTCATAGAATTATTTCTTTTTATATTTTCCTAACCATATATTTATTTTCAAAGTTCTGTGCATATATGGTGGCATATATGTCACTTGATACACTACAATATGATAGAATGACAGGTATCTTACAAACAATAATCTCCACAGTGTAGAACACTTATACCCAGGCTGATGTGGGATCATCCTGGAACAGATTTCATTTTTCCCAGTGTCCCTACCTTGCACACTTAAGTCTTGGTGGACCTAGATTGACAGTGACAGCTTTTTCCAGGCCATGGCTACAAGTACTTCTACATACTGCTGGTGAAAGGCAGAAAGCAAATGAAAGTATTGCCAGACCCACCTTGGAGGGAGGATTTGGACCACATATTTTCTTGTGTATAAATCCTATA
The DNA here is from genome assembly GCA_013401255.1 of Urocolius indicus. Lineage (NCBI taxonomy): Eukaryota > Metazoa > Chordata > Aves > Coliiformes > Coliidae > Urocolius > Urocolius indicus. The sequence continues at coordinate 75,479 of WBNH01009713.1, forward strand.
AACATGCAATCCTATAAACAATGCAAATCTAGTTCTAAAGCAGGTGTCTGTAAAGGAGCTGAACCAAGAATTTTATTAATATCATTTACCCCATGGCTGCACCATGCAATAGAGAGCACTGTGGATCTCCTGAGCTGGTACTGGGTATGCTAGCTCCTGAATAGGGCAATGGCATTGGCCTAGAACAACATCTTGGCTGTACTGTATCATGTGCAGCTCACAGACATCTCACAGCCTGGTCAGAACGGTAGAGACCATGCTGAATGCCTGGGGGAGGATGGCCTTCTGGGCCTCAAGATGGAAAGTTCTATCTTACATTTTTAAATTTGGTGCAAGTTCCATCATTTTTCTTGTAGCACTCAGGCAAGCATAAAATACTTGAACAGTACAAAGACTGAAGGGACTCATGAGTCTCAAAACATGCCTGATAACCTCTTCACTCCTCTCTCTGCAAGAATATACACTTCTCTATTTTTTAAAGACTCTATCTCTCAAGCTTTGTCCTTATTCTAGTCCTTCTCATGCAGTTGTATGAACCAAAAGCAGGAGCTACTTGAACATTTGGAAAATCGGGGAAAAAAAGTACTTTACCTTTTTTTTTTTTTTTTTTTAATTATTTTTCATAAATTTCACAGCTTGTGCAAAAATCTCTGGTTGCAAGCGTTAAAAGTTTCCAGCCTCCTGTGTATTAAGATTTTTCTTGTAACTGTAGCAGCTGCTGTGAAAAGATCTTTGTCTCACCTGTCGGTATGTCACACAGAACATGGGAGATGCACTATGGAGTCATTGGTACCTGAGAAAGAAACAGCTGCCCTTGCAAGACACACAAAGTCCTTTTGGCCACAGCATTTTGTTTCTCCCTGCCCCCACCTCTCTACTTTCATGCTCCCTCCCCTGCTGCATACTCAAGCAAATTTTAAGGGTGAAGGATCTTAAATCTCGTTGCTCAACCCCACCAAAGGCAACTAAAAAACTACTTTCAAAATCCCTGTCTTGGACATTCTACCCTTATTAGATGAACAGGTCGTTGAAGAGAAACTGAGAGGACAAATTCGAGTGTTTTTGATGTATTAAGCCCAAGGGCGGACAGTGGAAGGACTGATGGATTTGTGAGAAAGGAATGCTATGAGTATTGTGGATTCCTGAGAGTGGAGAAAAAGTAAAATTACCAAGGAGTTGTCACATGCATTGCCAGGGTGCTTCTAGTTTGGTAACAGTTTCCACTCCCTGCTTGCACAGATGAAAGTGATGGCAATCAAGCAGCCTTTCCAGGCCTCAGCAGGAGATCATGCAACAGGACTGATATGTTCATTTTCACCAACTCCACTGCTGTAACTTCCTTTTCAACCAATGTATGAAGTGATTTTGAGTTTAAGATATTTTTTAATACAGCATACACTCTACAGGCTTTAAAGAAATGTCAAAATGTACCTTTCATGCATACAAAAAGTGCCTCCTTTCACCAGACTGTTTCTAACATGTTGCATTATAATACACTTAGCTATTCAGTAAGGTATTTTGGCATTGTATTTGCTAGTTCCTGTTTAAAGCAAAACACTTCATAGGAACTGGATGAGGGAGTTTAATACATCATCAGTTTGTTACATACAGCAAGTTTAACAACATGATATAGATCTTTTTTTTCCCCTGACGTGTCTTTTTGTGTCTCTGCTTTCTGCCCCATGAACTTTAGGATATCTAGCAATATTTGACCTAAGATAGGGTTCTGTATGTTCTTCGTTACTAGTCTAAACACTAAATCAAGAAATTCTTACTTTTGTAAACAATATTTTATAACCTAGTATATAAAAACACCTACCAAGACTACAAATGTTACTTTTTATTGAGGATTTAATGTGGTCTTTTTTTAGGAGGACATTAACGTGGAATATAGATCAATACACCTGGTATTAATTAGAAAATATTTTTCAGTTCTTCCCACGTGTTGCTGATATGTACTATTCCATAATTTTCCAGCTGACTTTTAGCCTCTTTGTCAATGACTATGAGAGACAGAAGCAGTTTTATTTGCTTGCAGATTACCATGTATTGCATGTTACTTTCCTCCAAAGTCAGCAGGCAGCACAGCTGAAGGTCATGCTTGCCTTTTCCTTGCTGCTGTGCTCTGGATCTGGATAAAGCAGAGTCTGAGGGTGGGCTGAGTGCTCAGTGCAGAGCTGTGGGGAGTGGGAAGAGGAAGATCACAGCCTACGCCTATGTGCACATGTGCGTGCCTGTGATCACGAGCTCACATGTCGCCTGAGAAAAACCTGAGACACTGCAGAGAGACAGGGAGTAGACAGGCCGCTGGCCTCAGAGAGAGTGAAAAACAAATCGCTTTTTCCTGCAGACTGTGTAGCATCATTCCAGAGACCCATGCCAAGTTGCTGGACTGAGAGCAACACCAGAAGGGATGATGCACAGAAACAGACAGTTAGCTTACAAACCCTTCTGATTTTACCCTGACTTTCTTTCAATGCAGAAAATCACAGCATATTCTTATCCCATTGCATTATTTTGTTCTCCTCGCTTTACGGACAAATCTTACGGTTTTCTCAAAGCTACAGCTAAAAGTCCTGCCACAGTGATCATCTCCCCACCCAAATGCACAGGTTTTTTCCTTCTCTGCTCGCTGTATGAAAATTTGACTCCTTTCAGCTATTACTGGACATTTTTCTGGCACATGTTACTGATTATTGTACAGCAGGTAAAATTATGCTTTCTTCTCCCAACTCATCTGTTGTGGTTGTAACTTGTATTTCCCATGGCAGCAAGCAATTCTAGACCCTCCCTCAGGTAATGTACTGTCTTGTGGTCCCAATGGTTTGACAGTTGGTCTGGATTTGTTTTAGTCTATACAAACTCAGTTGTGGTTTTAACAATTCCTATATCATAGAATCTTAGAATCATAGAATGGTAGGGGTTGGAAGGGACCTTTAGAGATCTGGTCCAATCCCCCTGCAGAAGCAAGTCCACCTACATCAGGTCACACAGGAATGTGTCCAGGTAGATCTTGAAGACCTCCAAGGAAAGAGATTCCACACCCTCCCTGGGCAGCCTGTTCCAGGGCTCCCTCACCCTCACAGTAAAATAGTTTTTCTTATATTTAAATGGAACTCTTTGTGTTCCAGCTTCATCCCATTACCCCTGTTGCTAGCTGCAATAGAAAAAAGGGATGCCCCAACCTCCTGACATCCTCCATTTATATACTTGTAAATATTAATGAGATTCTCTTTAATTGTTCTCTGTTAAGAAACAAATTTATGAGTGGTGCCATCTTGGGGGAGAGCAAGAGCTGGCTAGAGCCAAAGGAAGGTGTCAGAGCAGCACCCAGAAAGAAACAAGGAAGGGGACAGTCTGTCTCCTCTCACTTCCTGTGAATGTTGGGAGGAGGGAAATATTCCCTGCTCTTTTTCCTGTAGTTTCTGCCCCTTCCACCTCACCTCATCTCCCAGCAGCAGCCCCCCAGCAGGTGCAGCTCAGGCCATCTCACCCCGGGTTGCGAGGAGAAGTCTGCACATGGCAACAGTGCAGTGGCAAGGGTCCAAGCTGTCCTCTGCTTCAGTTGCAGACCAACCTGCAGCTTTCCCACCTTCTCATCTTAACTGTGTATTGCCACACTATTCTGGACCTTTTGATTTTTCTCCATCTCTCTCAGTTTCTGAGTGTTGGCTATTGTGTCTGTGAAGTACAGATGACTGGCTTTCCTTTCCCATTCCTGCTGTCCCTACATGCTACTATGCTTTGAATCAGCCACATGGGTGAAAATCTGGAAGAAGTCTGTGACATTGTAAGATCTATGATAATTTATAGCAGATATTATCCCTTCCTTCTTTGTGGTTATTAGCTGTACAATAATAATGTCTTCTTAAATGCTTTAGACAGCTGAGTAATCTGATTGGCTATCTCATATCTGTGTTTCACTCCTCTAACTCATATGCTTTTGTTTTTCCCATATCACATGTGTGTCAGTTTGTTTGTCTGGCTCTGTTTCTTTAAGACTGACATACTCATTCTTTCCCAAACACTGAAAGCTTTTTAGTGCTCTCCATCTCACCTTATTGTATCTGTTCTTAACTGTTGTAACTCTCTTTATCCACATTCTTCATGCAATAGGTCAGCCCAACTAGGAGGGTCCCTATGAGCCTACAGACTTAATATGGACTATACAGATACAAGAAGATGTGGTGTCTTTTTGAAGGGTTAGTCTCTGTGATGCCATGTACCTGTGCCCATGAGACTCTTGAAAGCATAGCCACCCAGCAGATACAGCATGAGAGTGGGAGATGGTTTGGGATATCCAGTAGAAATGTTTATGTAGTAATTCATATGCCTCCCTGTCTCATCTGTGAGTTTAACTGAGATGTGTCCCTGGAATGCAGCCTGAAAACAGTGTTAGAATGTTGCCAGACAGGCAGAGAAATAATGGGAAAATACTGTTAGGCTGTGGTTTTGTGTTTTTGGTTTTTGCTTGGTTTTTTTTTTTTTTTTTGGGAGGAGAATTACCCTGTCTTTGAGGCAGTCCCTTTGGGACTCATTCAGAAACAGCAAACTGATGCTTAAACTCATGTCATCTCTTTGGTGTAGAGATGAGATCCCAGGAATGGTGGTTTGTATTTATATATATAAATGAAGTAGATTAATTTCTTGATTCTTATCAGGTCACTTGGTTTTGAGCCAAGAGATTGTTCTACAAGCTTGTTCTGGACTTCTTGAAAGAGTTACTATAACTTTGCATGGCATGTGCTACATTAGAAAGTTTATTGATATAGGGATTTATTTTATGTAGGAATGTAATTTATGTGGGTTTTTTTTTTTTTTTTTAAGAAAAGACCAGCAGACAGACTATGAGAGATGGATTCAAATAACTAAAATCTGCTGATATTGAAGATTACTTTCCCTCCTACAGAAAATTCAGCATGCATTGACAAACGTTTCTAGTGTTTAATCCTCACACATTGAATGATACTGCATTGATCTCAAAGACTATCTCCTCCTGTGAAACTTAAAGGGGTTTTCTAGATTTCACAGCATGAGTTTTCTTGTTCAGCCATTCAGTACCATAAGATTTTTTGTTCAAACATTCAGTACTGGCTAATGTAAAGAACTCTTTCTCTTCCTAGAAGAATGAGCAAATTCTCCAAGATTATGTAAAATCAATAAATTTCTGCAACATCATCTCTACAGATCTTTCTACAGAGGAGAACTTAACTGAAAATCTTGGTTCCTTTAGCCATTCTCTGACTCCACAGTTAAGGAAATATTTCTGATGTTGGACAGTCTGTAGGCTCTCTCATTCTGCTTGTTTGACATAAGTCATTATTTTCAGAACTTATACAAACTCCTCAGGAGGATTGTCAGGTTAACAGGACATGGCGGATAGAGCCTAGGCTGGATAGATTGTTGCCTCTCCTCAAATAAGGGGAGAATACTTGGTGGGGAAAGTCATTACCCAAGGAATGAAATGACAAAACAGCACAGTATTCCAGGGTAATACTGGACACTTCACAAGATTATAAAAAACTTGGCTTCCAGTCATTGAGGGCCTTTAAGCAGCTGAGCAATCCAACTGCATTCAAGTGCCTAATAGAACAAGTGCTTTCTTAGTATTACGTCAGGTTTTGTAAATCTAGTGTGTAAAACTAAATTACACTAGTTTAAAAAAAAAAGAAAAAGAAAAAAAAGGAAAGTATAGTATTTCTTTTTATTTCAGTAGAGAACTGTATTCCTCTGTAACCAGTAGAGTGATCAGGGGCTTTGCAAGTGTGAAAATACTGCCTGGCGTCAGAGAGAGTAACTGTTTGGATGCATAGTTTTAACATGGGCTCCTCTCAGGAAATATCTAAAGATTATTTGATTGTAAAAAATAACTATTTTAAACTTGAATGGAAAATAATTCTGCTTTTCAATCACAATGAAAAACACTCACATGCTTGCTCCAGTTCTATTGTTCTGAATCTTTTAAAAGTTTATACTAATTATTCATGCAGTATCCATATAGTAGTAAAATCATTAGGAAAACCAATCTTGAATTTTAATGATCTTTGTTTTAAAGTGAGCATTAACTGCTCCTAGAAACACTGGAATTATAGCACAAAAAATGTTTTTCTGGTCAACTACTCCACATTCTGAAGGCAGTATTTGATAATAGTTTAATTAGACCACTTTACTAATCAATTAGGGACAACAACATCTCCATTTAATATGAAGACTAGAAAAATGAATATGGTGGGGCTTTTATTAGTATTTAGATTACTAGATAATCAGAATGGATTTCATGATGGCAAACCAGATGACAAGAATGTATACCTGCTCATATTGTTTCTTCTGTATTCGACCTTTAAGAGCTTGCTTTAGAACTCTTAGATCTGTAGTCCTGTCATTGTTTCTTTAAAGTGGGGGAAGGGTAAGCAAAGTATGAACTTAACAGTATTTACATTTGAACACTAAGCAATTTCTGAAGAGTGTGGTAGGAACTAGTTATTGCAAGAACTATTATTTAGTTTAATTGATCCCAGCTGGGCTTGGAAGAGATTATGGCCAAAAGCATGCAAATGCTTGCCAAGAGCCTGTCATATTTGATAGCTCACACTGCTCTGAACTTGGCTAAGAAAGGTCAGTCACATAGCAAAAACTAAGCTCTGCTCCGCTGTATCCAGGCTAGCTTAAAAATGCAGATATGTTGCCAGCTGACTAGCAAGCTTTTCTCCTTTCAACCTTGTTTTAAGAGGCCCCTGGTTTCTTGGAAGTGGGGGAGTGCAGCACTGCGAAGCAACGGGAAGATGTTCCACACATGGAGCGATGGGCAGCCACAGCTGCTCTAGGGTTCTCTGGGCATCTGTTTTCATTAAAACTTCACTTGTGTGTTTGACCTATCAGCTGGATTCAGAACACGTCACTGGTAATGGTACATAGTGTATGTAACACTACTAATTAATCAAGCTTGCTTTGAAAATCTCCTCACTGCCAGAAATACCTTCTTCTTTTTTACAGTACCTCCCTCTCAGGCTTCTGCTGACTGTTAAAGATTAGGAAAGTTTCTGTAACATAGTTTAGGATAAACAATCACAACAAGTATCCTTTATTTTTGCAGGAGCAGGCATATCAAATCTGATGGGTTTCACAGTGCTTTCCTAGCTTGATAGCTACCAGAATAGTTTAGAATAAAAGAATAATTTTAACGAAGTATGAAACTCCTAATTAAGTACAATTAATTTTCTAATCAGCTATAGCTTTCCTTCTCAACTCTGTAAGTATAATTATTTATGTTTTTAGAAAAGCTAAGCAGGTTCCTCTTTCCTTACTGAGATTCATGCACTAGGTTTCCTCTGTTTTCTCTGTTGGATGGTAACCGCTGTGGTGGAACTCTCTCAGCTTCTCCGGAGTAGTTCCACTTTACCTAAATAATTAACTATTCCTTGGAGCAGAGGACTGGAACCTCTACAAAAAGCTTATTTTTTCCCTTATTTTTTTCTTTGTTTTCCTCTTACCCGATGAATATTTAGTTATAAAGCGGAAAAGTCCAACAGAATATATGAAGTCAGGGAAGATCCTCTAGGTCAGGGGAACTGGCTTTCGAACAACTGTGTCCCACTGGAGTGAAACAAAATTATTCTTCCACGGCTGAAGATCTTGCTCTTTTAATCTAAAGCACTGTCATACTGTTTTTCAGAATAAAGGCTTTCAAAGAGCACTCTTATGGGGAACATTAAACAGCTACTATTAGAATAAACACTAAACTTATAAAAATGTCACATGGGTTCATTATTATTAAATTTGGCAAGTAATATACAGAAACGAAGACAATGTAACAAAGTGAGACTTTTACCTATCATGGAGAATAAGCAATGAGGTATGGAGATTCAGGAAGCTACTCAAGGGATGTGAATCATCTAGGCCACTTATTGGTTGTAGTCAAAGCTTGCTACTATCTGGAGTGTTTACAGAATTAAAATTAAGCTATAAATCTCTGTGCAGCTCCTGTGAACAAAAATATATAGTATCTTTGTTATTTTTAGATAGCTTTCTCAATAGAGGCGGTCTGGGCTGGTGCAAGGAATAAATTGACTTCTCTTGGTTGTTTTCAGAATCTGCTGAGGATTCATTTTGACATGCGAGGACATTGTTCCTGCTGCTATTAATAATGGGTAAAGAGCAGGAAAGAGTACTGTGAATTTTGAGAGTGTGAATGACAGGGTAGATGCTAGATGTTGGATGCACATAATGGGGAGACAGCAAAAGCAGAAGCAAGAAAAAGCCAGCAAATGAACATTCTAGTATAAAAACACTGAAGAATCTTTTTTTTTTTTTTAATAGAAAGGTCATTTTATCATTATATTTTAAATTCTGTGTTCATTTGAGTCATTTAACAGCTCAAGATTCTGAAAAGATCTGCTTCACATTGGCCACATTCAGATGCTAAAACCTTGGATGTTTCTGACAATTTTGCTAAATTTACACTAGCTACATGGCTTAAGCCTCCTGCCAACACACTCACCTTGCAAACCTGCCATCCAGGTGTTAATTTTACAGTGAAAAACTAAATGTTCACGATCATCTTACAGCATTTTTATTTAATAAGATCTAGTTAAGTAGAGGGAACATATTTCAGAGGAGTTATGGTCTGGACATAGACAAAAATCAGTAATAGATTTATTGGCAGCTTTATTGTGTAAACAGAGAGAAATACAGTGAAGGAAGTACTCTCAGGTCAAAGTTCAAAACTGGGTACTCAAATAGAATGGTGTTGGCAGTTAAGTACTAGAACTGCATATTCAGATGCAGATGTTTGTATTTTAATCAAGTTCTACCTGTACAAAGTAAACTCTTCTGTGTTGGTCAAGTGTAGGAAAGTACTCCATCATAACTAAGTGAGGAAGAGCAAGGCCTGACCTAGGGCTTGAACCAAAGTGGTGTCATGGGAATGGCTGGGCAGAATCAGGTAGAGATACAACACTAATTATTTAATAGTCTCATAAATTGCATGGCTTGCAATTCTGCCTAATTTAGTCTAGTTCAAGCTTTCAATAATCTAGGTCCCTGAGCATTTGCCCATTTCTATAGATTTCTGGACTGGTGAAGAGCACAAAAACCAGTGCAGATCCAGTTCAGGCTCATGTGCAGAAGCCTATGATGTTTTGGAATGTTTTTATTTAGTGTTAATGGTAGGAATTCAGTAGACTAGCACCCTGCTGGTATTAGCAATACTCATGGTTGTTTTAGGTTACACTAGTAGCTTGTGCCACCTTCTCAGGCACCAAGTGAAAATGTAAGCATATTGTAGATACTTGTCACCACGTTATATTTAACTTGGGCATCCTTTTTTGGCATTTCTGTCTTGACTCATAGTCTTGGTTGTAGGCAGAATGTTTGAAACTGATTTAGATACTGAAGGAATTCTTTTCATGACTAGCAATGTTTAGCATTGAGAGAAACTGCATTTTAGAATATAGCATTTTTTGGACAAAAAATAAATTAGATTTTTTTGAATAAAAATGAATGTCTTTGGAAAGTTCAATTGAATAAGAACTTGGTCTGACTTTTCAGTGAAAATCCAAATACCATAACTTCTCTTCCAGTTTGTCCTTTAGTTTTGAATATACTTACAGACACATCCTTTGAAAATGTATTATTTTGATCCATTTTGAAAACAATTTTTAAAAATCACTTTTTCTCCTCTTTTAGAAAATTGACATTGACGCAATTTTTTATAGAACAGGGATATCAATGATGTAAATTATTGCAAAGAATACAGTGCATGGAACTGATACTTAGGACAAATGTATATGCTTTAAATAACACCGATTAAACTTTGGCAATTAATAGAGAAGAATGGAATGTTTAACTTTCCTACTCTATATATGTTACTACATTTCTGTATATTTCTTAGTACTTAGAAATATATTCAGGAAAATGCTGTATATATTGTCATAATGCAGTAGAGACGAAATTACAGCTTGTTGATTATGACTCTGGAAAAAGTCTCAAGAGTCTGTACCTAGACCTACACTGACATCAATGATAACACCTTTCTACTTTAATGACATCAAGACTGCTCAAAGTAAATATTTTTGTTCCTTACAAACAGATTTATTCTTCTAGTCCTGAACCACAGATATTAGAAACAATAAAAAAATCCAACTAAATGCTCTTCACTTAGAGAGGAACATGAGCTGTACATGGTCTTTCACTTCTACTGAGAGGCACAACCAACGTGGAGACTATCTTGACAGTGTGAGGAGAAAGAGTGCAAAGAGGCTGCCTTGTTATACATGCATATTACTGTCTGACAAAAAAGATTAAATGATCACTAAAGAGCAAACTAATTCTTCTTCAGGTGAGTGGTATATTAAAGTCACTAAGGAAGATTCACTCCAACAATTATGTTGCATCAAGAGGATAATGTGTCTATTCATTATGGTACGTTAGGAAAGGAATACCATGCTATTCTTGACCTTTACATTCTTCTTCAAATGTCACCTTTTTTGCTGTAGTCTTCATATAACAGAGTAAGGGTTCATTAAGGCTTAAGGTGTTAAGCTAGTGTACACTACTTAATGGACACAGAATTCTACTTTTCTCAACTATCCTCTGTGTGTTACAGAATAAGACCATTTAATACATTTTTTCTTGAAAAAAAAAAAGAGGAAGCAATAAAAGGCAATATCTCTCAAACAGCTATCCTTTAACATCTTCAGATATTTTACATATAGGTTTCATTTCTAGGACCATGACATGCCAGTGAAGTGCAGGTGTGACTGCAAAAAAGGGCTGGGAAAGAAACTTGAGAGCTGCAGTTGCCTGTAGCAAGTAAAGGCATGGGGGCAGATAAAAAAAGCTCTCTCCATTCTAATTTACTGGAGAGCTAATCTGTCCATCGATTCATACTTGAGCTATTACCTCAACTCTAACACAAAGGAACTTTTCCTTTTACTTGTATAATGCTATCCTCTAATGATAACTAACAGTTTTCACTCTTCAGTGGTCACTGGGAACCACCAATATTAAGTAAATGCAGCAGAGCAGATTGCGTGTGTTGTCTGAGGAAAAATGATAGTTTACAACACATTAAAAACAATGATATTACCTGATAAGGAATTAAACTGAGCTAGTGGATCTCAGCCTGAGCTTTTGCTTCACACAGACAGCATTGGTGGTTTCAATTATGAAAAAATTTTCATTGTCCCTTCTCTGAGCTTCAGGACAATCAAGTAGTATAGAATCATACATCTTTCTTATGAAGAAAAGCTGTGGGACCTGGGGCTATTTAGCCTAGAAAAGATAAAGCTAAGGGAAGATCTCACTAACACTTATAAGAGCTTAAAGGGTGGGTGTCAAGAGGATGGGGAGACACATTTTCTGTAGTCTGCAGTGATAGGACTAGGGGTAATGAACATAAGCTAGAATAGAAAAAAATTACACTTAAACACAAGGGAAAACTTTTTTCCTGAGAGGGTGATGGAGCCCTGGCACAGGCTGCCCAGGGAGGCTGTGGGAGTCCTTCTCTAGAGGTTTCAAACCTGCCTTTGCAGGTTTGATGCATTCCTTTGTGACCTGACCAAGGTGAACTTCCTCTAGCAGGGGCTTGGACTAGAAGATCTCTAGAGATCTCTTTCAACTCCTACCATTCTAAGTTTCTTTAACACTACTTCTCCCTTCCTAATTTTTGCTTTATCTCTCTTTCCTTTATGTCTTTTGTTTGGCTTTTTCTACTTGTCATTCAAAGTTTTCCTGTTTCAATAGCACTTGAAAGATACTGAATTTCAACATTAATCATTTTAATGATTGGTATTTTAATAACGTGTTCTTCCTTTTATTTCAGTTCAGGGACTGAGCATTGAAAATCATAACCAAAGAGCAGGGTAGCATCAGAAGTTATCTATAGTTGTCTTAATACTAGTCTTAATATTAGGTGAACAAAAATATTCATCTGAATTTTCAGTCTGGATTTTTATGTTTTGGCCTCTTTCCAATAAAATTGTCTCCTTTTCCTTTCTTTGTCCTTAAGACCAGTCTTTGCAACTTCTAAGTTGTGGATAAAGGAAATCCTTGTTGCTTCAAACAGCTCTTCCCATTCATAAAGATCTACTATACAGATAGTAAATACAGGCTGACAAGGCCATTCAGCTATGAAATGTTGCTGGGGATGGTGTCAGAACTGGAATTATGAAGTCTGATTCCAACTAGCCATTGTCTGTGTCATGTCTCAGGTGCTAAGGGATGTCAGCAGAGACCTTACCCAAAGCAGAGCCATGAATTCCAAAGGAAGAATGACCTATGCCATTTAAATTCTATTCAAAGGTCAGAAGGATAAATATGTATTTTTTAAACAGGATTTTAATATAAAATATTTGAAGAGGTATTGACTTTATTGTAAAAATGAATCACTTCTTTAATAGTTATAGTACTTGAACAAACTCAGCTTCACAAAACTTTGTTTTCTTTCCCTTGTACTTGACAGTATGTACTGCTATGAGCATCAGCTATATTGCTGTTAAGTAGAAATCGTTTTTACTATTCAAATATGAACATTTAAATGGCACAAAATTTCCAGGTACATAGATGAGATAATTTAAAATCGTAAACATTTTTATTCTAATCATAATTTATTCTAAGCCATTTCAGGTTCTGAAATGGTTTCTAAAGTTTTCCTTGGTTCTTCAGTACTTCTGGGCACTTGAAAAACATGGTTGAGAAAAGTCCATAGAGTTCTTTTTCTAAAACTCACAAGTTGACCTCAGCATTGTTCATTTAGCAATAAACTTTTGTAAGAGCTGCAGTTTCATTTGATAGTAGAGTTTATAGCTTTATAGATGAACCAGACACTAAAATTCAAATAGCTTCTGGGTTTATGGAAAATAGCAGAAAATAAGTGTCTTTTTGACCCAATAACTTTTGGCTTCAAGTCAAGATTGGTAATTGTTAGTCTTGTTGAAAATCAGAATTCTCTGATTTTCATTAATGTCTAATATCTAGCATAGGTTAAAACTACGCATTGGATGATAAACAATCTGGTTTTGCAATGGATATTTTAGCTCACTGGATGAAAGACAAGTAAAGTAAACTCCAATATGCTTACTGTCCTGCATGCTTGCTGTCCTGTATGGCCCCCCAAGGCTGTAGTACTCATAGGGGTCAGATGGAAGATTAATCTTCTCTGAACATCTCTGCCTGATGCCCTGTACTCTACAGCAAGAAGCCAAATGTCTGTTGATCTCACAGCTACCAGGAGTACATGAAGGTTTACTTATAGTTTGGGACTTCGTATTCCAAGACCAAGCACCTTAATTGTGGAAGAGGTTATTTATTCCCATTTTCTTATCTACTCTTTTTTAAAAAAAACTTTTTTCTATTGCTAAGTACTGGACCACATTAATTTCAAGTATTGTGTTTCATTATTTTGTTTGTTTGTTTGTATGTACTAGACTTTTTCTTTCAAACTCTATTTATTGCACATTTCACTTAATTCCAATTCTTCTTTAACAATTGGAAGCTTTTTCAAACAACTTTTTTTTTTTTTTTTACTGTTGCTGGACAAGAAGGAAAAAATGACATTTTCTTTTGTAGCAGCACTACTTTGTAGTAGAGTAAAACTTCAAAATCACTGCCAAGTCCTCCAGCTGTACTTCCCCCTTCAGTTTTAATGATCTTCCTTTCTGCTCTTTCACATTTCAGATAACTAGGGATGTTTCTAAATGCTTCCTTTATCAACAGGGATAATCTTTGTACGTCAACTTTGTGGCTTTCCATTCAGTCCAAGACATGTTTGCCTCAAACATAAACACACACAAATTTTGTAGTACACTTTGTCCACACTAAGTGACACAGCTTTTTGGGTAGGTATGATACCACTCCAGACCAGCGCTGTTAGTACAAGAGCTTTTCTTAATCTTTTTTGACTCTGCCCCCTGACGTTTTAGTTGACGTTCAATATTTGTGCTGCCACTTCAATGTCCTCATAATACATGGACATATCTCAGATTCTTACACAATTTGTCTAATGTGCTTTATCCAAAAGGAAAAATAACTTTATACTATTCAAGAACAGTCTGTGTGAGATATTTCAGCTGCTGGTGACTCATCAGCTCATGATCAGTTCTGCAGCTCTGATGATGCTGAGGCTGTTGGGGAGGCTGGGTATGAAATGAAGTGAGGAAGCCCGATGGTGCTTGTGAGCTTGCCCTGTTAGGAGTGGGCTGCCTTTATAGCAAGATGGTGGGATGCCTGAGATACCCTTGCTGCTACCTGTTCACTGTGACCTATCACTAAAGCTCCTGATGTTACATGGGCTTTGTAGTCTCTGGCCATAGACAGCTTTCAGAAGGGGTCCTCAAGCTGTCCAAGATACCACTATGAAAGCTAAGAATCCCAATCAAAGAAGTTCAGGTGAAAGTTTCTGTTGTTTCGGAGCCAGAATCTGGGCTTTCCAGAAATCTTTGCTTGGTTTTACCTTAGTAAAGTCCTGAACTTGACAGTTTCAATTTTAAGTGTGAAGGAAATATCCACTCAGATAATTTATTTTTTTTAGTAAGACTAAGCAGTTTGCAATTATATCTTGATTTTAGAAAAGACACACTGTTAATTTCCGCCTGTGTCTGATTCAACTGTGTGCCAAATAATTGGGTTTCAGCACCTACATGTTTCCAGGGTGTTTTTCAGAAGGCAAATGAAAATTAATTTAAAATACATTATTAAAACAACAAGTGTTGGTATTTTTTATTTATATCTATGCCACTACTGCAAAATAAATAAAAAGAGATTGGTGAGAAAAGTATGTGGACAGCAATCAGGGAGAAAAGGGGCAAAGTTTAAATGAATTTTATTATCACATCAACATTATGCTTAATGAGAACTTTAGTCATATCTATAAATATTTAATAATATTTAACATCATGTTAAATAATAATAACATCATGTATGACTTACAGTTTTTTCTGTAGTCAATCTTGGATTGCGAATTTAATAGTAAAGACATGAAACCTATTTGTAATTTATGGCACACTTTTTTTTCCAATTATACTGTCTGTTGTTACTATTAACTTGCCATGGGTTTGTAATACTGTACATTGGGTTACCTTCCTGTTTGGAAAGCCAAATGATAATTTTTCTTTCACAGGGTATCAATTGTGACTCTTGTAATGTCTCTTCTCACAGGTGATAAAATATAGCATGGAAGATTTTTCTAGAAGATATCAAAGTGATTGGAAATGGGATATGACTACATTTCTCCAAAGAATTCTGACTTAATAGATTGAAAAAATAATAGAAGGGTATGCTATGAAGATGGGGAAGTGAAACAGAGCCAACCAGAAGAAAGAGAGAGAGAAACTGGAAGAAAAAGTACTTGCTTTAAGGTATGCTTTTGGACTAATGGCTATTTTACAGGGAAAAAGGCCACACAAGTCAATCCTTCTCCTTTGGTACAGAATTAAAACTCATGATAGATGGTGGGTGTCTGTTTATTTATCTTTGCTCCTGACTATCCCCTGCATGTGATAGACCTGCTCACTGTTTTTCTAATGGTATGTGTGGAAAAACTGGTGAGAATTTAGTAAAAATTTTGAAAAATTGTTCACCATTTCCAATGGCAAGTAATATTTTGCATGTGCATAGAAGTGAAGAGAAAATCTCAACAGGAATGTGTGATTTTCATAAGACCAGATGCATAAGAAATGTGAGGACATATTGGATGTATTTCTTCTGTATAATTTTTTTTAAATATTTTTGAACTTGGAGCTCATTGCAGGTTTAATGATACCTCTTCATCATTTCACTCTCCAGAACTGGATAAAGCAAGTATGTTTTGTAAGCCAAGCATATATGAAGTTTGATTGTGTTAGAATTATTTACTCTCCTTAAGGTTTAAATCAACAGCCCCTTTTCCACAATGCAACGATGTAGCATAAAACCCTGGCAAAAATGCAATCTTTGGCTTTCTTCTCTGTCTATACAAAGTTTTAATCTGTTAAATGTAAGAACAGATGCACAGAGTATGTTACCCCACTGAAACATAGTGGCAACTTGAGTCTTGTTAGCAATGTGCCCTTGTGGCCAAGAAGGCCAATGGCATCCTGGGATGCATCAAGAGTGTGGCCAGCACGTCAAAGGAGACTCTTCTTCCCCTCTGCCCTTGGTGAGTCTTTATCTGGAGTACTGTGTCCAGTTTTGGGATCCCCAGTTTCAGGGGGACAGGGAACTTCTGGACAGAGCCCAGCACATGGCCACAAAGATGATCAGGGGACTGAAGCATCTTCCTTATGAGGAAAGGCTGTGAGAATGGGGTCTATTTAGTCTAGAGAAGAGGAGACTGCAGGGGGATCTCATTAATATTTACAAGTATATAAATGGTAGATGTCAGGAGGTTGGGCAATCCCTTTTCTCTGTTGTATCTAGTGACACGACAAGGTGTAATGAGATGAAGCTGGAACACAAAATGTTCCACTTAAATGTAAGAAAACACGATTTTATTATGAGGGTAACAGAAACCTGATGCAGGTAGCCCAGGGAGGTTGTGGAGATCTTTAAAACCCCCCTGGAAATGCTCCTATGTGACTTGATCTAGGTGGACCTGCTTCAACAGGGGGGGCTGGACTGGATGATCTCTAAAGGTCCCTTCCAATCCCTGCCTTTCTATTATTCTATGATTCTGTGATTTAGTATTTATCCAAATTATAAAGATAGTTCCTAATTCCTATTGATTAAAAAGTAGGCTTCCAGGATGACAAAATCACTCCTATCTCTTGTTTTCACATTGGTGCTCTGCTTGACACTGCCTCTATATTGTCTTCCCTAGTCATGCTTCAGGGAAAGTTTGAGTTCCAAGAATAAGTTGTCCTGTGTTGGTAGGCATCTGAGTTTGATTATACAACAATTTGTGTACATAATCAATGAAAAAAAGTCACTATAAACTTCCTTGCTAGACAAATAACTTATGCCAGCATTGAGACAAAGATCAAGTCAATGTGCAAATATGGAAAATGGGGACTGGAGTATGCACTTGATCTTTAGTTTATGTTTGTGCAGATGTATGTATGAAGTGTGATGATATCATAATGAATAAGAAAAAATACTAAATACTTAAAAATTACAACATAGCACTCCATTACCAGTTATACAACAACATAAACCAATGTACATTATTAAAAATGCAAATGGTTAGATTGCTAGGAAATAGCACCTCTGTTTTTTATCAAAATGAAAGGGAAACTCAAGATCCAATTGACTTTATTCCAAGGCATTTTAATATTTGAAGAGAGTACTCTTTTTTTTACAAAACTTTCCAAAGAAACTTGTATCTAATAGTAAGAGGAAATGAAAAACTTTATTTTCAGAGCCAAATTCTCCTCTTTTTTATGATAGTACCGCATAGAAGAATGCATGGCTGTAGGAAACCATGTTTAGAAAAAAATCTTCCTGTTGCTTTGGCTTGTTGTCACTGAAGACTGAAAGATATTATGAGTTTTCGTATGACATAATTCATTGTTTGCAATGTGAAAAAATAATTGTCAATAGTTCAAACAAAGCTGAAACAAAAAGCAAACTCAAATTTGTAATGAGACTGAGGGTTGGCTGGGGATGTATTTGAGTCTCTTTTACCTTAAATACTTTAGACTTCATCTGCTTCTTACAGATTCACTTTTCATGTTGACCATCAGAAACACAGTTTTCTTAGAATCATAGAATAATTTTGATTGGAAAAGATCTTTAAGATCATCAAATCCAACCACTAACCTAACACTGCCAAGCCCACCACTAAACCATGTCCCTCAGCACCTCATCTATGCATCTTTTAAATATCTCCAGGGATGGTGACTCCACCACCTCCCTGGGCAGCCTGTGCCAGTGTCTAACAACCCTTTTGGTGAAAAAGTCCTTCCTAATGTCTAATCTAAACCTCTCCTGGTGCAACTTTAGCCCATTTCCTTGTGTCCTATCATTCATTACTGGAGAGAAGAGACCAATCCCCACCTCACAAAAACCTCCTTTAAAGTAGTTGTAGAGAAATAAGGTCTCATCTCAGCCTCCTCTTTTCCAGGCTAAACAACACCATTTCCTATCTCTGGACATGCTCCATATCCAGTCTGTTTTTGAGTTCGATTTGGCCAGATAAAGAGATTTTTTTTTTTTTTTAGCTTAAAACTAGTGTAAAGAAAAGGATATACAATGAAAAGAAAGTAATTTGTTGAGCTATATCTTTGAATCCTTAGTTGCACAGAATAAAAGTTGGGAGACATTAATAAATGAGAGAGGAATCAAAGTATAGAAGAGTAAACAGAAGTACAAGTGTAAGCACATCATGGTGTGTAGATCACATCATGGATAAGATGACAGTCAGTGCTCCCTGTTTTGGTGCTATATGGGCTGCCATATACCACTGTGAGGTAATTGTCATTACTGACAGTGAGCCAAGCAACATTTTACATGTGTACTTCAGGAAATTGATTGTACTTTGGCATGAAGAAGATATTCTGGCAATCTCAGTTGGTATACAAATATAAAATAGCTTTAAAGCTGCTTTTAATTGTGGAAGACAATCAGCTCTACGTGGCCATAAGAATTTGGAGAAAACAAGAGTTGCAAAAAGCTGTATTTCTCTTTCCCTAGTTAGACACAGTATTTCAGGGAATGATTGGCAAGTCCAAGAAATCACGGAATAGAGTTTAAATTAGGGAAATTGTATAAGCAGACATTTACTTTATATTCCTCATCCTCTCAAACCGAATTTGATCGGAACCTTCTATTTTTTATCAATTTTCATTCAATCTTAAAAAGAGAAATTTAAATTAAGTATTTTCTGTGAGATTCAACCTCTGTTTCTCTGATTAATTTCTTGATACGTAATTTACTACTCAATGTTATTCAGCTTCAAAAATGTTGAGGCCCCATCTGAGGTTAGTAGGTATGCATGCATGTGGAAGATGCATGTGTGTGAAAAAGCATTTATCCTACTAACTCTTTTGTGGCTCTTGTGTTTCTGAAGGACAGTATTCATTAGAATATCTGCTACTGTATCTACTTTCCTTACAGACAGCTGTTTTTTAGGAAATCTTATAATTTTTGTGATTACTCCTGCTTTTACTTTTCAAAGGGAATTTTCTACTTAAGACTCAGGTGGTACAAAAGTGATGAAATTATCATGGCAAGAACATGACATTGATGCAGAGAGAGAATGAGATAATCTCTTTTGAGCAGATGCCATTTCAAGATACTGTAGTACATGAAGACTGATATGAGTCGTTATTCATTGTTGGAAGCCTGACCAAAGGATTTAGTGCCACTTACTACTATAACCATTCATATGGAAATATTATCTCAAAGAAGGAAACAATCCCAACCTACAGCCTGACCTGCAGGCTAGTGGCTACTATGTACCTTTTACGTGTCTTTTACTTGAAATTATTGATATGGGCAACTTTGTACCTTGCTTTACACTTACTGACTGACTTTCTTTTCTTTAAATTTGCCAGCAAAGTGTACTTACTGAATGTTCTGGAGGAAAAAACAATGACAGCTATTTGAAAAATGCAGATATGGCCTCTTTGTGTCCTTTATGTTTTAGAAACTAGTTTTCCATTAATTATTAATTTTCACTTCATAGTCGTGAGTGAATGAAAATGTTGATGTAAGACACATATTACTATATACATTCTCAATCAAATAAAATGCAATATGTAAAGGACAGAAAATAGCCAGATCTCACTATAATATTATTTTAATTGTTCAGGATTACATAAATTCCCTGTCCATTATCATATTCTTCATTGTTACATTTGTTTCTGTGTAATTAATGGAATTAATAAAACTTGACCCTATAAAGATTTCAGCCTGGACTAACATGTGTTGCCATCAACAAAATTTCAACAAGTAAAATGTAGGACAGGTCAATATTTGGTAGAAAACCTCAAATTATCTGTAAAATTTAAAATACATAAACCATAGTTTTCCCCAGTATTACAGTATATTACAGTATCACAGAATCTTAAGGATTGGAAGGGACCTTGAAAGATCATCCAGTTCAACCCCTCTGCTAGAGCAGAACTTTCTAGAGTAAGTCACATGGGAACTCATCCAGGTGGGTTTTGAAGGTCTCCAGAGAAGGAGACTCAAAACTCATCTTGGCAGCCCATTCCAGTGCCTTGTTACCCTCACAGTGAAGTTTTTCTTATGTTTCTTTGGAACCTCTTATGTTCCAGGTTGTACCTATTGCCCCTTGTCCTATCACTGTCCATCTCTGAGAACAGCCTGGCTCCATCCTCCTTCACCCACCCTTTATGTATTTGTAAACCTTAATGAGGTCAGCCCTCAGTCTCCTCCAAGCTAAAGAGCACCAGCTCCCTCAGACTTTCACCATAAGGGAGATGCTCCACTTTATCACCTTTGTGGCCCCATGCCAAACTCTCTCCAACAGCTTGCTGTCCTATTGTATTTCATCATCAAGTTTCTGGAATTATTCACACAGTTGATTATTTCCAAGATTAGATTTTATTTTCAGAGACTTGTGAGAAGCTTCATTTAAAAACTGTTGCCCACTCCTAAAATAAGTGCTTAGCTAATCTTGCTTAACACAGAGTAATGTTTGCGGTTCACACACCTTGTCATCATCATTGCTGCATGATGTCTCCTCAATCTTTATAAAAGTGGACTAAACTAAGCAAGTTTTGCTTTTCTAAAGTCTTGCAAAGTCATTGAACTGTCATTGCAGTGCTAGGATTTTTTTTTTATTATTTTAGAGTGATCTTTGGAAAAGAGAATAATTCCAAACATTAATAAGATTTTAAAAATGTATAAAGATAATACATACTTTGTGTTGCAAAATGTTGTGAAACTTCAAAAACTTTGATGATATCAGGGTGTGGTGGAAGGCCTAGGAGGAAGAATGGGAGATGAAGTCTGACTACAAGAAGTGACAGGAACTCATGGAACTCTCTCCTAGATCTAGTGTTGAAGTTTTTTATCAGAGGTGCTTCAAAACAGTTTTTACTTCCTTCAGAGCACTTCTGAAGAGGTGGCTAATGAGGATGTTTCTCATCAATGACAGGGAAGGGAGAAGTAGCAATTCCTCTGTCTCATTTATCTAGGAAATTTTTCTCTGCCTACCTCCCCCACCACTGTGGCTGATTGTGTAATTTTTTTTTTTTTTCTGAGTCTGTGGGACATTTTGAGGATAGCATATATTTCTGCTTGTCTCCTTGTTAAGCATGCAGAATACCATTGACAACAGAGTCATGCTCCTGATTTTTTCTCCATCAGAGCTAAGGACAGACTAGGTTTCAGTGCAGACTGTGCAGGTGACATGTTCATAGCTTCCCAGTGACTGGGTTGCACTGGTGTTCAACTGGTAGAAGGTGAAGTATGTTACACCTCAGTTTTCGCTTCTGACTCTGTTTTCTGGAGCTGTTATCTGCTTTGTGGCACTGCAAACTCTTTTAAACAATGCAGTTAGCTTGGGATAGAAAAAGGGCAGACAACTTCTAGTGACAAGACAGAAAACAAATCCACCTGGATGAGTTCCTGTGTGACTTACTCTAGACAGCCCTGCTCTAGCAGAGGAGGTTGGACTAGATGATCTTTCGACGTCAGTTCCAATCCTTGAGATTCTATGAGTAAATTCTTTCCATTTTATGTGCCTCACTGTTAACATTCTCTGCATGGAACTAAAGATATGAGTAAAGTGAAATAAGCAAACTGTGAAGTTCATATGAAAGTCATCACTGGCAAGAATATAAATATATAAAATTTCTATTAAAACTACTTTTGTGTGTGGTTGTGGCTAAAACTGTAGGCTTTGTAACAAAGCTAATGACTATTTTTTAGCAAATTCACACCTTTCTTTAAGAAGAATGCTTTTTAGAAGACATGAATTCTGGCCCTGATGAGTCTGATTCTTACCAGCTGATGCAGGGAAGCGTAATATGAAGGGATGTCATGAAAGACAATTACAGAACAGATATACGACAGACAAAATCATATAATGCACTGTCAAAAGATTATATTTTTTTTTTAAAGGAGAGTATATCTAAATACACTTTCTAAAAATTAAGAGTAGACAAGTCTATCAAATGTCTTCATTCCAGTATACTACTGAAATTCTGTAGGATCTGTAAAAGCAAGACAATGGTATAGCTTATTGTTCATATTACCTTGTACGGACAGATTTTGCTATGATCTGCAGGAATGTGTATGTCAGAGAAAGAGCTGCTAGAAAGGTGTAAAAGCAGGAACTCATATTCTAAAATGGACCTCAATGTACAGAATACTACCGTAGCTGCATGTAGACTTTATTCCTGTTTTTCTAATGTAAAAAGCCAACATGGAAAGCATCAGAGAAACAACAGATACTTCTTACTTTTCAGCTCCCAGCTGCACATAAACTTGTTGCACTATAGGTAGCTGGAAAAAAGACAGGATGATGAATTCTAAGTCAAATCAACTTGGCTTATTTACAAACAGGAAAGAGTGTTACAGTCTAGCCATCTGATTTTTGTTTTGGGCTTTCTCTTTTCTTGATGTTTTTATAGTTGTTTGTTTGGATTTTTTTTCATTTTTGTCCCTGTGTTTTTGGGACCTATGGTTTTTGATCTTTAATCTTTGAAGAAAGCCCTTCCTGTAAGAGCAAGGGGTATTAATGCAAGTGAGATATTTTAGCACATTCTGTCAATGATGTGCATCGGTGACATTTTGCAGCCTTTGATATGTATGATGAACTGACCTTTGATTATTGTGCAGCCAGTTTACGTTAGTCTACCAGTTTAAAAAAGTCCTAGAGGTGGATCATTGACCCTTACTCCTTAGTGTTACTGAATCTGATTGAAGAAACCTTTGTTATGGCTGGAAGTAAAAAATATAAATGAGAATAAGATTCTGACTTTTCACAATGTTTAAAAAACCTATATTCATGCAACATAACAAATGTCCAGAGATTGCCAAGAGTCTTCATGCTTCCTCCTACTTAATTTTCTCTAACTGTGAATTTTATAACTGTTAGCTCTAGTATCTATAACTTTTTTTTTTTTTAAATGGGTATTCTGTATACTAAAAAAAACCCAACCAAACAAAAAAAACCATGTCTTGGTGTATAATCAGATCTACTACTAGTGAAAGACAACATTGATGACAGGGAGGAAAAAGGTTAAAATTAAGAAGACTTGCAGGCAAGAACAAAGGTATGAGCATTTACTTTGAACCTGGGACCCTCACAAGCTGCCCTGCCAGTATATTCCAGGTGTAGGCCACATGAGCTGTGGAAAGAATGCGTCTGTGAGGAGTGTGATGACAGGTCTGAGTCTGTTCTGCATTCATCCCAGTATGCACCAGTGCATCTGTTATGCATTTGCAAAAGTTTTGACTTTTTCTTGCTTTCTCTTTTTCTTGGTAATGTTATTTAAATAAATTTAAGCAAATATTGAAACCATTAATGCAACAGCATTGCAGAAACTCTTTGAAAGAAGGAGATGTAGTCTTGACAATAATGTGATGGCACTAACTGTCCCTTAGGATGGCTGTAGTTGTACTTCCCCAGACTCATGTGAATCCTCTGTTTTCAAGCAAAATCAGCAACAGACCAATGACTTGACAGCTTGTGTGCTCTCATGCACGCACACTAGGTACTCCCGGAGGGAAAGATTTTAATGGCTCTGGGAATGTACAACTTTTGTTGATGTGATGGAATTGCAAGGTTCCTGCAAGTTGGCCGAAAGCAGGAACGTTCCCTGAAGTCTGAAGTCCACCGTAGCTTCCTCCCAGCACCACATTGGGGTTTTTTCTTCAGAGCAAATTAGCCTCCAAGTCAAGGACAGGTCTTCCACCCAAGATCCATACCTCAATATATCTACCACATCATTTAGATACTAAAATTTAGAGCCAGACAGAAAAGATAAGTTTACAAGCTGTAAATAATGATGTTTTTTTTCCCATCCTTTTTCATCTGTAAAGAAATCTAGTTGTTTTATTAAACAAGAATAGCAAGTAGCATTATTTATTTCTAATAGCATCCTCAGCCTGCTAGATTTCAAGTAAACTATCAGGGTCACCTGGGTTCTGACCTGGATTCATGTTAGCATGCTTAAGACAAAAAGCAAGACATGGGATGTAGAAATCACTTATCCACCTCAGTATGAAGGCTACTAGACAATGAATGAAGAAAAACAAGTTACAGTGAGAAAGATGGAAAAAGAAATAGGAAAGAATATAAGAGCTTGCTTGGATTTTGAGGAGTACTTTATTTCAGAGAGGGCAGTACAAAAGTGAAGACTTATTAACTGAAATGATTGATAAAACTGTCTTTTCAAAGTCCCATATAGGGGTTAATGTTTTTTCAGTTTTAAAAGCAAACAAAAAATAACTGACTCCCAAACCTAGGGCTCACTCAAAAACCTGCAGAGTCCAAGGAGAGGGCTTTTAATGTGTAATTGGCTAAGGTTAATACCATTAGTAGACTATCTGTGTCCATGTTTGTTGTTCTGAAATGAGGATCTGAAGTCTTTTTGGCAATTTTTTGCTTCCTTTATGATCTTCAGAAATTTATGCAGCCCAAGCGGACAGGGGCCAAAACTAGGTCCCTGCAATTGCCAGTGTTGAGTCCTTGCCTTATATACAAGGACTGAAGGGAATCATCTGCTCCTCAGATGTTTTTATTTATTATTTTGTGCAACAAGATTCCAAGTTAATCTGCAGTAATAACAAAGTTTTATTGTAAATGTGATTAACTGCTTTTAAAACTCAAAGTGATTGTCAAATGGCTTTGATTCAATGAACACTTGGGGGTTTCTGGACTTTGACTTTCAGCATTTATCTCCTGTGAAGGCAGAAGCTTCTGAATTTAGGATTACACCGAAGTAAAAAAGAAACTGAAAAATAAACATATGTGTAGATCTCAGGCAGGGTGGTCCACAACCTTGTTGGTCTAAGTGTTTCTGTTTAGCTGAGGAGAAAAAGCTAGGCAATGTTAGTGATTGCCCTAGAGTTGAAGGGCCCCCATCGTCGAGTTTGTGAGCCTTCAGAAAAACGACTTCTAGAATGGGAGAGAAGAAGGACTTATGGAGAGAAGCAGTACATTGCTGAGCCAGCCAACAATGGTCTTTATGTTTCTGTTTCTGTTGTGCCTTGGAAATGCAATATTGCTGTATCTTTGAAGAAAGCTTTGATTTGGAAATTATGTCACATAGTTGATTCTGATGGTAGGAGCTGATCCTCCTGTTCCTCTTGATCCACAGGACACCAAAGGTCAGGTCCATCATGGGGATCTCTCTTCTGTGATTTTCTACTCTTTTTCTACCTATGTGACCATACTTGTGTGGCTTTCAGTTATAAAAAGCCAGGTGAAATGGTGACACTTCAGTCCTTCTGTGTGAAACGGTTATAAGTAATCTGACTGGATATTTAATATTTGTAAGATACATAAAGCATGGCAACTGGTAAAGTCAAGGCCATTTGCCCCTAAAATGGCTAAGATGAACTCTGGGTGAGAAGTAGGGATCAACTAAAGAACTCCTTGCCAGTTGGTTTAAAAAAAAAAACAAACAAAACCAAGATAGCACCAAACCAAAACCTCAGACAACAAAACCTGACTGTACTGAAGCAGAAATTTCTATCTGTCTTCTCTTCTCTACCCCTCTTTCAGCAACCTGGAATTATTCAGAAACTCCATTCTATACCGGACTAATTTTTTTCCTTTTTCATGTGCTTAAAAAGACCAAAATAAAACAGAGGCTTTTTACTTAAGGAAAAGATAATAATTCACCTCCTAAAAGTATCATTATGTAATTTTTGTTTCACAAAGAATCAATCTCCTCCATTAGGCTGATTAAAATCGTTTTAATGTAGTGCCAATTTGAGGATTGTTTCCTTTCCTCAAAGAACTATTGTAGACATTTAATCTCCTTTGTTTATATTAGTCTCTTGTAGAAGGCTGCTTTCTGTATCTGGACCTGGTAAATATATATCGTTTCTTTCATCTTTTTCCAGGGCTTGTTTTAGAAAGGGATTAAATCTGACCATGAGTAGGGTAAGACTTGCTGCACAACTGAGAAGGTTATCAAACTCCTAGCACTTCTCTATGGCATCTTTTACTTTCACCTTGTTAAATCCAGTTGCTTTTAGTGGTTTTTCTCCTGTCCTCCTTCTTTTCTCTGCAACAGTAGTCAAAACAAAGATTTCTTGAAATCTATACAAATTATCAATCTCTAGTATAAAAGTACCCCTCAGGTTTTTAACAGCTCATTTTTTAGCATACAACAGGATGGGTGAATTTTAAAGCATTACCTGAATGCTTCTCTCTCATATCTTTCCCAGCTGCCTCCTTCTACTGCTCCTGTATAGAGCAGTATACTGCTAGAGATGATCTACCCCGTGATCAGAGAGGTGAAGCAAACAGGAACTTAAAAAAAGCAGATATCAGAAGCATAGCACTATGTCCTGTGAGGTTAATACAAGCTTCCTGACAGAGCTGGGCCTTCCAGGGAAAATCACATTTTGCCAGATTTTCATGAGCATCTTCTGAGGATAACAATTTCACCCACATCTCTTCATTCACTCATCGACCAGGACTGGATTTAAATGTATTTTGGTGCTATAATAATATTTATATTCTGTGTAATTTTATTGTCTCTCTTCCTTAGCCTGGATTCCTTCTCTCATCCCAAAGTTTCAGTCTTTATCTGTAGTCAGTTTATAATTTATCTGGTGAAAATATTAGCTTTAACGTTATCAAACAGTAATATTGCTCATTTCTTCCACTAATTTTCCACAGTGATATGTTTTTTAGCTGATAGAGTAGCATGTTGACTGAGCCTGCAAGTGCGAGGGAATTTACCTTACCAGTAGACTGAGACTGAAGGGAAAGCTGACCTAGGACTAGTGGAGCCAACAGGACTCTACTGTTACTTACTACGTCTTCCCATTAAATTTTCTAGGAGAGGTTTACAAGTGCCATAAGTAAATTACTTTACTCTCTTTGACTTTTTTATATATGTGCTATATCACTAGTTCCACCAAATTTACTTTCTGCAGTACAGAATATCTAGTCAACTATTTTCGAGTTATGATCACTACATTTTTCCATTGAAATCAATTCTGATTGGATTGAATCTTCATGATAAAAGCCAAATTTAAAGTTGATTATATGTTGCCAGAGAAGATGTACTTTAGTCAGTAAATCTTTTGCTTGCACACAGATGAGTTTATTGAAACAGATAATCCTCTACAGATGCATTCATTTCGTAATCTAAAAATGCTTTCTAAAGTATTTTACAGCAACAAATAAAGATCAGCTTGATGGCAAAGCCTACAAGAACGACAAATAAATGCTAGTGCAAGTCTGCAATTGTGAAGACTTTAGAAAACTAACTTCTTCCACTTGATTAAAATTTTAAAACACATCTTTTCTCACAGAATTTCTCTTTATCTGTGTTTATAAACCCAACTAGTTTACAGAATTATGGCTTGCCTCTAGGTGCTTCCCTTTCCAATCAAAGCTTAAAGGACATGCAGCAAATTTTGTTGTTTGCTTGACACTTCGAGTAGCTGGCATTCACCCTGGTGTTCTAAGGTTGTACTGCCAAGGGAAAATATATGACATGCATCCTTGTAAAATTTGTACTGCTTTCTTTGGCATTGCTCTCTTTCAGGAACTGTGTCCATGTGGTAGTTCTGCTTTGTTTTTTCTAATTACTAGCAGCTGAGAGAGTTTATATCCAGGGGAAAGAACTTTAACCAACTGTAACAGGTGCTCCAGGGCCAAAGCTTTTGTGCAATAACATGTGTAAAATGAGATGTATGCTGCACCTGACCCACTAGCAATTAAATGAAACAAATATTCTACAAGAAAATACAACACCCTTTTGTCTAAATACCTACATTTTCCAAGGCACTGTGCTGAAAGAGGTGCAAAAGGATACTTATCTTTCTTTGGTAACTCCATTCTGGTTTTTTTCCGAAAGCTCTGAACAAATAAGTTGAAATCTATTAACTGTCATGGGCATTTCCAACACATTGTAAATGTTTCAGAACTCTGGAGAACATGTGTGCCTTTCCTGAAATGCATCCTTTAATTCACTCTTCAGATATTCCTGGGATCATGGAAGTGGGCAGCTTTACCTAATGTTCCTGAAAACTACTTATGAACCTTTTTCCTTTGGAAAATTTTACGTTAACATCAGTCGTTATGCAAAAGTGTTTGGAAACAATTGAAATGTTTATAACAGAGGATAAGAGTTAGAGAATACTTTCTGCACTTCTATTATGGCCAATAGTACATATGTCAATTTGACTGTTTTTTTTTTTATAGTTTGATATGAGAAAGGTCTTGACTGTACACTCAGACATTTTTTTCACTTTACTTTTTGTAAGTTATCCATAAAGTTAAAGATGTAAGTTACAGTACCTGCATTTAACTCCACTCTGCAGGATCTTAGTGTTCCTTTGCAATAAATCAGTACTGTATTTGGGGAAAAAAGTAGGGAGTATGGTGGAGAGCAGTCCAGAAGTAGGCAACAAAAGAAGTAAGGCATTTGACACTGTTTCTCTGTGTTCTCTTAAGGAAATTGGTTGTTCTTGGTTTGGATGGGTAAGCTCTTTCCTGGGTGAAAAACTGGTTAGATGGCCAAGTCCAATGAGTTGCGGTCAATGGAGTTAAATTCAATTGGTGTCCAGTAACGAGTGGAATCCTCCAAGGCCATTTATGTACAAGTAAATCATAATAGGTTTTGTCACATAAATAGTGGTTAAGACGAAAATGTCTGGAACACCAACATGAGGAAACAAAGTAAATTTAAAAAAAAAAGATTAAAAAACCACCAACAAATACACATATACCCTGATTTTCAGAAACCAAATCCTTATACTTTTTACATTAACTCTTCTTGGTATATATCATTGCCCATTCCTGCTTACTTGGGGTTGGTAGGTATTAGATGTAAGAGTGTGACTTATGAAAGAGGATCCTGTAAGGAAAGATATCCTGAAACGTTGGTTAACAGAAGCCAAAATAGGGAACTTTGAATTGTTAAAAGAATATGGGCCATGCTGGTGTTAATAAGCAATGCAGAGCAACAGGAGCAGATTAGTTATCAGAACAAGTGGGGCTGAGGTCTGTCACATTCATCTGTCCTGTATGGGGCTCAGGTTATAATTTTGATTTGACTGAGTGTCCTCACTGTGTATATGATTTGGAAATGTATAAAAGATTAATTAGTGTCTTAGTTTGCAGCATGTTTAGTGCAAATGTAGGATAGATCTAGATTAAACCATACCTACATTAGCAATTACTGTGGTGTTGTAGGAATTCATTCATAGAGCAAACAGATCTGTCAGTGTGTGGCAGTTACTTTATCTTAACTCTGGTCTGTCCCATGAACTAAATTTTGGTTGGTAGGTAAGTATATGGAATGTGTTCCTGGAGCTCATCTTCCCATGTCTTTTCATCTGAAAGGAATACAACTCGTGCTCTATGGAATCTTTGCAAAGTGAACCAAAGCATCTTAACTGGTAACATTCAGGAGACTGGCTTCCAAACTGCACTTCTGGTCCAGATATGTTAGTATAGATGTACCTCTTAGTCTTCTCTGGAAGGAAGGACATACCAAAACTGCTCTGTGAGCCAAGTCAGGATATAGTAAATGGAGGCAATCAGGGGATTTCTCACAGAATTGCTCTGCACCTCTGAAATTAATGTTAATATAGACAAAGACAATGAGAGAAGCCTTTAAGCAAAGGAGGGACCCAGAAGAACAGAAAAACATTGACTTGTAGGCAGAATTGCTAGTGTTCTGGCAAAGATGAATACAGAAATGACTCTACTGGGAAAAAAAAAATCAGGGAACATTTGGAAGAGAAAGTATAATAACCATGGAAAATTGGCAATAAACAACAACCTTAAATTAAGTGTAACCTTGTGTTGAGTCTTCTGTTTTGTTGTTTCTCGTTTCAGAGTTATGTGATCACCTGAGAAATTTCTTAGTTTTTAAATAAAGCATACTAAATTACACTAAAATAATGTAAATCAAATAAAAAAGTTATTAAATTGTTAAGAACAACACATATACGTACCTGAACTGTGTTTCTGTGAAAATACAATATGTATTTTCAGAGTTTAACAACACAACTGTTAACTACTGAAACTAAGTAGGATATTGTGAGCTTTGCTTTATAGTAACAAAATGAGTAACCACAGATTGGCAAATAGATTTAAGAATCAGCTAGTAAAGTAATGTTTTTAGAATATTTTTGTGATAATTTTATGTATTCCAAATAAAAAAAAGAATACGAAATGTATGTTACTACAGTCAAGTCTATGGCATTGTTTTCACTTTCAAACAAAATCTTAGTGAGCAGAAGAAAGCAGTGTTCCCATGTAGGGTTTCCTCCTACATTTTTGTCTATCAAAAGAGAAGTTAGTTAGCACTTATCATGAGTAACCTTAGTGTCATTAGTAGAATTTCCTAGTCACTGTCTTATTTTCTACATTTTGTAGGAAATCAGTACCTTGTCAGATGTCTATCTAAGATCCTTCACAACAGAATGAAATTAGAAAACTGCGGTTAAGGGGAAAGTTCCTATGTATGTGGACACACACACCTTAACTGTATTAATTTCTTACAGAATTGGGTTAAACTATTGTTCTAAATTACTTGCATTTATAGTAACTTGGAAAGGTTCTACCCTACTGTGTTAGGTATTCTGCTTTTCTCTTAAAATTTGCCATCTATGTCAGATTACCAGTTTGAGTGTAAAAGCCTCTGAATTCTGTGCTAAAGTTTATCTGTGTGGTCTACTGGCACTCTAACAGGTGGCAGAAAAAAGCTAATGTTAATAGTTCACTGGTTTACATTCTTGACCATAGGCATTGTTCTGAGCAGTTCACATTTTGACAGTCTGGTGTATTAGAGTTGCTTAGTGATAATCATCTCAATCAAGTGACAAGAATAGTGTAATCTAGGTTTCTACCAGATAGTTCCCAAGTCCTGTAGAAATTTTGTGATGTGATGCTTTTGTTGTCATGAAACTATTACTGGAGTTGTGGTATTAAAAACCTACAGTACCATCAAGCCTCTACCCATTGGTATTGATCTCTCAGCAGATAAAGGAATGTTCCTATAAGCTGATATTTGGCTTCTTTTTGTTGTGTTGAAGAAGGAAATATGTGGGGGGAGGGGGAAAAGTCTTTCTTTAAAGAAACAGACCTGTTTGCAAGCACATTAAATTATTCCTTTCACATAAGGCATGTTTTCTGTGCAGGCCTGCTATGTTTGTTTCATATGAAGAGAATCACGCTATTTTTTTTCTTTTTGTTCAATCAAATACACGAAATGTCTGATCATACCTTGTAAGCTGTCCTCCCACAACAGTGCTTAATTATACTCTTTGAAGTACTTGTATTTTTGCAATTAGAAGGAAAGTATTGATAATTGATTAAGTTCCAGTTCTTCAAACACTGCATACATAACAGCAATGACAAACATAAGTAATTAATTTGGTTTAGTCAGATTTGCCTTGTTAAACTATCTGAATACTTGGAGACTGATGTTACTTTATTAGTTTGGAGATATTTCAGTCATTACTATAGAGAACACCGCTACAGTGGGGATGAGTAAACTGCTCTTTAAAATTTGAATAATTAAACATATGAGTTAATTAACATAGTGATTTTAAAGGTATTGCAGCCAAGGTTGTCTCTGTTCAGATCAACCTTTATGGTTTTGTTTGTCTGTATATGTTACAAGGAACTTTTTGCTTGTCCATAGAACTCTTGGTATGATAGGTATGATGCTAAATTTGGTTAACAAAAGTTGTAGTTAAATATTTAGGAAAAAAACTCAAATTAGATTATGTTGGTTGAGCACAGTAATTAATCTCCTACAGTTCAAGACAAGATTTATAGTTTAAAAGGCACAGATTAATACGCTGATACATGTCTGATAAGTACTTTGATCAAAGCAACCTGATCACAAAACTGCAATCACTCAGATGGTAAGGGCTCCCTCCCAGGAGGTCTCTGGTCCAACTTCCTGCCCTGAGTACGACCACCTTTGGGATTAGAACAGACTGCTCAGGGCTCTCTCCAGGCAAGTTTCCAGGCTTTTCCCAGAAGGACTGCTATTCAGCAATTCAATCCACAGCCTGCACTGATACAAATCAACAACCCATCCCAGGTGCAGGGCTCTTCAATTGCCTTGCTGAATTCCATGATGTCTCTGGTGACCCATTCTTGTAACTTGCCCAGATGCTTCTGAGTAGCAGCTTTTTATTAATTGCCTCGGTTGCATTCTCTGGTTTGGTGGTGTCCTCAGACTCCAGGGAGGTTGTACTGTGTCTCTTCAGGTCACTGATAAAGACATAAAACAGGATAGATCCTAGGAAATGGTCCTGGAGGAGCTCCACTGCTACCTGGCCTTCAATCAAGGTGGTCTGGCCTCCAGCCATTGTCCTTTGAGCCTGACAAATCAACCAGATTTTCATCCATCTAAAAGTCACCTGCCCAGTATATAACAAGACACATTGGTGCTGTGAAAAAACACTTCAAAGACAACAATGGAGAGGAGCTCAAAATCTCTAGTGCCATCATGTGAACAGAGAGTCATATTCTGATTCCTATTCTGTTAAATGAAGAGCAGATGTAGACTGAATTTCTTAGACCATTCTGAAAACTTATTTACAGTTCAATACAGTATGTAGTTTTTTCGCCCTATAAAACATTTGACTGGAAATCACATGTTGTCTAGAAGCCAGTAGAAAAATTTCGTATCATATACTTCCCTCTTTCCATTAGGTAGTATGTATCATACACTCTGGCTGTGTGTAAAATATCATTATTTATTACAATAAATAACAAGTACATTTCTTGAAGAAATGCTCCCAACTTTTCCCAAATTCTGAAACCTGTGTACCTCTGTTAAATCCTAATGGATTTTCAAAGATTTAAATGTTAGTATAACTCATAGGATAATTTGTTCAGTGACTTCCTGAGCTTCTATTGCTTGTAACCCAGCTTTTCTCATATGGTGAATTTTTTTTTTTCTCGATTATTCTTCTTAATTAGAATAAAGTGCTGATACTCTCTATCCTGTAGACTAGGAGCTACAGGTGTTGCAAATTCTATAATAATAAGTTGGTGAATTAAAATGGTGTCAGGAATTCACCACTCATTTCTGAAATTTCAGGTGCGGCAGTTAAAGTATCTAGCACTCTCTTAACACCCTACATTGAAACAATACAAGCCTTCAGAAATAAATTTCCGATCTCACTGAGTATTACTAGTCTCCTGTCTTTAGCAATACAGAAACATAGAATCACTACAGTTGGAAAAAGACCTTTAAGAGACAGTTTTTGTGGTCTTTTATCTGCCGGACAGTTGAAGAGTGTACACCACATGACATTCCTCTATACAATTTTCAAATGTTTATGTATATTGCTTGAAAGGTTATGTAAATAAAAAGTAACTCCACAGCATTATCATGACTTATAAAACTTATACTGGGATTTAGAAGCCTATTTTGCATCTTTGTGTAACTGCATAGCTTGCAGTGCAATACAGAATAGGACTAGGATTGATTTTGGCTCGTCAGCACTCACAGATCAGCTACAGGCTAACTGCTGTGCAAGAAAATAAAGCAGTTCTCATGCACTCAAGAGTAATAAAATAGCTCTGAGTCAAAACCTTGCTATTAAAAAGTTGATCTTCATGCGTCCCTTTTAAGCCCCACTACTTTACATCAGGAGTCAATGTAGCACAAGATAGATATTACTATTTTAACTTCTTGTTATCTTAGACCAAGCTACCAGAGAGAGATATCAGTAAAAGTGAGAGGGAGCTAAGCTATCAAGTCACAAACATTACTTCCTGCATTGCTCTGTTTTTTTTTTTTTCTTGGTGGTCTCCTGTTGCAGCTCAGAACAAGCTGTGGATGAGTCTTTTTGTCAAATTGTTTATGCTCTGTTACTGCTCACACAGATAATATAAGCACTTCTAACATGCACTGCTTCTAATGAGTTTTAAAGAAATGTGATTATAGAAAAAGAGTTCATAGAAAAAGGGAATAAGTGACTTGGAAAGTATGGATGAAAGACAGTATAAATAGATGTATACAGAATGGTATACTGAGTGCATGGAGCTTTGTACAGCAGTGGGGTATATTTCCCTCCAAGCACCCTCAAATTCTTAGCACAGTCTAAATGTAGAAAGCAATGCTGAGACTTGCTAAAATTGTCCTACCACTCAGTTGAACGCAGAGTAAGGCAAACATTAAACATGTTCTTTGGCGATATTACTGTCCCATATCCCTAGGACGAGGTAAATTTAAAAACTTTATCTTGTTGGCGAAGAAAACTGATGGGCTACACAGGAACCTGTGAATTATCCTTGTTCAGTTTTCCTTAAAACTGATTAAACTTAAAATTGTGCCTTATATCTTTATGGTATGACCTCATACATAGCAAAGATTTGATCATTTCACGTTTTGTTGGATTTCACTCTGAAAATTGCATACTGTGATTTGATACTCTGACCATTTCAATATTGATTTTTTTCCCCCCTTCTTGTCAAATCACATGGATTTTGCAATGGTTATGAGAAAACAAATGTATTCAATGGGCCAGATATGTTAAGAACTGGCAGAGCTCCATTGACTTGCTAAGGTTATGCTGCCCCAGCATTGCTAGAGGTCAGATGGTTACAGACTAATGAGAGTAACATGACATTTAGGGCTTTGGCTGTATTCCAGATTCATGTGGTCAACTTTGCCTTTTTTTTTTTTCCCAAAAATTTGGATTTTATTGGCTTATATCTAGTTGCCCTTTGTAAATATTCAGAAGAATCTTTTTACATGTGGCCTACTTAGATAGTAAATCAGAACATTTGGCTTCCCAAATGTTCTGTGCTTTAGTCATTAATTTTCTATCCAGTCCTTCCTCAAAAATTTTGCACATGCAGCTTTTATAGTGTGTTACACTTGAGAATACTAGCTTCACAAATTGGTGAGCAAAATGGAAGGTCCAGTACTGTAATCAGCAGTTTTCATGTGAGTCAATAGCAGTGAGATGCTTGTGAACCATCACGCAGGTTAACTAATTGAGGATAAAAGCAAAATGAAGGAAAAAAAATCAGTGGCAGATTTTTACAGCTTCTCAGATTCTCAGTCACAGTTCTGAGACTGCAGGTGATGATTTTTTCCAACTTCATTTGAAATTACATACAGAGAGAGTTAGGATTTTGTATTTCTTCTACAGGACAGCAATACCTCTCTTAGGAGCCTCATTTTCTTGAAGATGAAAACCAAATTATTTATACTAAATTTGGCTTGTCACAAGTGTCTAGATCTTCCACATTTTCATACATCTTCCTGCATAAAAGAGCTTTTGGATTCAGCAACTGATAGGAAACAAAACTAATGATGATTATTTGTGTAGTGTAGAAGTACTTTCTCCTCCTTTCATTTAGGAACACTTGCACTCTCTGTGTTGCTGAATTCAATTGAATAGCAGCCAGACTACATCACTCAGTTATCTCATTAGTCTTTTATAAAGGGCAAGACAAACAAGGGAGCAACACTGAAGTATGAAGGGCTTCATTTCAGGAGGGACAAAAGGGATATCCTTGTGCTCTGAGATAGAGTTGGAAAAGCTGAACTTTAAATTAATCTAAGAAATGCAAGAAAAAACATTGAATATTTCCGACTATAATATAAATAGCGATAGAACAAGAAATTGACTCAATTTCTCACCTCAGAGCTACTGTAGTAGAGTACCAGAAAATGACATGTCAAATTTCTAAAGTTTATGAAGATTTTTGGAGCAGAATTTTCTGAAAAACAGTACCTCTCACTTCTTGCTTAAGGCCAATCTGTGAACATTTGTCAGCAGCTTTTAAGTAAAAACCCATACCTTCTAACTTTTTGCTCCTAGGATCTGTAATATATAAGCAAATGAGGAGATCTTAAAAACCTAAATATATATATGTAATATTTCTTTTCAAATTACAGATACAAATCTTACTATTTCATGAGTTTTATTTTAGTAATATGAAAAACACAGCAGCAACACTGAGGGTTTTTTATTTTTGTGCATTCTCTCAACAATCTTCCTCTTATACCTCAAGGAAAAGGAAATACCACATAAAGAAGCCAAATGCAATCCAGCATCATAGTCATTGAAATAACAATGAAAACTATCTTTTTTTTTCCCGAATATTTTGAGTACGATTGTGCTGCTGTACCTTTAGTTAACTCTAAATAGTTTCATCTATAATGGAAGATACAGGAGATTTTGTTGCAAAGGCAGTTTTGCATCTAGTCTCAACACAATTGCTAAAAGATTGATAGTTGTAATGTGAATAAAGCCGGTGTGTCCTTTAAACATGTAAGATTAAAAGGTGAAGGATGGAACATCTTGTGTTATAAAGGTCAGTATCTTATACTCTGTTGATGAAAGTCTTTACATTGGCCTCTTGCACATTGAGAATAAGTTCTCTTAAGTGTTTTGAAGAACATGTGTATTATTATAAATGGAAAAAAAGCAGTTGCTAATCCTTACGTGATGACATGTGCCTGCTTCAAATGGAGATGGGCAAGTGATGAATTATAGCAGTCTCAAACATTTGAGAGTGGAGCCTGATACTTGTTTTGATTTTTAGTTCAGTAAAGAAGTCACTAATGAGAAACAGGCCATATGTTACAGAAAAGTATAACAGGGTCCTAAGTCCTAAACTTAGGAAGTCAATGTTGAAATAAAAGCATAAATCGTAAATCAAATTTCATTAAACTTTCAAAAAATGTGTGCAAAGCTATTGATTCACTGTTTAGTCTTTTACTCATCTGTATATTGTAGGTTGACAAGACATATAGACATCTCATCAGAGATTTGCCATATGAGTTGTTTGACGTCATTAGAAGTAGTGCTACTTCTACTTCTGATGCAATAGTAGATTTTTGGAAGATTCGGCATCACCCATTGGAGTTCAAGCCAAAACTGATTTATGTGATCTTTATTCTGGAAATATACAGAAAGCGCAAGCTTACATAACATAATACGTTAGAGCAAAGCAGTTTCTCTATTTGCATTACAAATTTATCATCTTGTTGCTTCAATATGTTGCTGACACTAACAAATAACTTTTGTGTAGTACTGTGACTTAGTACACAGTACTGGAAGTGTAAAGTCATTTTTCTGGTTTCCAAGCTCATTCAAATAAATAAATAAATAAATAAACAGAAGTGAATTTGCCATCAGTTGGTTCAGCTACTGCTGTAGCTGTGTGCTGGTTCTGAGTGTGCTAGTACCTAGACTGAGTAATCGCTAGATGCACATCTGTGGCAGATGTTGTTGCTCTCTACTGCCTCCTCCTGCTCCCTACCTCTCCACCCACCTCCCAGGGCAATTGGTTCAGTGCCAGGCTTGTGAGGAATAGAGGCAAAACCAAATGTGTTTGCCCAAAGATAAAAAGACACACTCTAGTTTCTTCTGTAACAGGAAGCAGAGGAGAAGGAGATGAGCTAAGCGTGGAAAAGGAGGCAGAAAATAAGACCTAGAGGATCAGACTTGCAGGTACTTTTGTAGGTGGAGAGTCATAAGGACTGGGACAGCCATCACTTGCTCCTAAATGGAGATGACTTTGCTCTTCCAACATAACAGCCCTGAGCAACCGGGACAGTGGTCAGCTTGCTTCCCAGAGCTTGGCATAGGCAGCATGGGTTAAAAACCACGTGACCTTCCCATACCCTGCTGCTGTACCTGCTCCCCATGTAGCTGCCTACTTTCCCTGAGTTCTTCCAGAAATATTGACAACTTTTGACGGTGACAAGGGAGTTAAAATCTTCAGGAACCATATCAGAGAGGAGGGGACAGCCACATTCTCTTGCAATGTGTATTAAGTGTTTAAGCAGCTGCTTTTGTGATTTCTGACTGAAGTTAAGCAAATAGGATTGAACTGTGGTGTGGAGCAGTGCTCTACTTTTACGATAAAGATTAATAATTTCTTGAAGTTCTCTGATTTTTTTTTTTTTTAAATATTTATCTATACTGTTCTTCAACAACACATTGTGTATCCACACTCATTGTTCATTAAGTCTCCTGTACTGTCAGGAGACTTTCTCCATTACCCTTTTGTCAGATTGTTTCAGTACAGATATGTTTCACAGGTTTTGGTACAGAAACCTGACTCTCCACACTTCTTTGCAGTCTGCCAGAGCTGTGAATTGTAGTGATGAAGTCACTGACATCAGCATCACTGTACAGAACAGAAAATTACAGTGTAGTTAGCTATGTTTCCTCTGAGGAGCTCTGTATTTTGTGCCATGGTACCTTACAGCAAACAGCAGAGATCGCAGGAAGGAAGAGAAGCATTGCTTTTACACCCTCTGCTTCCTCCTCTATCAAACTGTTACCTTTTACCAGCTGGAGGTGGACAATCCTGACTGCCTGTTGCCTCTACTAAGGAGAATAGCAGATGCTGCCTATGCCTGGCCGTCATGGAGGGAGGAATCTACTGAGGGAATTTTTAATCTGCTTGTTTATCAGAGGCTTGGAAATGAGCTGAGGGTCAGAATAAATCAGATTTGTCTCTATGTTAATGTCCAGTTCTGTTTAATATCAAAGACAGCTGTAATTCTTGCACAAGGCAGAATCTTAGCTCATCAGCTATTTTACTTTACCATGCCAGCAAGGTTTTTTTTTTTTTTTTCTTATTAAATGGAAATGTGGTTCTGCAATGTATAAACAAAAGTTAGTCAGAAATCTTGAATAATAATCACACTCTAAGTTGTTTCTTTGTTTTGTTTTTGTTTCGGGGTTTTTGTATCCCTTTTAGTGCATGGGTTGTTAATATTTGTTACTGTGGGCCAAGAAAAAAGAAGAAACAATCCTGAAAAAAATATATCCTCTCCTAGGACTAGATTGTTCATTTGGTTGCAATTTGTATTGACTTCACTAGATATTGCCCAAGTGGACATAAGTACAGAATTTGACCTGCTGATTTTGAAAGCCTAAGTTTCATATGTGCTCTTATCCAGTTAAGCAAACATTTCTACTGCGAGATAAATGCTCTCCACCGAGATGCCTAGAGCCTGTGTTTGGCTGCTGTAGCTTTTCTTCCGGTTTCGACAAAAAAAAAAAAAAAAACCCAAAACCCCTCTTTGTCTGACCACTAGGTGTCAGTGAAAGACTGCAAAGTCTTTTTCTGTAATTAAATATACAGGCGTGTCTCCCAGACTCTGTGAGTGTTCTTTAGTTAAGGTAGTCTGGGCAATTTTAAGCAAGCCGTCACATACAGTAGGAGAGTATAATATTTAGGAAAACCAGGCTCAACTCGGAAAGCTTTTCCTGAATTACTTCATTGTTCCATACAAAATATTTCATACTACCATAGGCAGTTAAGAAATTAAAGGAAAAAAATACTAATTCTTCTTTTTCAAGTAAAAACATCATTTCCAACATAATACAAAGCTGTCATATTTGGCATTACTGTATTAATATTCTTGTTCACTAGCCACTAACGTGTAACTGGAGGTCTCAGTCCTGAAAGGTGCTGTCCTTATGCAAGGTGATCAGTAGGAAAATGCCTGGGTCAACATATGAGAATTCAGAGTGTTTCACACCTTAATGTCATACCTATTTTTGAAGGCTCTGTCTACTAATACCAAGGGGAAAAAATTCTGCTGTGGATTCTTTGGCAAAGTGGTCTCAAAAGGTGGGAATATCTGTCATAATAAGACACAGGCTAAAAAGTCAGGGTCAACTTGTTTGGTTTTTTTTTTTTAGACTGAGAAGAAAAAAAAGTTTAACTGAAAGTAATAGGTAAATTCATCCACATAATAGCACCTGTATTTTCACATGAAGTTTATTTTATGTTGAAACTGATTCCGACTTTTAATATGTCAAAAGTGTAACTGCATTGAGCAGGCTATTGGAAGGAACCTTATGTTTTGGAAACTTGGCAAGAAACAAATGGCCTTCAGTAGTGGGGCAGGTGTCACCAGCATTTGGGGTTATGTAATAGGCACATTTGTTGTATGTTACTGCAGAAATGATCTGCTTGTCAAATAACTGGGAGTTTCAGTATCAGTCTTATCCTCTTCAGCATTTCATGATCATTGAAATAAGCTAAATAGCCAGACTCCTGTGATCTGCTGCTCTGTGCTGCTGACATGTTAAGGAGGATAGTGCTGCCTCTGCTCAAACTCAACTCATTTTTTAAGGACAGTTTGCTAAATTAAGTGTGTAAAGGTTGAATTTAAAATAACCTATTTTGATGGTCATTCCTTAGAAAAAAAAAAAGTACAGCAAATTACTTGTCCATACAAATAAAAAGTATAGAAAGACTTCTACTTAGAATGTAACTTCATAGTTACAGAACAAAGTTTTATAGTTTATAGAACAAAACAAGATTTGTGCCAAAAGTTTTCTTTCACACACTAAAAAGTAGAATTTCCATGAATTACCCTTTTAGGTTTTTGGGTTTTTTTTTTCCCTTTACATAGTGGTTATGAAAAGGCACAAATATTTGACATCTCACTCGACATATAATTGTGGTATGGGAAACTGCCCTTGAAGCAAGGATTTATCTAAACTGAATCTAGTGTAAAAACCATCTTAATTTCCTGCAATGCAGGTATACACAACCCATGTGTTTAAAATAGGGGAAACTATTAGCTGAACACTGCTGAATTCCTCATTTTTGTCGTGTGCTCTGCATAGTGACTTGTCTGATGCTCCAGGTCTCATTGATTGCCACTAGAGGCCCGTCGGTACTAGCAGGATGCAGAGGAGGCATTTCACAGCCTCTGTGGGCTGAAGTTTTACTCGTGGAAAAGAGTTGCAAAGTTTCCAGTATTTTCATTGATGTCAAAGCAGGTCTGTAGGTCAACGACAAAGTTTCTAGGCAACCAAAGTGAAGAATTCATGTTATTTTACATACACTGACAATAACATAGTTCTACTGAAATCACAAAGAACACTTTTGCTTTACTGTAAAGACGAAGTGTTCAACCTGTACATCCTCAGGTGCTCTAGTGCAATGAACTCCATGCTTCAATTATTTAATATATTTAAACATGCGTAAGTTATGCTTGAAAAGTCATGCTCTTCTGACTAGAATGCTAAAATTTTTTTTTGTTTTTATTTTTGCAGTGAAATACAAATATTCTTTACTTTTCTGTTGCCATTTATAGCCATTAGAACATTACTTTTCTGCTTTAATGGAATATAGTATTGACAATGTTCTGTGTCTAACATGCTCTCAAATGTTCCAGATTAAAGTCTATAAATGTAATGTCTTTCAACATTATACAGAAATTCTGGAACCACTGTGCATTTATAGAAGCCATTTTACTAGACCTAAAAAGATCACATCACAAATTTAATTTGTATAGCAGCAGGGTACCATCACTCTGGAAAATATGTACATATTAAATTTTCAGATCAGAAAGTTTTGGTCTTTTGTTTTTGTTTTTTTAAAAAATAAATATAATCTAGGGCTAATATTTCTTCCTCTATGTAAAATATGATTAATTTTAAATTACATTGCTCAATAACAACATAATAATTTATTATTTTTTTGCATTACCTCCACATATTATCTCTACAATAACTTCAGAGATGAGTTTCCACCTAAGAGAAGTAAATGAAGGTCCAAGCATATCAGAATTATATTTACTGAGAAATTTGAATAGGTGCCTTACCTATGAAACCATACAATACACAAGTCGTGTTCTGCCCTAATGTATTATTTTTCAGCAAAATACATCAATAAAAGGATAGGTTCTTGAAATAAGCTGCATTTTCACAGAATCACAGAATCGTGAGTGTTGGAAGGCACTTTGAAAGATCATCTAGTCCAACTCCCCTTCTCAAGCAGGTCTGCCTAGAGTAGGTAACACAGGAACTTTTCCAGGTGGGTTTTGAATGTCTCCAGAGAAGGAGACTCCAAAACCTATCTGAGCAGCACTCTCATAGTGAAGAAGTTTTTCCTTATGTTTCTTTGGAAACATATTCCAGCTTGTACTCGTTGCTCCTTGTACTATCCTTGGACATCACTGAGAAGAGCCTGGCTCCATCCTTCTGACACATGTTTACATATTTGTAAACATTAATGACATCACCCCTCAGTCTACTCTTCCCCAAGCTGAAGAGCCCCACCTCCCTCAGCTTTTCATCATAAGGGAGATGCTCCACTCCCTTCATTATGGCCCTGCCCTGCGCTGAACTCTCTCCAGCAGCTTCCCGTCCTTCAACTGAGAGGTCCAGAACTGGACACAATATTCTAGATATGGTCTCATGAGGGCAGAGTAGAAGATCAGTAGAAACTCTCTCAACCTGATTCCCATCACTGTTCTAATACACTCCAGGATGCCATTGGCCTTCTTGGCCACAAGGGCACATTGCTGGCTCATGCTGATCCTGCTCTCTACCAGGACTCCCAGGTCCCTTTTCCCTACACTACTCTCTAACAGCTGGTGTCCCCAACCTGTACTGGTACTTGGGGTTATTCTTTCCCAGATATAAGACTGCTTGTCCAGTGATGAGGCTCAGTTTTGACTGTGCAGAAATGAGAAAATCAGTCTGAAGGATGGGTTGCATAAGTGAGCTGGGACCTGGGAAGCAGCACAGGCTTCCTCAGGGAGTACTTGCCCATGCTGCATTACTAAGCTTGCTTTCCCCCTGCAGGTAGCGACCTGGGAAGGATGATTGCAGGGCAGCTGTGGGAGCAGCTCTTCTGGGCAGTGCATCACTGCATGTACTTTTTGCTACTATTCATTTGGGTATAATATTGTTAAATTACATCAGATTTCTCAGGAAGAATCTGTTGTTTCCAAAGGAGATATCACCTAATGCTATTTTAGACATTTGTGACTGGAGACTTTATACTGAGGTCAATCATAGCAAAAAAAAATTGAGTCTAGAAGTGAGCCATGGATTTTCACAATGAAGGCAACTAATCACTGGACTGTTCTGTCATGAGTTGTAGTGGATTTTTCATCACTAGAATTTTCTATCAAAGTATAATATTTTTATAAAAAACATTCTCTTATCCCAACAAGAATTAATTTGGGAATGTCCTATGACCTGTGCTGTATAGGAGATCAATCTCTATTACTACAATGGTCTCTTCTGGCCTTGTGATTTATGAATCTATATGTATGTGTGTATTTGCTTCAGTAGTTATTTAAAATGTTTAATGTTTGTATTTTCACTGTTTTATTTCATAAAATAAACTTTTTGTGATGATGACACAAGTAATGTTTCCCTAAAAGCATCATAGAAACAATTATTGTCTTCAGCTACTTGAAGGCTAAACAAATAAATCTTTTAATTAAATCTAAAGGATTAGTGAATATAAAAGAGAACAAGAAGAAACAGAAAAGTAAATTAAAAAGATCAGAAATACCGGCAGCTATTTTTAAAAGTGCAAGTTAAACAAAATTACAAAATAGCCCCCTGCAAATTTCCAGTGTTAAATTCATTAAATGTTTTTATTTATGCTATGAAATTTGAGGAATACTAAAATCTGACACAGATTGTAGTCTGTTTCAAATAATACTTTGTCATTTAATATAGATGAAGATGATTTCAATGTAGTTTAATATAAATACATATACACATGTTGAATCACCTTAGAAAAATGTGTGTCAACCTCCTTAGACACAATTGATAATTTCCAAGGTGAACTTAATTTTTTTTTTTAAAAAAACTCAAAACTGCAAAAAGCCTGTATTTTTATAGATGTAAATTTTATAAACCTGACAACATGTGTAGACAGCCTGTGGCTGTTGGGAACATTTTCCTCCACGTGAAGAATGGGCACGGAAAACAAAAGTTGGCATAGGTCTGCAAGTGTCTCTCAGATTGGATATCCTGTCCTCTGAGGCAGAAGGGGGCAACAAATTGCTGCAACTTAACCATCTTATATTTCTCTGGCTAACAGGGTGCTTGTAAACCAAGT
Organism: Urocolius indicus; assembly: GCA_013401255.1. Classification (NCBI taxonomy): domain Eukaryota; kingdom Metazoa; phylum Chordata; class Aves; order Coliiformes; family Coliidae; genus Urocolius; species Urocolius indicus. The sequence goes on from WBNH01009713.1 coordinate 119,400, forward strand.
ATTCGGGAGGTTCGTCTGCCACTGCTGACCTTCATAAACTAACCTCCTCTGGGAAGTGCTGCATGTGTTCAAAACATGCAGTACACCATCTGGATTCCTCACATATGTTTACCAAAGCACTTCATTGGGAGATACTGAGTGGCCGTGGCTCTTTCCTTTCATTTTTTCTCTGGCAGAGCCCTGCTGCCCCTGGGAGCACCCTGTGACTGTTCCTTGTTGAAAGCAGTGACCTACTAGATGGTTTTAGCCAGAAACTCCCTAGCAGTGACCTACTAGATGGTTTTAGCCAGAAACTCCCTGCCAGACTTGGAAGCAGATGCTTAGCTCTTGTAAGATGAGAAACGACACTGGCAAGTGATGTTCTTTTCTGGCTTCCCGAGGTTCTGCCTACCACTTAGGAGCACTTAAGGGCTTTCTGACACATTTATCAACCTTCCTTACCCTTTGAGTGAAGAAAGTTTTTGGCAATGGTGTGGATCAAGCTTTCAAATGACTCTTCAAGGGCTCAGTATTCTGTCTTAATGGAAAAGATTAGCTACACCCTAGTTAATACTGCTATATTTACTGATGAGGTGTGGATTGATAGGTACTATGTAGGGATATAAGGAAGCTGTGTTTTCTAGTTTTCTTTGTTCATTTGCTATCTCTCTATCACTTAGTTTCAATTAAAAGATTAGTGGTAGTTTAGTTCAACTACTATGATATGAAGTTCCTGCTTCTCTAATTGCAGTTGAGGAAGGAATAGGGATAAAGAAGTAATCTTTAAGGTTTTGAGAAGAAATAGCTATCTTCTAGCAAGTGTTCATTACTCTGAACACTGCCATGGTCACTAGAGATTGCTATTAAATACACCAAGAAGGAAATGCAAGTTAATATTCGTATCTCAGTATAATCTACTAGAATAATATTTAAGCATTTTAAGGGCTTAATTAAAGCTCAGTTTTTGCCAATTTATATATCTGCGTTATTCAGTGGAAATAACATCCTGTTAAAGTGAATATTTGGCTAATAATATAGGCCTGCTTCTGAGAGCAAATCCTCCGAACAAGCTGCAGATCACAACACTCAGGCAAGCAGCTGCACACAGAAAGGTTATTTTATTAGGCTTTCTTTTACCTTTTTAATCCTCTTATTCTCTTCTTTTCAGAATAGTGGATTTTTTTTACAGCTTCAAAATGATCCTTTCTTCACAGGATGTATGATTGTTTCTTTAAAAAGGATGTTGTGTCTGCAAGTTGTCTGGGTCTGTTTATAAGTAGTATAGGTAAGGTGTTTAAAGCCCCACATCTGATTTGGTAAATTTAGTCTTACTAGGCCATTTGAAATTGGTCTAGTTAATTGGAACTGTTTCCATGGCTTTATTATATACAATGAGGCTACTGCTTGTCTGTAATCAGGTGGTTTACACAGATTTGAAGGAAAATAGCAATCAGCTGTACTTTTTTTGTGTAAGATGTGCAGGTGTAGATACAATGGGAAATACTTTCACTTTCTCAAAAAGATGGATAGGAAGGCTAGTCACATTAGTTAAATTTAATGTATCAATCGTAGCTCTAGTTTTCTCAATGGTAAGCAATTTAAGCATTTATTTCAGTATTTGGCATTAAGATTCTAAACCCATCAATTTCCTTGATTTATCTTACTCATACCACTGCATCCATTCTTTCAGGCTACTCACGTTGGTAATCAGGACTATAAGCTTAAAAACTAAATTCTCTGGGACAATAGGGGTGACATTCAGGCACCTGAACGTTAAAATGACTTGAAGTGTCCATTAGTGACAGTAGACTCCTTCTTTTTGAGTAGTTAAGTCACTTCCCATAATAAAATATTAGAATATGTTCTTTCCATACAAATGTTCACTTCTGGTGGAAAAATAAATCAACCAACCAACCCGAAAGCAATATCATTAGCTCAGTCTCATATCAGTGTAATAGGAAAAAAGCAGTACATCGCAGTACAGAAGTTCTCAGAATTATGTGGAAAGCACACAAAAGCTATTAGGAAAACTTAGATTAATGATTCCTTTTGAAAAGTGTCTTTTCTTAGAGTGCACTTTTGGAACAACTCATCAGTCCAGAAAATAAGGAAACACAAAGACAAAATGACAGCTAAAGCTATTCAGCTGTGGGATGATTCACAGAATACTTAAAATTCACACTTTATCTGACCTTTCACTTTTTCAATCCCTATGTTTATACATTAAGCCCTTTGGGCAGTCATTCATACATATTGGCAGAGTGCATAAGAAAACGTCTGCATGTTTCCAAACTAAAAGCAACCCATATAATATCATTCCATAATATCATGCTATTTTCAATGGAGATTTGTGATTAGCTTGTTTTGTTTGAAAAGAAAACAAAATTTATTTCAACAGTGTTTGAATCTACAGCACCAATATAATGAAGCTAAGGACTGTGTCCTAAATAGCTCTTTATATATGTTCTTTCTTTTTTTTAAAAGCATAGAAGTCTATACCCTATTTATAATATCCCTTAGTCATTATTGGGCTTTTTGCTGACAGTCCACTGGACTCTCCCTTTACGCCAGTAAATCTAAGTCTTCTTTCTTCCTTTCAATTAAAATGAGGTTAATCAGCTTAAACTCATGACTTCCTTAAGCCAATCCATCAAAAAAAGTTGCCATTAACTTCATAAACAATGTAGCTTCTATGTCAAGTTTCCTCCACCTTTCCTACAGTAAAGATGGAGATGGGAGAGACAAGCTATTGCTAACATTTTCCATCAGGATATGGAAACTATGAATTGCTGAACAGAACAAAAAAAACCATCCTTAAGACAGGCTTGTTTCCTACTTCATCATGGCTAATATCAAAATCAGTGTTAGGAAAAATGTAAACAGGGCTTAAGGTAGAGAATAGCTCCCCTAAAAAAAAGTTCGTAGTTTCCCCACACAGCTTCAACTTATATCTTATCTTACACTTTAGATGAGATGCCAGTACAGACTCATAGGGGGCTGCCCTCCAATACACGTTTTTTTTTTCTGTTGTTTGTTTGTTTGTTCATAATAAAATACAGATCTGGATATTTAAACCAGAATTATAGTAATAAGAAAAATCTTGCTGTACAAACTCCATAAATGTACGTCCCACTTGTAATATGTGTCACTCAGTGATAGGTTTCCATTTAAAAGCAAATTTGGCAGAGGGCACTGACCTTGGGAGTGGTGGATCTCAGGCTGGATTCAATCAATGAACTACTCCAATATGTCTTGTGTCCTACTAATGACATCTGTGCAACAGTTGTTCCATTCTTCTTTTCATTTAAGACTGTGCAAATACCTACTAATGTCTTTTGGACAAAGTCCATAGAGATTGTGCAGTAAGAAATAAGAGGAAGGAAGCTCCATTACATATGCCATCTAGAAATTATACAGACTGAAGAGAGTTAATTTCTCTTTTAGCCAACTAATAAATGTACATTTCTCAAACAAAACTAAGACATGCAGGGGGTGCTACATTTATCATTTATGAAAAATTGAAGTATCTCTTTGGTCTAAAGAGAAAATGCCTCCATTCTGGGAGGCGGCTTGCACACATATTTGCTTCTTCCTTGGTGGCCTGGACACCAGCTAAGAGCCATTGTTTCTGTCAGGAGTGAAATGTACTGACAGAGTTCTCTCCCCCTGGTTCCATCTTACATGTCATCCACTAACTGTTTCTCTGGCATCTGCACAGCACCACTCATGTTCAAAAAGCCGAGCTTTCCCATGTGCCACTCTCCATCTGCAATCATCAGGGCATCACAGGGTGATGCTGCAGGAGAACGACCATAGAGACCTTTAACATTTTTCCAGTACGAGTCAAGTTATCTATAAAGTACAATCTTGAGCTCTGCAAAGCTGCTTATATGCGCCTGAGGTCAAAAGAGTCAAACTGAAGCTTCAGTGAGGGACTGAAAGTCTTCCCACTCATGTGACCTGAGCCAATTTCTGCTCCAACGTAGCTATCCCACTGTGACTTTGAGAGCTAGTGCAGCAATATCAGCTTGTGCATCTTTCCTCCGTCCTTCACTAATATTTCAGCATTTTTTCATCATCATCCAATTTCTATGGAAAAAGGTAGATTGCTAAACAGTTGCTGTTAGGTTTGCACTCAGTAACCACTACAGGGTTATTTCTTTATTAGTAAAATGGGGTAATACTATTTACTCATGTTCTCATACTGCTTTACAGTCTGGAAATATGAAACATTAGACATAGGTAGAGTGGTATTAACCTTTTAAACTCGTCTGGGCAAGAATTGCATCTAGTTGTATTTATTCTAAAAATAACGTTTTTCTTAAAAGAGATTGAAGTTCCTTGAGTGCCATCCTCCCCTGCCAAAAAAAAAAAAAAAAAAAACCAAAACATAGAAGCAAAGAGATGCCAAGCAATGCGACATTTCTTACTTATATTCTGTCATGGCATATTTTCCTTGACAATGAAAGATTACATCTTTCCAATGAATTTTTGCGTTCCTCAGATAAAGAAACAGAGCACCCTGGACATGTTAATGACTTTTGCTGGCTATTACAAACTCTGTCTTAAAACCTCAAAAATACTAGTGAATACAGAGTTCTGACAGATGGTTGCAGGATGTGTGCAGTGTGTTTATCTGAGGATGAAGTATGAAGTCATATGTATGTGTATACATCTGTGATGTATCTTCACTGTGTGCTTCTTGCTCACCTTTTAAATATCAGCTTACTGAGTGATAAATGAAGTAGAATATGGAATTTGCCTGTTTGTTTTCATTAAAGATCGTGGCCGCTGTGGGATGCAATTATTGCATCCAATTTTTCTCTTTGTGAGTTGCTGTGTTCTGAACTCAGGGTGAAACATGTGAGCACAGGGAATATTTTTAATGTGAAAAGGAGGCCCCAGACAAGATTTAGGTCTTCAGAGTACAAGACAAATTGTTAGAAATTTGTGCAGCCACTAAAGCAGTTAAGTTTTTCTTCTTTTCATGTCTGCTAAAGGTCTGTATGCCTACTCTGCTAAAAAGTGGAATACTGAAGAAATCAACAACTGGGTTTAAAGTATATTTTGTTAATGCATACACTATGAATTATCATATCAGAGCATATACAGAGCACTGAATGGAACTGACAAAAAAAAAAAAAGAACTGCTTTTTATTAACCACTAACAGTATGATTGCCAAAACCAGAAGACATAATCATATGAGAACTTCAGCTCTCCTTTTGTAAACTGACAGTGATATTCTTTTTCTTTTTACACTTTTGTTTCTCTGAGTTTGTAACACAAAATACCACAGTTCTGTGGTGCTGTATGCCATACAAAGAAATTCTTGAACTAGAAATAAGAAGAAGCTCCAGTATTTACTGAGAGAGGACTAGGAATGCTCTGGCCTGTTCACATCCCTTGCCTTGCAAATGATTGATACCACTGTGGTTTCAAGCGGTGAAATAACCACTTATGGAGGAAAATAGGCTCTGTCTAAAGAAACATGGCCTGAAATGATTGGGGTGTAAATTATTCTATGTTTGCCATCAAATGTGACTGGGAAAAGGTCACTTTATGCCAAGATTTACTGTAAATTGTTAGGGAACAGAATGGGTTTAAATATGCATTAGTCAAGCTCAACAAGGCTTGGAAAACTAAGGGTGAGAATTCACTTTCAGGTTGCACAGGTGAGGAGGGCCACAGAAAAGTCATAAAGATTTTCTCCTGATCAGAAAAGTCTCTGCAAAAGCAAGATTTTGTTCTCTTGAGGAAAGAAGTGTATTGTGATCTCATTTTAATCAACAATTAAGTTACTGCTATGAGGCAGATTTAAACTACACAACAAGGTAGTTATTGCAGTGTTGTCCTGTGGAAGGTGAGAATGTGTTGAGTGTTAAGCTTCACCAAACACTGTACTATCATGATTTTGTTCTGTGATTCTAATTGTATGTTCTCCTAATGATGACACTTAACTTTGCAGATCTGTTTTCATCCAAGGAACATTACTGATAGAATTAAAGCTCTGTCTGTTAGAAATTTCTTGCCTGCCTGATGAAGATAGAACCCATTACAGGATATGGAAGCATCATTATAGGTCATTACTGCATGTTGCCATCACTGAGTCAGTTTTCTAAACATTCAGTTGAGTACCATTACACTCAAACCTTTATACCGAGAATGTTCGATCACTATTTATGATTTTTGATCTTTATATGGTCTGTACAAAACTCAAAAATTACCATGCTAACAATGAATTTTCAGTTTTCAGCTATAATGTTCAGACTCTTATCTCCTCTGGAAACTTATGGAATAAACAAGCAGCACTGCTACCTGTCAAAACATAAAACTATTGAGCATCTGAGGTTTTAGTGAGCATCATACAGTCAGCTGTGTTTTCCTCAGGTATGAGTTTAGTGGAAATGTGATAAAAACACAACAGGAAGCTCTTTGCTCTCTTGACCCTGAGAAAGCTCTTACAACACAGGACACATTCACACAAGAGACAGTCACATTGAGCTCCCTTTATCGTCAGTAGAGTGAAGAGGCACTTGTAGAGGATTCACGTGACCTATTTTAAAAAGTTACTCAACTGAGATGACTCATATTCTTCTCTATAGAAACTCTTGGTAGGCTCTCCACTGGCTCGCTGAGATGCAGGTTGTTGTAAAACACCAATTTTTTTATTATAGTACTTTTGCATTTGAAGCCATAGGATAGAGATTGCTAAACTATGGCTTTTGAAGGGTTTTTTTCTTCAACTTGAAGCCTGATTCCCTTTCATGGCCAACTTGATTCAGCTAGAAAGGGACCTCTGAAGCCATTCTAATGCAAGTGCTTCTGGGTTATCTCAGTCCCTTACTCCAAAATGAAATTCACTAATGTCTCTGTTAGTGTGTCTCCAATACACTGTTTACTATATGTATCTCGCAGTGTGTCCCACAGTCCCAGTTCTCTTGTCCTTGTTATACACACATATAGCTCCTTATATACTTCTATTCCCTCTCTGAAAAGGAAGGAAAGAAAGAGGGAGAATGAAAAAAGCAAAGAAATAAATAAGCAAGGAAAGAAGGAAAGAAAGAAAGAAGGAAAGAGGGGCTTCATGGTGGGATGCTGCATGTGCAGGTCTCATCTTCGCTGACCTTCCAATGTAAACATAATTTCTGGAAGTAGCTGAACAGTAAACCTGAGCTTGCCATGGGGCTGGAAATCCATAGCTAAACTATGGATTGTTCCCAAAAGAGAAATCTCTTGCTATTTTAGGTCAGATGGTACTCACCTGGTGACTGTTTTCCAAAGACTTCTCTATGCAGCTCAGAGGATCAGTGAATCTGTCTACTCCTCTTCTAATGCATTGAAATCAATGGAAATTTTTCTTGCAACCTAAAAGTAGATTTTGAGCCAATCTGGATTGTGAATGAATATGTCTTCCAAAGTAGTTTAGCCATTCTGCTCACTGCAAATGCAAATTTGTTTAGAAAACACAATCTTTGTGTGTAAATTGCTATTTCCTAAATATTCAAGTAATGAGAGTTTCTCCTGATTCTTTTAAATGTCTGTATCAGTTTATTTTAAGTTATCCTTTTTTAGGAATTGTTCTCTAAGGATTCAGTTTCAATGAAAACATCTTCTGCTGTGGAATATCAACCCCAAGGCCAATGGGACACGAGTGACAGAGTCTAGACTGTCTGTGAGGCATCTTAATGGTATTTCTTAATTAAAAAAAAAATCTTTGCTCTTGAAACAACTTTTCCTTAGATAAGTCAGTCTCTTTTCCTCTAGACATTTCCCGCCACAGTTAGTTGTTCTCAGGAAAAAATTTGTTAGTCAAGGCTTTGGTGAAAAAGACTTTATGCTGGAAAAGACTGTCTAAAATTCAGACAATATTTTTGAGCACAGTAAAATTCACTAAAATATTCTAGTTTAATAATGACATAAATTTTCTATATTTTGTATTAATCTGTAGCACTTAGACAAAATTGTATATATTTCCATGCCTTCAGTTTTCATGAAATCGCTTGTTTGGCCTAGCATAACTTTAAAACTTTCCAGCTTCTGTGGATGGAGAGATCATTACAAATTCTTTTCCTTAGGAAAAAATGTATTAATCCTAAAAAACATAATTTTCATCTTCTAATAGTAAGGATTTTAGGTTATTTACGGCTGTAAAATCTCTCTTCTCTTTTTTATTCTGCTTGCCTTTGTAAAATTTCCCCTATTAGCATAGAATATTTAACACTCAAACCAACTATTCAACTGTATAGTGATCTACTATTCTGCTTCATTTCTTCATTGAGATACCTCACTTTCCTCCGCAAAATCCTACATTCCATACAACTCCTATTTGTAGAGTTTGGTTTGCAGAATCTAGACTGTTTCTAATCAATAACAATATGCAATTTTCTCTTTCTTCAGTAAAAAGATGCGAGTTTCACACTCAAAATGATAGTGTATGTAAATGCAGGTTGGTGTCTCTTTTTCATTGAGCTGTATTGCCTTTACCTCTGGGAAGGTGATTTTGGGATATCTAACTCACCAATAAACCTCTCTCTAGCCAAGGAGTGTAGACACACCTGACTTCCTTTTCAGTAAGTGTGGAGTTTTTTTCCATTTCTTATTACAGGATAACCTATGCTAGAGCCCAATCAAAAGAAGCTGATTATATTCAATGGGATTTTTTTTTTCCATAGACTTTTCTAAATTTTGGACCAGTATCCACAGAAAACCGTCTAATAAATTATAGAATAATAGAATAGAATAGAATAGTTGATGACAAGAGTTTCAAGTGCAGACTCACCACATCGTTGCCAGCAGTGCCTTGAAGAGATATGAGCTATATAAATCTAGGCATAATAAAATCATCCATTTTTTCCAGAGTCAAATGCAATCCAAGACTGAAGCTGTGAAACCACATCTGATGCTAGACAAAGGGAATATTAACATACGTATGTTTTCAACTAGAGGCATATTTCTTGAGTTGTGTGTTCTTGTTTTTGCCTTTCAGCCATTTTTTTTGTGGGTTTTTTTTTTGGTTTTGTTTTATTTTTTCCAATATGGTTTTTCCAAGTGAAGCCCTGCACTGCACAGGTGAGAAAAAGCTGATGTAAATCTGTTAGTGATCATTCATGCATTCAGACTTTAAGGCTTTGCTGATTTCATATGTCTACTCAAAAATCAGAGATCCAAGATGACAGAATATAGATGTTATGTTGCTAACACTACTTTGTTCATAAACATTTGTTGTTTCGAGTAATCACTTTTGTTCTACTCGCTTTTCTGGAGCTAATTACTTTTTTGGGGGTTGCTACCTTTATCTTCTGGAAATGTTCATTAATGAGAAAATATCTGCTCCAAAGATTCAGATATTTTGTGGTTGCATATAGCAACACACTTGTACAGTCAGACAAAAGAAGGCCGACAGCACCACAGAGTTATATAAGCTGTTTATAGTGATAAATCTTGTATATGCAACATTGTGGTTTTGCCCAGCCAGCAATAAAACACCATGACAGTCTCTCGCTCAGAGCCCTCCATCCACCCCCCATCTCATTAGGATGGCAGAGGCCCCAGAAAGATGGGAGAAAAAAAGATAACGAATGGTGTTGTGGATTAAGACAAGGGCAGGGAGGGCTCGCTGCCAATTATGGTTCCAGGCAAAACAGACTCCAGCGCCTAACTTTGAGAGAGAAGTAAGGAAAGTTTATTCTACTAAATACAAGTCTCTCACAGATGGGCTCTGCTGCTTCTTTCAGATGAGGATGACTCCTTGCATTCTTCCCTTGCTCCAATATGTGATCCCTTCCACAGGATCCAGTCCTCGGTGAACATCTCTGGTGTGGGTTCTTCCCAGCAGCTACAGTTTCTGCTGATACAGAGTCCCTCACACGGGGGATGGCTTCCACAAGGCATAGTCACTGCCCCAGGCATTGGGTCTTTAACAAAATGCAAACAAATCTCAGATTCACCAGTCCTCTCCACAGGATGCTCCAGCACATCTACTCCTTTCTTTTCTCACTGACCTTGGAGTCCACATAGTTGCTTCTAATTCAAAAATTAAATATTAAGGATACAACTTTACATTAGATTTGATGGAGCAGTTCAGGTTTTCATATCTAGTTACTTTGAGCTTGACAAGATTGCTCATATTAAAAAAAATAAGTTTGCAGAATCGGGACTTGTCTCCAGAAAAAAAAGTAAAATGTCCTTGGGACAATCAAAGGAAGATTCCTACATGTCAGTTTTAACTTGTAAGGGTTAACAGCTTCACATAGCAAGTATCATGTTATAGACATAAAGGGTATTTGTGGATTTAACTATCACTTTTGACCTCTTTTCTTGAGAACCACTGCTCTGCACCATGTCAAAGAAGTTGATTTCTAATATTTGATGCTGCCCCTAAACATGGATGAGTATTCATCATTCAGTAGGTAAAAAAAAGAATAGATGTACATGAGACCAATATGAATTTTGTAGATCCTTTGAATTTTCAATACTCTTTTCTCATTTTGGTTTCTTGAAAATAGAAATTTTACCAAAAATTGTCCTTGTACCTCATGAGGTTCTTCTTTGCCCATTCAGTTTCCTTGCCCATTCTTCAGTTACCATGCGCTTTGGCTTTAACACAGACTGAAGCAGCAAACATTTGTCTTCAGAAATTCCTTTAATAAGATACACATCAAACAATGTCAATTTGAATTCATCTCATGTGGCTGAAAACACTGACTATCTAAATTACATGCTATTCACTTGCTTAACTTGTTTGTATACCTGAAATGAAAAATACAGTATAAATTCACTAAAAGTCTTCAAAAGGAAATTAATTCCACACTTAACTGTAAATGCTTTTGTGGATTCTAGTGAGACCTTATACTATATGTGATTGTACGTTATTTTATGTACTATATGATTATTATAGATTGCTAAAAGAGACCTATCTTTAAGAAAATTAAAAAATAAATGAAAAGGTTATTTTCTTAGTTGGTGGCAGACATTCAAAATCTGCCTGTAAATGAGCGTATTTTTAAAACTAAAAATAAAGGATCCTTTTAAGTATATGTTTTCTTACCTTGAGGCTTAAACTGGAGTTTTTATGTATGATTTGTTGATACAAAGGTTAGATCTGACTTAAAAAGTGGCAAAGTATCTTTACGTAAAGTCCAAATACGTCAGTGTGCATACACTGCCCCTTTCTAAGGCCTTGCAGAACCCAAATAAAAATGTTTATTTAAACCTGTTCCCTCACTTCAGAAAGCCAAAAAAGAAATATAACAAAATTCAGATTGCAACACCTCAGATGGATCTTTTTCCATGACGTTTAGGCGAAAAAGCTGTTTGCATTTTTTACAAGAAACCAGAACTCAGCTTATCTTGGTACATAGTATATTTCCATTAAAAAGTGAAGCCTCCGTAAATTTTATTTTACACATGCACTCTCTGTTTTTGTACATATATATATATAAACCACCACACAGACTGTATGAAAAGATACTTCAGGTACATTGTATGGAAGGTGGGTGTGAACTCTTGAATTATGACTGAATGGTCACCTTGCTGTAGTTAAGGCTGATTTCTGTTTATATGAAAAGTTCTCTAGCTGACCAAGATTTTCAGAAAGTGCTATTAGAGTTTTTTAAAACAAGCAAAAAACCCCTCAGCTTAGCAATTAAAAATACATCCTCAGTATTTATCAGTTAAAATTGATACTTTCTGAGTCTCCCAATGCTGTAAGAAATAGTTTAAAGGAAAAACATTTTCTAGGTTATGACCTTTGCCTTCAGTATAAGCTGTGAATATATGGTCTGTGACACTGCAAAACTGGTTTTCACAAGGGAACATTTTTTGGGAAAAATAATTATAATTTATACAATCCTCCTAAAACAGACAGATAATTAGATAACAGTTTTGAATGAATTGTTCTACTTAAGAGATTAAAGCAAAGACCCAAAACCCAATAAAATTAAACATCAACCTATATCCACCTACCCTAAAAAAGTATCTCACCAACAGTAACGTTCATATCCCATTTCAGAGCTGTGTTAGGATTGATATTCTTCTTTATCAGTCTGCTGCAATCTAGAGCTGTGCATATAGTGTGCCTCAGTTGAACACAAGGGATGCTATATAGCACATCCACCATTTGTGAAGCATATAGATAGAATTAAACTATGTTTTGCCTTTACTTTTAAAGGTAACAGCATCTGATTTTGTCTGTCTTTACAAAATACACTTTTTTAAGGAGGAGTGGTGGTGGTAATTGTGTTTTGCTGAAGAACTATAGCAATAGATTTTTTTATATTGATTTTTGATGGTAAGACTGGTTTCTTCTGAAAAAAAAGCAAAACAAAACAGCACCCTATAGTCCAGATCTAGATGTCAGGTTTAGATCTCAAAGTGTTGAAAATAACTATATTCTGCTTTGGGTAGGACCTGATTTTGTATTTTTTATAGTTCTAAGGAGTGCAAAACATATCTGCATTCAAGTATTTACCAACTCCTTCCAGAGCTGATTTATGTAAATAACATATCCTGTTTTCCCTGGTTTTCCTGGCTGCCTCTATACTGTTGCTGATTTAATTCAGAGTGTAAACTCTTCAGTTCAGTGACTACTTGCTTGCTGGGTGTTGGGACAGTGCCTAATCAACAGAATAATATTCAAACCCAGTCTTTCAACACTCCTGCAATGCAGCGATAAGTAGGAATAAAGTATTAATCTGATACTTCAGAAACTTTACATTCATAGAATCATAGAATGTTAGAGGTTGGAAGGTATCTCTGGAGATCATCTTGTCCAACACCACTGCCAAAGCAGGTCCACCTAGATGAGATCACACAGGACATATCCAGGCAGGTTTTGAAAACATCTAGAGAAAAATACTCCACAACCTCCCTAGGCAGCCTGCTAATATATAGCTCCTAGATACAATATAATGAAAGTAGCTAGTCTTACCATCTTATCTTTCTTTTCTTTTTTACTCTATATCACTGAACTCCGAGCTTATGAACACGGGCTCTCTTGATTTCTTGCAAATGTTGGGAGAATTGAACATCATCCTGCAAAATGTCACTGTCTCTTGGAAAAGGCCATCTGAACTGCTAAAGCTGCCACTATCTAAACTTTCTCAATCAAAATTAGCCCCTTTGTTCTTAAACAGATGAGATATTTGGTCTTTCCAATCAGCTACTGACTGAAATCTGTTCAATTACTACTATTATAAGCTGCTACTGCAGTTATCTGTGGAAGTGCTGGGGATGCTCACATCTTCTTGTGGGACGGTAAAGGTCAAACAAGACAGTGAGACTACGGCCTGAGACATAATAAAGTCAAGAGCCTTATGACACCCTATAGCTAGCTTCTCTAATAATACATGAAGATAAATATCTGTGAAAATTGACACATTTTTGCCCACTAATACACTACGAAATTTGTCCTCCAGTTTTCCAAAACCTGCTGTTCTACCAGAGGAAGTTGTCCTCATATTGGACTTTTACTGCTATGCCTTCAAGCCTCTATGCCCTAAGTTTTAAAGTATGTGAAGTTTACATTATTAAAAGGAATGCTTATGGTGTCTAGTGAAAGCATTTGGCTTCTGACTTTTGGCTTTCTTTCCACCAGTTCAATCATGAAGTGCTTGTGTTATTTATAGCTCTTAGACATTCTTTAAGGATGAAGACATCTACTGAAAAAAATAAACAGTCTTGGTGATCGAGGGTAATTTACAGCAATTTTAAAGTTAGGAGAAAACTGTGATCTCATACTACATGGTAAAAACCTATGCATTCATTACTGCATGGCAATGGAATTTGGTTGAAATGTTGACATAATCTGAGGAAACAGATTCACAACATCCAGGTACAACAGGGCAGAGAAAGGCTCAACTACGTGTCCTAAGGAATTACATAACTTTTTTTTTTCCTCACTTTTTAAAAACATTGCACACAAACAGAGGATCAAAAAAACCCTTATATATATATTATTATTTTTCATTGCAGTCCATGCATTCTTTATTTTAATTAAAAATTGAATTCTACCAGTGTTGGAATATGTCAGTTTACAGAAAATAGATACTCAATGTTTTCAAAAATACATGAAATCCAATCTTCACCTGACTTTAGAAGACAGAGGACTTGTCACCTCTATTGTGAAGCTGTCTCACTGCTGAGGTGATTCCTTGCCTCAGTTTCCATGTCTGGATTCAGTGCACAGGTACTGATTTTAATTAGGTCTTTCCTCACTGGATTAAAGAGCAATTCAGTAGAATCACAGAATAGTAGGGATTGGAAGCAACCTTTAGAGATCATTTAGTCCAACCTCCATGCCAAAGCAGGTCCACCTAGATCACGTCACATAGGAGTGTGTCCAGGTGGGTTTTAAAGACCTCCAGAAAAGAAGATTCCACACTCTCCCTGGGCAGGCTGTGCCAGGGCTCCCTCACCCTCACAGAGTATTTTTCTTATGTTTAAATGGAACTTTTTGTGTCCCACCTTCATCCCATTACCCCTTGTCCTGTCACTAGATACGACAGAAAAAAGGGATGCCTCAATCTCCTACACCCACCATTTAGATATTTGTAAATATTAATAAGATCTCCCTGCACTCTCCTCTTCTCTAGACTAAACAGCCCCAGTTTCTGCAGTCTTTCATCATAAGGAAGATATTCCAATCCGCTGATCTTGGTAGCCCTGTGCTGGACTCTCTTCAGCAGTTCCCTGTCTCTCTTGAGCTGGGAGTCCAGAACAGGACACAGGACTCCAGATGAGGCCTCACCAGGACAGAGTAGAGGGGGAGCAGAACCTCCCTTGACCTTCTGGCCACACTCTTCTTGTTGCATCCCAGGATGTCATTTGCCCTCTTGGCCATGAAGGCACATTGCTGGCTCATGTTTAGTTTATTATCAACCAGGACTCTCTCTGCAGAGCTGCTCTCCAGCAGGTCAATCCCCAGCTTGTACTGGTGCATGGGGTTGTTCCTCCCAGGTGCAGGACCCTGTAAATCATCTTCCTGATTATTTGTCATGGTAAGGAATATTGTCCAACATTCAATTTCCTTATATGGGTTTTGGGACTTTTTATGCATTTGTGGTTTTGTTTTGACTTTCTTTTCTTTCCATTTTCTCTTTTGTTTGTTTGTTTGTTTGTTTTTTGTTTTGAACTAAAACTGTTCTTCCACACATTTTTTACATGTGGGCACAAGACTGCAGAATTTGTCTGGCCATTGTAGTACACTGGGGTGAGTTGATCCTTATTTTCTATTTCTTCTCCTCATGCTGCCAAGGATTGTCTTTACTCAGTGTGGTTTTTTTCTTGTAGTGTCAGGAAACCACACTTCCATACAGATGGGCGAGCAAGGAGTTGGTCATTGTCATCCTGTTTTGTCCTTAAAATACTTTTTCTTGAAGCCGCAGCTTAGTCAATGGTCAAGATTGGCAGATTCTCCCATTGGCAATTCTCTCATTTTTTAGGCAGGAGAGACCCATTCACTGCTAATAGCTTTTTGATTGCTTTTTCCACACTTTCTGGGCCATTTGTTCCACTCCAGGTTTCTATGACCAAATGAAGGATCTAATTTACATTACCTTTTACAAGCTCAGTGTCTTTAAAATGAAATGAAATCATTAACTGAACATATGTGCATTCCTGAAACAGTTACCATTCAGTTTTGATTTGTCTCTGTCACCACCTTCTTTTACATTCTTTCTGAAGAAATTGTAGTCTCCTCATGTTTCTCTGTCCTACTTCTTCTCTAGTGTTTGGTGGGTTTATCGAACAAGGCTGACAGTGTTTGTGGAGAGATAGCTAGATTTCAAACAAACACACAAGCATTATGAGTAGTATGTTTTTTTAAGAAGAAATTCTGAAGGAAAAGCTGTTTTAGGCAAAGATCTAAAAACCACGTAAGCACACATATAATGTTCTTCAAAAAAGTACTTTTGTTTGCTTCAATGCTTTGTGTATAATTTAAGACAAGCACAGGATTCCATGTTTTCTGTGAAATCTTATGTTTATTAATTCTGCATTCTAAGCTGGACTGTAGAACAATTGTTTAATAATAGCTATTGCTATTTAATAGTTACTCAGCTGTTAAATAACTACTACAGGATTTTTAAAAATACTTTCAGCTCATAGGGATTGTATGAATATAAAGACACAGAGCAACATCTTTCTTAACTAACCTTCTTTTGTATATTTAATTATTTTCAAATTAAAATAATAACCAAAGAGCTCTTATTTTTAAATAAACATTGGGGGTTTTATTTTTGTACATCTTAGGTGCTATACTGTGATCTGGCAGTACCTTGCTTGTAAAGAAAAATTTAAAAAGAAAAAGTAATGATCATGTTCATTCTGCAGGGAGCTCTATTTGCTTGAATTGGGCTATAAACTTTGTATAGTTTAACTTAGGGTAATTTTCTGATTTTTGTATGTGGTTTTTAGCATAATGAGGGCTTGTTCTAGTTAAAGCCCTAAGTATTGTTTTAATACAAATAATAAAAGAATCACTTACATAATTAAAACAGTCTTTCATGACTCAAAATGGTATATTTATGTACTCCTATTGATCTCATTATATAATCTTATAATTTAAAAAAAATTATGTGATTGCAAGATAGAAACACAGTAAAATCATAAAACCCCAAAACAATGGGAACAACTGTGATGATGTGAATACTTACTCTGACTGAGATCATAAATCATTGAAGGAAGAAGACAATGATCACATACAAAAAACATGTAGAATTTCTATGTCATATTTCCAATATCATGGCTTAATAGCCCTATCCTGTAAGTTAGTTTCATAACTGTAAAGTCACAGAACATAACTAATTTAGGTGTCAATCAATAAGAAATTATGTTACGTAACACTTCCCACAAATGACATATATGGATATAATTAATATTTCTGGTTTCGGTTGGGGATTGTCTTCAAAATAAATAAGGTTCATAAATTTCTGAGGCTTTGATTCTTCACATTTTCCAGTGTTAAACTTACCTGCTGACACATAAACTACAGAATTACACAGATTACTATGAATGGAATACTACCTATGTCGTCATTTTTTTGCAACTCCTGTAATATGGAAATAAATATTGACATTTTGATATCAAGGTTTGACCTTTTATACCTTTTGTTGGCAATGATGTCTACTGTAGAAATTGTTTATAGCTGATAAACTGTTTATAGCTGAATTGATTTCTTATCAATTTCTTGTCAATTTGTTATCAATTCTTTTCCAAATTACTTTCATTAAAACTATCTGTTAAACGAAACACCAAGATATATCTGAGGTAAATAGAATAATGTGTTTCACTAGTGTTCTTTTTTCCTTTCATTTCAAGTGTTCAAGGCAATTTTAATTATTCTTTGCAAAAATGTACAGAGATTCTATTTACAAAAGAAGGTACAAACCTCTATATTGCACAGGCATGCAAGTACTGTACGTTATGCACTCAAAGGATGTCATCAAGATTCACTGCAATACTTCAGAATTTTTTCTAATCTATCTTGACTGTGCAGCAAGTTTGGAGCTACTAAGAAGGTTACATGCTCACTGATATAATTCACTGAGTTGAATCTTCAGCTTTTAATAGATTTATTTTGGATCTGATTATCAGTTTGGAAAAAGTGTCATCAACATCTTTTTGAAAGAGACTCTCCCTTTCATTTGATCTACTGAAGCTTAAATTATATTCATTAATTAATCATTTTGTTGTGAAATCTTTTGAAGACCACAGATAATACTTAAAGGCAGCTGAAAACACTTACACCCAGTAAGCACTCGTGGCCTTGGCAGGTCAATGAGAGTGCTCACTAAACTAAAATAATATTCCTGTGCTCCTATATATTTATGAGACATGTTGTAGAAAAAACACACCTAATAATTAGACAAATTCCTTCCCACATATGTGCAGAGCTTGAGGAGAGATGTTCTGCTGAGATTTGAAGATTTTTGTTGTGTTGACTGCATGTCCAGGAAGACACTGACAATTATGGCTTAGCTATAATAGATGGATAGTCAGTATAGTTGACAAATGGAGAGAGAAAAGACAGTTCCTCAGGAATACACCAAAGGCGTGTTTCATTGAGTACAATTTAGCCAGATATTTAATCTGCAATCTTAGCTAAAAAATGGAGTGATCAAACACCTGCAAGAAAGAAGCCGTGAGTTTCTTTGTATATTGGTTTGATTTTTGAATATATAACTGATATCTACACGCAAAGGAACTCAACATCTGTTTCTAGTCACTGATACCCAAGCATCGACCCTGGATAAAGACTGACTCCATATAGGACAACATGTAGACACAAAAAGAATGTCAAACAAGTGAATAAACAATGTAAAATTACAAATACAACAAATAACCAAACAAGCAATGTCAAGCAAACAGTGATCTCAGTAGGGCAGCACCTCAGTCATGAGTGAAAGTTTGAATTACCTGATAAAAGCAGCTTGTAGCACATTGTCCTGTAAAAGTACCGGTCAGGCTGGACTAGATGTGCATTCCCTCAGTGAAAATAAATTCATCAGGATGACAATGAGTTATTCAGAAAATAGCTAATGACAGTTTATTTG
This sequence comes from Urocolius indicus, assembly GCA_013401255.1. NCBI lineage: Eukaryota > Metazoa > Chordata > Aves > Coliiformes > Coliidae > Urocolius > Urocolius indicus. The sequence continues at coordinate 137,931 of WBNH01009713.1, forward strand.
AGAAATGACATGAAAAGTGCTGAGGAACAGATTCATGAAAAAATATGAGAACTCCTACTAGAATATATAAATAACTTAGTAAGGTTTGATTTTTTTTTGGGTAATAACTGCAAATAGCTACATACATATTTACATATCTACATATATATACATAAATATATATACCAAAATAAGTAATTGCTCCATGTAAGCTCATATATTGCCTCTGATAGCGTAGCATATTTAAATATTTACAGAAAGATGATATGGAAACATAATTATATTAAGTACCCAGGTAAGACTGAATTCTACCATTGTAGGTCATACTGAACAGCAATGTGCCTCTGTGAGTAGTCATTCTTGTTCTAAATATGTAGTGCTGTTCAATGCAAGAGCATTAGTTTTGCAAGGGAGGGAAAGGAAATACCTTTATGATCTCATATTATCCATTTATACTCTGAGTCATTAAAATGATTGCTTCTTATAAAGGTTATCTTTGCTAGTAGAGGAATATGTGGGCAAATACTCCCTCTGACAATCAGTGTGCTTTGGATCAGACTCAAAACATACATATTATTCAAACTTAACTTTCCTTGACTCCTACTGAATTATTTGCCCTCAAAAGAAAACATCTGACTCTCCATAAAACTGCAGTCAATGGTGAAATTCCTGTCCAGTACTACAGGTCCAGCAAACTCATCAGGTTAATTGTAAATTAAACTGTGTTGTGTTATGCAAAAAGAAGATTCTGTACTAGTAATTTTCAACCTGTGGCCTACTAGTGAATAAAAAACTTATTGCCAGGAGATTAAATGTATTACACAGTCTCCTTTCCATCAATGGAAAAATTTAGAGGATCTAAAAATCAAAAAGGGATTCTACAACACTCTACTCTGTCCAAATGTTTAATGTCTAAACAACTTGCCTTTCTGTTGTCAGTTTTAATTACAAAATAACTTTATTGTTGACCATGTCAGTTTTTTTCTGAAAGTGTTAAGGGACTTACTAAGAGAAAATGAATAAGAGTGGAAGAGAAGGATGAAGAACAAATGAATTCCATAAAGCTGTGGTTCATTTCATGCCCACATGTCTATGATTTCTGTCTATGGAAATGAAGTTACATTAGGGGGATGATTCATAACAGGGTCCTACTCTGATGTGGCAGCAGGGTTGTGGCAGGACTGTACTGCTTGATCAGGGAAGTAGGCATTGCTCCCAGGTCCTGCAATTTAGATTTAGAAGAAAATACATCTTTCTATAACAGTTAAGACAGTAAACTCCACCAGTTCATCCAGTTTAATCCACTTTTGCTCAAATAGTTTGGTGGCTGATCTGATTCAGACACTATGTCATTCTATTTCTCAATAATTTTATTTCAGTTAACCACATTTTGCTAGCCGGTATTTGTTTTTGCAACCATAGTGATGAAATACGTTTATTGGCTACAGATACAAGAATTCTAAACAGGTGTCTAGCTTTGTCAAATTTCAGTAATTTAGAACATTTCCTATCCATGCTACTAATAACTGAAGTTTAAACAATCTAATCCTTTGTTTCTCTGACATGAAATCAGAAATCTCTCAATTTAGAATTGGCCAAGATGATATGAGAATATTTAAGTGCAGTTCAAGATCTCTTCTGGCATTTTCCTATTAATAATGTGCAATTTTTTTTAGAAGAAGGTTGTCAGTAAATAAATGTAGTTATCCTCTGTTGGTCACATCTCTATTGGGTATGATGTCTCTTGCTGTAGCGTAGTGTCAGTATAATCTGTTATGATATTGTTGTAAGAGACATTGATGTTCAGTGACAATTGATACTTAGCTGATACTATCATACTGTCACTCAGTGCTGTTGAAAATATTCTTACAACCGAAGTATTCTCAGGTTCAGCGATTACTTTCATTACAAAAAGTAATCACCCTGTATCTTGTGTTATACTTCAAGTCAATATCTATTATGCTTTTATTTTTTTATTTTGAAAACATGTCCTTTGTCATTTTTTGTGTATATTTCATTTTACTTCCCTTTACTTTTTTTCCAAGTAACCTCATACTTGTGAAAATCAGTTGATTTTTATATTTATCTTAGCCATTTTAGTGTGGTAAAATGTTGTGCAAAATGCATTCTTAAAAACTCTGATAAAGAACTGTAATACCTTTAAACTGTGTTGCAAAGGAAAGGATCATTTTCTCCAGTCCTGCAAATATATATAATCCAACCACTCACAAAGTATCAGACACAGAGAGTATTCATAAATCCACAATAATGATCTTTATGGATTCTTTCGTATTCCTATAATGTACATTAGAGATGTTTGCAACAAAAGGTATTAATTTAAGGGGAAAAAAGAAATCAATACTGCATTGCATAATTTTTTTTTTCATATGCATGAGTCAATATCTTTCTTGTGATTCTGACTCTGATAGAGAATGAACTGACTGTTTTACTTAGGTACCTAATAGTATCTTAGATTATTTACTTTCATGAAACACAAAATATGGTATATTAACATTGAAGAATTTAAAACTTTTCACAGATATTTACAAAATTCATGGCTCAGCATATCAACTATTTACCTTAAATGTTGTGTTTATTGATATTTCTTATACTCATCCTTATGACAATTGGCATGGTTTTGCTAGTAAATGCTGTCACGATGGTGATTGTGGTTTTCAAATTTGTTTTAGTGTATCAGGTTACATTTGTGCCTGTACTGGAAATTGGAACAACTCCGTTTTAAACTCTTTCCATTTTTAAAACTGGCTATTTATTTGTACTCTCTTTTTTGTACGACTTAATCAGCTTTTAATCTATAACAACATTCTACCCCATGGCTACAAATGTTTTGAACTGCCTCAAGTGGAAATGTCCATATAATCAAAATTCTAGATATTTAATATCTCTCTTGCCTTCAGCAGCCTTTCTCAACAGCATTCCTGCTGACAGAAACTTGGCCTAAGACCGGAAAAAGATACTGAATTCTCAGAAAGAAGTACGTATTGAAAAGGAAGAAGCTGTGCAATGCAGATCACTTTACTGATATGTTTATCTTATGATGTTTATTTTCCTTTGACTCTCCAATTTCACAGTAAATGTTCAGAATAGAGACCATAGCATCTCATCATAATTCTGAGCAAAACTCTGAAAAACTACTAATAAATGTCTATTATGAAACAAACCCATAGCTAACAGAAAGCAGTAAGTGAATACAAAATGGCCTGTTTATGTAAAAGGTTACAGATATTTCCTACAAAAACAAACTAGCAGTTAGTATTAGAGACACACACATCTATGCTTGTTGGTAAATACTGTTAAGGAATTTAATTTCATTAGAATAATTTATTCCATATTGCTTTCCCAGACAAGATCACAAGACATCAATTACATATTTTTGAATGTTTAATATTCTCACAGTACAGTTTTATTGAGTAAATATTGGTTACATTATTGAACTATTCATCCTTTTGTGCCATGGAACATTGTATTAACAGTTGAGTATTTTTTATCCTCTGAATCATATTTGAAAAAATTTTCGTGCCTAGCAGATTTGAAATTGTTCGTAGTCATTATATCTATTACAAAAATCAAGGGAGAAGATGCCAGAATCTTGCTGTTCAGGAGCAAAAAATATCTTTAAATGGCAACATATTAAGAGCAAATTTAAAAACAGAGGCATATATATTTGAACTTGAGTATCTCAGTATCAACATGCACTAAATAATCTTCGGCTATATAAATTACATGGTGAAAACTGAAATGGAAATGGGTTATAGAACTGCCACATATGACAATGACAAAAGATTGTCTAACCAATGTGAAAGTAGAATGAATGCCTAAAATGTTGCAGGTGTCAATGTCTTGGTAACAGTTCTGTGACACAATGACCAGCGTACATATACTTGTTTTATCAAAGCATCAAATCAGCATTTTAGAAAGCTTTAACTGCCTTTTAACCAGGTGAGAAGTGAGAGGTAATCTTTAGTTCACATCTAAATAGTTTTACAATTGCTATCCCCAGCTCATCTTTTTGCTTCTGGTCATTCATATTAGTCACTTCAGCTCTGTTTTCAACTGGTTTATTTATCTTTTCCTAAGGAGATATTAAAATGAAGCTAGACTTGGAACAGTGGTTGATTATCATTTCAACTTGGTTTCAATTTTTGGCAGCTAAATTTGAAGGCTTTTGGAAACCTCACAAAAATATATACAAGAAAGGCTACTAAAAACATTAGTCAATCGGGAAACATTCCCTTTTCCCAACCACATAGAATTACATGGAATAATGAATAACATGAACACAACTATCAGTGATGTAAACTGCTGTTGCTGCACCAAAGCTGATGATGAGACAATAACTTAAATTTATCATTTGATTTGTTTTTCCTCTGTTTCCCATAAGTAGACATATTAAAAATCTTGTTAGAGGACGTTGAATTTAAAATTGAAATGACATGTGTTCATGGAACTGACTGTGGCATATTGAAGAAACTATATTTGCTATTAAAATTTCATTGGGAAGATAAGATGCCAGTAAAAAGACTGGAAGAATGCAATTTTATTTTTCCCCAGAAATGTTATGAAATACTTATAGTGTAAGAGTCCACACGGTAGATCCCTAAAGAATAATTTCCTTTCTCTGTCTCTATAGTTCCTTCTATTCCAACTATGGCATGCTTCTTTCATTTATTTTCCTTTTATACCATAAAACTTGACTGTCACTAGTTATATTTTGTTAGGATACAAAATAGTCCATTCAGCAAGTGTTTTGTATTCACACCTTGCATTTCAAAATAGGAAAAAAAGTTAGAGAAGAAAGTGCAACTGAGGACAAGCAATATAATCTGTCTTACTTGTATTGTATTTGACTCTATGGAAACTAACTGGCACTATTAATGAAGTAAGTTGCACTTCATCCTAACTAAAGATGGCAGAATTTGAGTACTCTTGGGAGAGAGAGGAGTGAAATCGGATAGATTTTACTTATGAAAACACCATTTTGAAAGTGGAAGCTAAAGCAGATTTTCCTCTAGTTTTGAAAAATATTTAGCCTGGGAAATAAGTTAGATACATAACTTCCTATCTCAGGGAGTGTCACTTTGAAGGTGTGTTGAAAACTCTGCAACACTTACCTCCCTGAAACATACAGATTGTCATTACTTATAAGAATGTATCAGCTTAGAGATTAGTATGGTACTTTTATCTGTTATATCTAAATCACATATTTTTTCCTTTATCTAAAAGAAATTCTTATACATGTTTTTCACTTTCTACTGAGCAGTTACCAAGAAACTTATTGCATTGATTTAGAGGACTAATAGTAAGATTTTAATAGACATTGTCCTACCAACTCTTGTCTGTTTCTAGAAACCAATGATTTTTACAACTGAAAGTATGACATATACAAATTATGTAGATCAATGGAAGGATAGAAGGCACTCTGACTCTTGTCATCTGTAACTGCATAACTCCCAGACAATCTGAATGTGTAAGAAGGTGACAGACCTAAGTCCTCCTGGCATTCAGAGTATATGCCAACAAGCATGGACATCTCATATAATCTTGTTTCTGTTGTGACTAATTGAATGAATACAGACCAGTCGCTTGATCTTTTAAACTTTGCATTGACACTAAATAAGGCAATTGTATGTGTGTCTGAATATAAGTACTGATACAGATATATGGATGAAATTGAAAGGTTTTGGTTCTTCTTGTTTTGGTGTTTTTTTTTGCTTTTAGGAAGGGAGAAAGAGTAAAGTCCCTAAAATCTTTTGCGTTCAGGCTTACACTTATCAGTGAAAAGAAAATTTATTTCTATGCTGTTCCAGCCTCCCAAGAGCAATTTCCCAATAACATAGAAGTAGTATCTAAGTCAGGTGGAATTGGGTCTGTTAATGCAAAGCTACATTACCCTTTCCTTCAAAGTAAAGTTGCAGTTATTTTTGTTGGCCACAATAAGGCCTCACTGATATACGCTGTCTTTTTTTCTTTTCCACAGAAACATCAAGAACTGAAGTTGGAAGAAAGATATAACTAGTTGTGGTAGTTTAGTCCGATGTCTACCCAGTCATAAAATCCCCCTCCTAAACTGAACAGGAGAGAGAGAGAAATATAACAAAACAGCTTCTGAGTTGAGATAAGGATGGAGAGATCACTTGACAATTAGTGTCACGAGCAAAACACATTCAGAGAGAAAAAGATTTGATTTATTAAAGAAACAATAAGAGCAGGGAGATGAGAGATAAAACCATCCTAAAAACACCTCTCCCCATCCCTCCCTCTTCCAGAGACTCTCTTTCCTCCCTGCCCCCAGCAGCGCAGGGGATGTGGGTTGCAGTCAGTTCATTACAGATGGACTTTGCCGCTGCTTCATCTCAGGAGGAGGCCTCCTCACACATCCCACTGCTACACTGTGGGGTCCCTCCCCACGGGAGACAGTCTCTCATGAACTTCTCCAGCGTGAGTCCTTCCCATGGGCTCCTCACAAACTGCTCTGGCATGGGACCTTCCACGGGGCAGCTCCTCACACACTGCCCAGCGTGGGTCATCCACTGGGAGAACAGTCCTTCAGTACCAGCTGCTCCAGTCTGGGTCCCCTCATGGGATCACAAGTCCTGATAGCAAATCTGCTCCAGCATGGGCACTTCCCCCACGGACTCCTAGGTCCTGCCTGCAACTTGCTCCAGGATGAACTTCTTACAGAGTCATAACCTCCTTCAGGCATCCATCTGCTCCAGCATGGGGTTCTCCACGGGCTGTGAGTGGGTCTCTGCTTCCCGGTGGTCCTCCATGGACTGCAGGGAGACAACCTGCTTCAACATGGTCCTCACCGCATATCGCAGGGGAGACTTTTCAGTGCCTAAGCACCCTCTTCCCCCTCCTTCTTCACTGATCTTGATGTCTGCGGAGATGTTTTCACATTCTCCCTCCCTGTAGCTGTTGCCATTTTGCAACTGTGCAACAACTTCTTCTCCTTCTCAAATATTTTATTCACAGGGGCATTACCTCCATCACTAATTGGCCAGACCTTGGTCAGGTGCAGGGTTCAGCTTAGAATTGACTGGTCCTAACCCTGTCAGCTACATGGGAAGTTTCTGGCAACTCTTTTTATTTAAAGAAGCCACCCCTGTAGCCCCCCTGCTACCAAAAAAACCTGGCCTAGGCAAAACCACTACACTAGTAGGCTATCATCCTTGTATTACTGGATGTATACAAATATATTTGATTCCTAATCTGAATGATACATAAGCTATGATTCTACGATTCTGTGATGTGACTTGTAGGACCAGTCTGGGACAACGATGCTATTCCAAGGATTACTAACATGTTTTAATATTTTAGATTTAATTTGGACCATGATTCTATTAACAGTAGTAGTGCAAATCAGATGAATTACTGAAGCCTTATGTCCTAATATTGGCTGTCAGAGAGTTAATTTCCTTCCTAGCAGCTGGTACAGTGCTGTGGTTTGGATTTAGTGTGAGAATAATGTTGATAACAAATGGATGCTTTGGTTATTGCTATGTAGCACTTATAGTAAGCAAAGGACTTTTCAGTTTCAATGCTCTGCCAACGGGGATGTACACAAAAATCTGAGAGGGAATATGGACAGGACAGCTGGCCTGAACTAGTCAAATGGATATTCCACACCATAGAATGTGATGCTCAGTGTATAAACTGGGAGGAGTTGCCTGGGAAGAACAGATTGTTGCTCAGGATCTGGCTTTGTCAGTGGGTTGTGAGCAATTGCATTACTTGTCTTTTCATACAGTCATAGAATCATAGAATGGTAGGGATTGGAAAGGACCTCTACAGATCTTTATTCCAAGCACCTACTATTTATTACTATTAGTAGTAGTATTACTACTTAATAATAGCAGTAGCAATAATACTACTTATTAGTAGTAGTACTAATTTTATTTTTAATAAAGTTAAAATAAATAATTTTTATTTTATTTTTAAGTATGAATAGTAGTAGTAATACTACTTATTATTATTAGTAGTAGTAGTATCTCAATCCATATGTTTTGTTTTGTTTTTTTTTTTCTGATTCTCCATCCCACTGGGAGGATGGGAGAGGAATGAGCAAGCATCAGTGTGGTTCCTACCTGCTGGCTGGAGTTAAGCTATGACAGTTTAGCACAGTGTCATGGTTTGACATGAGAGCCTTTTCTGGTAAGGGGGAAGGGGCTGTAAAGATGGCTCCTATAAGAAGTTGCTTGAAACTATCCCCAGCTCTGAGCCAAACCCACTTCTGGGGCTGAGACAATTAGATGCAATCTAGACTAACAACATTAGAGTTAATCCTTGTGGGGCTTTATCAGGTAAGAATTTAGTGAATTCACACTGTGTTATTGGACATAACCTCCCATCAGGAAAATATTTAGGGTAACTCATAGGATGAAATGTCCCTGAAGTGGGTACCTTGCCTACATCACCAGCTACATCAGCATCAGCAAAGGGTGGTTGATCTGTTATGGCAGACACCTCCTAGAGGTTGAGTGATGGAGCTGGGAAAAAGCCCTTACACCAACACCTCTGTTGAGGCCATACCATTCATATGGTATGACCAGTCAGTGAGGTGCAAATGAGTGGAGTTGCTCATGATATGGAGATGTTAAACAGTGGTATGGGCCTTTTGTCATACTCTTGCTGATGTCTACCGCCAGCCCACTGCCTGTGCCAGTGCAGTCTTCTTGTGCAACTGTCCACAGCAGATGAGATCAAAGTGTTCATGTTCTGAAATTGGCTTCTGAAAACATTAATCCTGCCATCAGCACAGTTGTCACCAGTCACATGAGAGTCACTTATTCTACCTAGTTCTATCTGTCTGTATTGCTTTACATCACCAGTACTGTGTGGATGACATAAAATCCATTAAGTAATACTTATACTATATATAAGTAGAATCTATATGTCTGCAAGTTTTTCAATGCTACATATGTGTAAGGAGCCTTATAGTTAATATTCATTAATTTATTTTGAGATTCTGAAAGATGTTACACAAAATAAACTTCTAGCATACCATGCTTTGTTCTGTTAGCATCCAATCCTCCCTTTGTTTCACCTTTGAACATAAATGCTCTTACACTCCATTCTTTATGGCAAACTTCAAGGTTTTGAGCACCTGTCATCCATCTTATTCTGAATTGCAGCTATGTGTTGACATTGTTTAGCATGATAGCAATCTATTTTTTGATCCCTGGCAGGAACAGGTGTTCTTTATTACACAGAGAGGAGTAGCAATTCATTGCAACTTTGTTTTAGAGGCACATCATTCACCTCATCAGTTCATTTGCTCCTGATTAATACATCAGAATCATCAAGGGAAGATTTCCCTTATTAATATATCTCATATATGTGATTTATGGTCAGTGTTAGTACAATCATAGTCACAGAGGTAAAGAATCTTACCTATTTTCTTTGGACATTGGTTTGCCTCATCCATTTTATTGACAGCTTTTGTTTTACTCTCAACTGGACTGCAAGTATGATAACATGATGTAATAGATGACTCCATAGACACTGCTAGTGCTTCTAGTCCTTTCTTATTTGGATAATTTGGTTTCTTCTATTTGAGCAAAAGAACTTCAACTTATTATCTTTAAGAAAAGTCTATAATGCTGAATTAATAAAAAATACAACCTTGAAATGTGTTTGCATAATAATTTTGGGTTTAGTTATGTTCTGTGTTAGACAAATACAACAGCAGTAGCATAATCAGACTGTCAGGAGTGAATAAATGCTGTACATAATTTTGGTGGTTTAGCCCTAACTGAACAATAACCAAACCACCCAGTTANTAATTTTGCTGAAGGAAGATGAATTTGTCTCTTTGTGCATAAACATTGTGTACTATTTTGATTACCAAAAATGTATAGATTTTTTCTTTATTATTTTTTTATTTTTATTCATGGGGAGGAAAGCATGAAAACATTTTATCTTCTGTTTCCACATTAAGCCTCTTACTAGTGCTGGGATTGAAATCCTTACAGCTACCTTTGCAGATATAGAAGCTTCTAGTCATACCTCTCATAATATATCTTTATATAGAAATTAATTATGAGTTGCTTTTATACAGGATTATTCTAAAAAACCAAAGAAAACTTGTGCTTGTAGATCATAAATTATTATAAATTATATGTTAAGGAGACTCTGACTGCATGCCAAAAGGTTAAGAAACACTTATCATCACTGAGTGGATGAATGGATGTAGGAAATCTACTGCATCTGTATGTGTGAGTCAGAGCAAAACTGTATTAAACAGATTGCATTTTCTCAATCTCTTTCATTATATTATCATCAGAATGTGGAGTGATTGTGTCCAATTATGGAAAAGATCGCAGTATCCATGCAATATATGACTATCATGAAGATAATAAGCTCTTAAGGATCCTTGTTAGTGATGTAAACAACAACACATATTTTTACAGTATTTTTTATTCTCATATTTGATGTAATTTTGTCAGCATTAATAACGAATATTGCAATAGAACAAAATTAGGTTTAACCAATAGTGTACAAAATTCAACATTAAATAGTCTATAAAAATACTTAATAAAGTTAAATTGGGGAGGAAGAGAGACTTGAATTAGAGTTTAAAACTTAAGAGTTGATATGCTCTTATGTCAGCCTCCACAAACAGGCCATGTATGGAAAGCCCTGCATTTCAAATGCCAGTTTTTTTTTTATCCATTGTGACTGAAGTCTTACTTAAGTTAGAGTGGAAAAATAGTATATGCAAATTTTGAAATCTATAAGTAAAATTCCACATTACAATTCATAAAGCTCCACTCTTATGTTTGGTCTTGTTCCCACTGACATCACTTGGCCTACGTGAAGGCAAATGAGGTGGTGCATGATTGGTTCTTAACTGGGAAACAAGACCAAACTCAGCCATACTTAAAGAATGTTCAGATTTAAAAAGCTGAATTGGGATTTTTAGAATGTTGAACAATTATTTACAGCACAATAATATTTGGGGATTCTCTGAAAAAGGATAATGTGTTTTTTTTTTCAACAACATGATGATAAAATTGTGGTTTCCTCTCCACTGCAGAGGAAATATTAGGTGAATTGTAACCACTGAACTGAGACATTTTGTTAATGTGAATAAAAGTACAGCTTTTGTACTTTTGAAATTTGTGCAGAAACTATGTAACCCACATATAAATACCATCATTTGGGAAGTGATTGTTTTACTGAAAAAATGTGTTAGACGCATTCTCAATACATTGCCATAAAATCTTGACAACTTAAAACAATTTTCTGATCACATAGAGCAAAAGCAGTGGAAGAAACTGAAGTAATTAATTTTCTGCAATTTCCAGACTTATCAGACTACTGAACAATCTGTGTGTGCAATGACCAGGTTTTTCTGTGCTGATCATTCAAACTTAAGAGGAAAGCATTTAGAATTTTTAAATCTTCTTTATTACAATAGATGATGTGCACATCTAGTGCCATGGTAATGATTCTGTGATTCTGTAATTAACTGCTACTGGGTTTTAATGGATTAAAGGGTTGGAAATATAAGGTCTGTCAAATGGTTCAGTGTTTGCAGAAACATTTTGATCTTGATAGCAAAAATGTAACTTTTACCCTGTGAAAAAATACACTGTAAAATACTACAAGTTGCACGTAAACACCATGCACTTTTGAATTCCACTGCAATATACTTTGATGCCCCAGTAGTGAGTATTTTGTTAATCCATGTCAAATAAAAGAAAAGAAAAGGTTACATATTATGTTTGTTATGATATACCTTTCCTTTTAAACTCATCACCATTAAAACTGGTCTGAAATTGCAGAAAAAAAACCCCATGATCACTGCCCCTCCCTCCCTTCCCACCCTAAAATGTTAAGTGATGATATAAAAAAAAAATGCAGTCTATCAAAAATGTGCAAGAAACAGGGTGGGGGAAAGACTAGAACATGCAGGAATCTGTTCTATAAGTAGATGTTTTGACCAAACATGGGATCCCTTAGGGCAGAAATATAGGTCACAAAGTCTTCCTCAGGCATGTAGTTTGCTCTGCAAGGCAAGATTTATGATTTCGTTGCCTGCTCTTCCAACAAGATAATTCCTGTCAACATATCAAGTTTGTGGATGAAACAAGATCACAGCTCAAATACTTTGTTCTTGTGCCAGATGAGAGCTGATCATAGAGATGTGACATCTTTGCAAGAGGAATAACACATACATGCTGCTTCAGTCAAACAGTACCAGAACAAACCATGGCCACAGTGGTCATCACAGCGTGTATCCTTTATTATGTCGAAATATACATGCAAGCACTTAATAAAACAAAATTTTTAATGTGAAACTCCTTAGAGCAACAAGTACTCCTCTTGATGCAGTTTCTGGGAGTTCACTGACAAGACAGAGAAGTTTTCTTGAGTTCCTCTGTTCTCTGGTAATGTAGTTCACTCCTCTTGAAGTTATTACTCCAAATAACTCTCACTGTGCCTATTTAAGTCACTTCTGGCCCCTACGCTACTTTGCTGAAGATTGATTACCCCCAACTGCAGAGGCTGACATCAAAAATACAGACTAGATCATTTACACCACAAATGAGGTGGGGTTCTGCTGACATATCCAACTGTCAAAAATGCAGAAACTTCCTCTTTTCTGTTGATTCTTACATGTAGGCTGTTGCCATGGTCAGATAGATAGTAAAATGTAGGTGATGGAAAGCCGAAACCACATTTGATTTGAACAGGCTGGATTACAGCTGGTATATGGGTGAGAGACCAGCATGAGCAGAGAAATGGGAGGAAAAAGATAAGCAAGGTTGTTGTGGATTAAGATAAGGGCAGGGAGGGCTCACTGCCAATTACAATTCCAGGCAAAACAAACTCCAGTATTCGACTTAGAGAGGAAAGGGTGAAAGTTTATTCTACAAGAATCAGAACAGAATGAAAGCAAAAGGGAGTAGGATGATGAGAAAATTACAACCAGCACTTTAAGATCTCCCTCCTCCATCCCTCCTTTCTTCCCAGACCCAGCTCACTGCTCCCAATATTTCTACCTCCTCCCCCCACAATAGCTCAGGGGGGCAAGGAATGGGGGATGTGGTCAGTCTCTCACAGATGGGTTCTGTCGCTTCTCTCTTCTCAGATGAGGACTACTCCTGGCATTCTACCCCTGCTCCCAACACGAGGTTCCTCCCCCAGAACACAGTCCTTAACGAACTTCTCTGGTGTGGGTTGTTCCCAGCAGCTGCGGCTTCTGCCAATATGGGGTCCCTCTCTCGGGACAGAGTCCTTGGTGAATATCTCTGGCGTGGATTCTTCACCACGGTTGCAGTTTCTGTAGTTACAGGGTCCTTCTCTCAGGACAAGGCCTCTTCTGGGCACAGGTCTGATGAGCTGCTTTGTCGTGGGTTCCTTCCCACAGTTATAGCTGTGGATATTGGGTCCCTCCCACAGGATACAGCCTGCTGTGGCCATAGTTTTAAAGAAAAAAATCACTGCGCCTGGCTCGGGGTCTGTAGTGAAGTGAATCGCTGCCCCTGATCTGGGGCTAGCTGTATCAGAATGAGTCGCTGCCCCTGGTCCAGGGTCAGATTTATCAAAATGAGTCTCTACCTCTGATGCAGAGTCTTTAAAGACATGAAAATAAATCTCAACTTCACCAATTCTCTCCATAGAATGCAGGGGAGTCTCTGCTCTGGTACACCTCCTCTTCTCTTTCATCACTGACCTTGGAGTCCGCATGGTTGTTTCTCTCACTGGTCCTACTCCTTGCACCACTACCAGCCAGAAGAAGAAGAAGAGATAGAAGAAGGAATAAGCAGGAAGAAGATGGAGGAAAGCCACCTCTTCTTGCAGCTTCTTCTTAAAAAGTGATCATGAAGGCATCTAATTGGCTCAGCCCTGGAAATGAGTCTGGCTCAGAGCTGGAGGGAGTTGCAAACAACTTCTTACAGGCGCCATCTTTACAGCCCCATCCCCCGTACCAGAAAAGGCTGTCATGTCAAACCATGACAATAGGTCAAGAAGAATATAGAATATACACTTTCATTACTTAATCCATATTTAGTTATGCCTTTTACCTCAAGTGTGACCTCTTTCTTAATATTTAATTGTCATTCCACACTTAAGATAGTAATTATCTACCTAGAATTTATTTCATATCAATCTGTCATCAGTTTTTGTCAATAAATTCAATAGAATTATTTTCACATAAGAGTTTCAACATGAGAATAAAGATTAGATGCAGAGAGAGACTTAGCAGTGTTTGGCATCACAGGAATGGACCTCTAACTGCTCAAAACTGATACTCAATATTGTTGATTTTTTTCTTGTATAAAAAAGAAAGTAGTAGCTTGCTTTTATAAAAAATATCCTTTGGAATATGTTGGTGTAACAATGCCAACTTGAGAGAAGAGGTGTAATAGATATTTTCTGCTCCTGATTAATATCCCCAGATTAACTTCCATGAGGAGATTTATGATCTATATCACCATCTTTAAAATGGTTCTCTTAAAGATGATCTTGTCATATTATTTCTCTAAAAAGAAAAATGTAGAATACAGATTTTTGAACTGTTAAACTAACATCTTTGCATTTAGTTTACTTGCATTTTACTGTTCTGGTTGTAAACTGTTGTAAAGTTGGGTCTTTTGGGAGTCTGAATCTAATCAGAAAGTAAGCAATGAATCCATGTCCTTAAAAGACTACATGAAGATTATTCATATTCTTATTCTTACTAAAAAATTTCTTGGAATTTTGTTTATCTGCTGTCTATCAAAGGAATTCTTAGGAATAGCAAGATTTCTAATTGCAGTTCTCCAGTACGTATCAGTAGGAGTAAAACTGTTTGATCAATTTGAATAAGCATAGAGTACTTTAAAAGAAAAAAAAACCCAACAACTGAGAACTTCATAACTATCTATGTTCTTGTGCAGGATTGTACAGGATAGCTTCAGTGGATGCCTTGGCCACTTTCCTCTTCCAAGTGCAGTGACATCAAGGAAATAGCATTGCTCTTGGAGAGTCTATGCTCTCTGAAGGGTTTGTGGCCTGGAACAGAATTATGCACTCAAGTGATAACTAATAGCAGTCAGTGATGAAAACACTTTACATAACTTAAAACCAAATGGAATTCTGAAAGGATATGAACTAATGATGCAGAGAGAAGAGGATGGAGAAAAGGAAATTGTGTAGACAAAAATTGAAATTTACATAACAACTCAATTCTGGCTCAGACTAAAGATCTATCTAGTTCAGTGTCAAATCTTTAGTCCTAGCTAATACTAAATTCTTGAGAAAGTATATATGTAAACCATGTTGAGAGTATCTAGTGTATGGATTTTTTTCTCAACTTTAAACAGCAAATAGAGTAAGACCATTATGAATGAGAAGTTGTAGCTACTGATAGACTCATCCTCTACTAGTTTAAACTTTTGAATCTTTTTACACTGTTTCTTATAACTTTTTGTGAAGGCCATGAATTTCCCAAACTAATTATATGCTTGTGTGAAGGATTATTCTCATAAAGCTTTTAATAAAAGATCATGGTGGAATCTCCTTGATGATTCAGGTCTGCTATCAACTTTTTAAGCTTAAACTACTTTGCTGCTTTCAAAGCTTCAACAGAATTTTGAAACACGAGTTCAGCATTTCTGAATTCAGTGATTTCTTTTTTACTCTGTTTACATAGATCTTGATTTTTCATAACACACTAATAACGTTGCATTTCAGTATAACATCTACTAAATTGCCCAGGGATATCAAGGCTATAAGTTTAAGACTGCTTTTACATTTGTCTCCTTTTTTTATTTTGGTAACAACACAAGTTCTGTGTATATGTTTTCCAAGGTGCATGATTAAATGTTTCTCATTTTTCTAGTATTTTATTTGGGAAAACTTGTAACATACCATGAGTGGTTCTGTTTTAAAATTTTAAAATAAATATTCATCATGTGACTAACTTGTAATGCTGTCAGTTATTTGAAATTTTTTTCATTTGTCTTGGGATTTAAGCTCACTGAGGAAGGTACAACTAATGGTACCTTATCATTCAAAGTGCTTCCATTCACAGTTTGTGATTTTTCTTGTGAATCTCACTGAGATGGCCTTTGTCCAGTGTTAGGAAAATACACTGGTATGAAACGAGGGTTTTGTGAACGGCTCATCAGAGATTTGCCTATTCAAGACTCACCTGAATATTTTCCCATGGGATCTATGGGCAGCACAACCAATGATTTGATACTGACTCCAGGCTGCTTCACACTGCTTTTCAAGAATAAAAATGACTTTTTGTGTTGGTCCATGATGAGTGACATTTTGTAGAATGATAGTTATTTGCTAACTTCCAGAAACACTTCCTAACAAAATGTGCTTAGCGATAATATTATATGTATCTTACACAGTGACATGATTAGGAGTCATGTTCAAACAGAAAACCTGAGTTGGGTCTTTTTCTTCTAGGTCCCCTGGGACAGTAAAAAAATCTGAACTCTCTCATTTCAGGACAAAGAGTTGCAGCCCTCAAAACAGTGACAATAAACATTATGAGACATATCGATTACATGACTTAGCACATTGTTTGATTTCAAAGTATTTATTTAAGTACTTAACTAAAATGAGAAAAACTTTGCAATAGTCTTATGAAAGTTTAATGAATGTATTATTCCATTAAATTACATTGAATAGCTACATAACAAGGATCAAGTTGTCTTGTGGACTGCTTTACCCATAGACTCTCCAACAGTCTATGAATGTGATTCCTGACTGACTATCATTGAACATGAAGAAAGAGTACAGCTGGGTGAAAAGAATAGAAACTATTACAAAAACATTTAGGACATCTGAGGTGCAAAATACGTGCATTTTAGAGCATTAGCAGTGGCTCAGTTAAGTTACGGTTTCACACATACTGGCAGACATAAAAAAGAGATTTAATGCAACAGATAGTACCTACATTTTACATGCTTTCCTGGATTCAAAATGCTTTTGAAAACTTTATGTTAGTTGTATGTAGGTAAGCATCTCTACTTTCTCTCTTCTCTTTGCATTTTGATTGGGAGGTGAGAAGAGTGGTGTTAACAGGCCTGTATTCATCTGATAGTCATTTCTCAAATACCTGTGATGAAAGGATTAAAATACACTGTTGAATTCATGCACTGCTTTCATACAATAAAAGCTTTATCTCAGTTACCTGAAGGCATGAACTATCCTTCCCTGTTGGTGGAATGTAGGATGACAGTGATGACATCTATATATCTGGTAGTTTAACTTATGTGAAAATTTTATCTAAGTGTATAGATATCTGTACTGGTTGTAAAAGGAAAACAATCACCTTACCTTTACCTGATTGGAGACAGAAACACTGTGAAGTAAAATTTAATGTATGTGACTCTAATCCATCACTGCAGCTACTGCTTCTTTTAGCAAACAATTCACTGGATATTTAAGTCTTCAATGGAGCTACTCCTACTTATAGCATAATGCAGTAAATTTAATATTTGATGAGATCTGAAGAAGACTAAAATGTAGAAATACACAGTTGGTGTAAAACTAGGAAGCAACACAAAAGCTGAATAGTGCAGCATACATATAAAGGCTGGAGGCTGTTGGAACACTGATAGGGCTTGGAAGAGCTTTCCAATAGGAGATGTAGAGGCAGTTCCCTCACTTAAGGAGGTACTTTTGTATGGATCATGGGATGGGGAGAGATAGTCTATGTACCACAGTAGAGATTCATTATCCAAACCTATTTTTATTAGCAATAAGTTAAATTAATTTTCTCTAAATTGAGTCTCTTTTGCCTGTGATATAATAAGTCATCTCACTCTCCTTCTCTTGACCAAAGACCTTTTCATGTTATTTCTGCCATCCATCATGGGGAAGGAAGTAAGGAGTGAGATCGTGTCTGGGTGGGTTTTTAGGTGTTTTTTTTTTTAGATATGCATGTTAGTCCTTGATGGAACAAAAGAAACAAACCATGTTGGTTTGAGGCTTTTTTGTTGTTTGATTGTTTCAGGGCTATTTGTTAGCAAACTAATTTTCAGTTCTTTGTATCTGTCAGCTGAAGAGCAGAGCCTGTCCTGACAACTGGAGGTGGTTACTGTTGGTAGTGATGCCACTCCAAACCACACAGGAAAGAAAAATCTTCCAAAGTCTCAACAAACTCCTGATGCAAGGTCATTTGCTGCCTTCTCATCTTCACTTTCCATGTGCTCCAAGGATATATCTGCATCAAGGTAAGAAATTTAAAGAGGTCTCCTTGGAGATTCTGCAAGGTATTATCCAGATTGCAATATTATACTCTTTCTCAATTGACTTGGACACTTAGAAACTTTCTCTCTGAAAGAGAGTAAGATATGACTTTAAAATTATATTGATGTCTATCTTGAGTGATGTTGTGAAAAGTAAACTACTGTAAACCGAAAATGTATTAAACTGTTTCTGCATATTGTTTTCTCTCATTCTTCCACATTAATCTTTACAAATTTAGTTTAGGAAGTTAATACTTCTCATAGAAATCCTCAGCCTGAACCCAGTTCCCTTAAGAAGCATTAACTTGGAAGGAGCCCAGTTGAGAAAGCAAGTCATCTCTGTGCCAAAAGTTGTTTTGGCACTGACAAGGGTGACTGACTCCTGTCTTCTTATAATCACCGTTGTTATTAGATGAAAACCATTAAATACAAATGTAATTACAAGATGAAGACAAAAGGCATGAAAAAAATGCTGCAAAATTGAATATATCAGGCCTTGCAATGATGTGCAAAAAAAATATATAAAAGAATAGAGAAGTTGTGCATGTCACGTCTCCTCCTTAAGAGCCTAGCTCTTTATCTTTTCTTTGTTTTCTTTTCCAGACTACAAGGTCTTTGTACTTACCTAATTGTGGATCAAGGTCTTTTTCCCACAACAAACAACTGTTCTTAATTCAGCGTAGTTGTGGCCGTTGTACAACTCTTCCAGACAGTCCTCTATCTTAAAGACAATTACATCTGGTGTGTACAACTCTGTTACATGTCATGATTGTGAATTAGCAGCTGTGGGGCCCTCGGGTCACATCACTTCCGTGTTTGCCCCTTGTTCCATCCTTCCCACCTTCTCCACCCCGGCTGAGGTCACCTTTGCCTGTGAGCCAAAAAACTTTGGAGAGTAAGATATTATGATTGATTCACCAAGAACATCACCACAAACAACGATGAAAATATTTGTATTTCATGCATGATCAGGTAAAGAATGCTTGCATGTAACATCAAAACCTTGATGTTACCTAATTTGATACAATTTCTTAGCTAAGGTACACATTGTTATTTGGAGCAAAGAAAAGGCAAAGTGGTTTGCAACATGGGAGACGAAGTTTACATAATTATTGGAAAAAATGAACAATAGGCAAATGATGAGGAAAAGTAACACTAAAGGCTGAACAAGATTACTAATTGTTAAACACATATAAGTGAGATATCATAGAATAATATTAAGGTATAAAATAAAATTTTTAAAAAGTCCTTTTAAATTACTGCATACAACTCAGTTCATTTTTCCAAATCTCTTTTAAAAGAATTATAACTCTGGAGGTGATTGATTAATCACCTTTGGAAGTGATTAGAAGTGGCAAAATACTTCAGAAACATGCTGTGTGTATGAAAAGAGTAGTTTCAGTCTTGTCTGAAACAGTAGGATTTGAAGAGCATACCTGAAAGTCTGCTTTCTTAATACTTTCAGACCTTCTTTGCAAACCAACCATATGTTTATATGCTTTAGCTAGGATAAGATTTAGATAAGAACTCAATTAGAGATATTTCTTCAAACAGAACTGACAAGCTTTGCAATTTGCCTGTTGCTGAAATGCTTTGTGTGAAGATAAGAAGAAAGAAAGCTTTTTCTTCTTTTGTCTGGAGGTAATGATTCTGTGTGAATGTGGCTTCTTTTCCTATGTAAAATGGTATCTTTTAAAAATGAAATTTCTAGAACTATCTTCTGAATTAACCAAAATTGTTGTAATTTTTAAAATGTTTTGAAACAAAAGGCAAAGTAGTGTGTTATGCTGGGTCTATGTTTGAGCTCTGTTTATAAACAGAGTTTACCTGTCTTGAAGTTAAAAATAATGACATTTNAGTCCTTTTAAATTACTGCATACAACTCAGTTCATTTTTCCAAATCTCTTTTAAAAGAATTATAACTCTGGAGGTGATTGATTAATCACCTTTGGAAGTGATTAGAAGTGGCAAAATACTTCAGAAACATGCTGTGTGTATGAAAAGAGTAGTTTCAGTCTTGTCTGAAACAGTAGGATTTGAAGAGCATACCTGAAAGTCTGCTTTCTTAATACTTTCAGACCTTCTTTGCAAACCAACCATATGTTTATATGCTTTAGCTAGGATAAGATTTAGATAAGAACTCAATTAGAGATATTTCTTCAAACAGAACTGACAAGCTTTGCAATTTGCCTGTTGCTGAAATGCTTTGTGTGAAGATAAGAAGAAAGAAAGCTTTTTCTTCTTTTGTCTGGAGGTAATGATTCTGTGTGAATGTGGCTTCTTTTCCTATGTAAAATGGTATCTTTTAAAAATGAAATTTCTAGAACTATCTTCTGAATTAACCAAAATTGTTGTAATTTTTAAAATGTTTTGAAACAAAAGGCAAAGTAGTGTGTTATGCTGGGTCTATGTTTGAGCTCTGTTTATAAACAGAGTTTACCTGTCTTGAAGTTAAAAATAATGACATTTGGGCTATATCCTCACAAAGGTGAGATTTAAACTCAGAAAATGGTACAAAAAGAGGACACTACTTACAACCATTCCACAGACATGATCATCTATCTGCAAACAAAAGATTAAAAGACTCATTTTTGCTGGAAACATTTGAAGTATATTTTCTTTTCTTTTCTTTT
>WBNH01009714.1:0-41387 GCA_013401255.1 Urocolius indicus
TAAAAAAAAAAACCCTCAGAACAGTGAGGGGATGCTCTTAGTTTGTCAAGTTTGGCAGATACTGCTGCATCACATCATGTTCTGAAGGCTTCCTTTGTGTCAAAAAGGCTAAGCTCAATTTAGTGGAAACTGCCTAAGACAGCAGTTACCTCATCAATATGGAGATCATCACAGACATTCTGAGGCTACCATTTTACTTCAGAGGGCAAATAATTAAAGACAGGAATTTAAAGAAGGGCTCCTTGACTTTGGAGGCTAGCTGAGCATAGTACTATTCACAGAAAGCAGAGCTTGTAGAATTTCTTTCAGGGAAAAACCCCATGCCACCATACTTCTCTACACCACCAGTGTCACCTGAAACACCTGGACTGTTGGAGGTGTTTTGATTACATGGATCAGTTCATCCTGACACGTGAGTCAACAACAGTCTCCTGGGGAGTTGCTGAAATGTGCCATATGGAGCACTTCAGGTTTGGAACGTGTGTATTCCAACAAAATGATTCCTTAATCATTGTGTCTTAATGAAAGCCGAAATACACTGAAATTGCATTTCAAAGACATATACAGTGCAGCTTTACATAGTTTATCAAACCCTATGTAGTGAAAGTAATGTAACTGTAGTCAGGAACTGAAACGTGCCTCAGTAAACACTAAGAGAAAGCTGGGAACAACTGAGGTAGAGATAGATATATCTATATATATACATTAGCCATGAAAGTGAAATGTACTGCCCACACAATGTTACACTTGTTTTTCCATGCTGAAGGGCCACAGAGTACACCATCACCATATGTCTGAAAGCTGTCATGACTCACACAGAATAAGCTGACGAATAACAACAGCATCTTCCTTCATCAGTATATGGCACTGACCAGAAATCTACTGGTAAATGGTTCCGCTGTGGGCAGTGATTTAATATGCCCCGTACCTTTATAATTAACTACATGACTGTAGCGTGTTACTGCCAAGTTTATCATGCACCAGTGCAGAAAGCACTCAAAATATCTTTAAAGGAAGGTTCACACATGTGTCACTTCCCATCCCACTCATTCTGCAGCCAAGGGAGGCTGAAACGCTGCGTTACTGGCACTCCCATTAATGTCACTCAACTTCTTTCCCTTCGAATGTTTGGTTGTGAACTCTATTGGCAGCGCCCCAAAACAAATCACTCTTTGTAAGTAAGTAAGACTGCTTTCTAATTTACATGTAAGCATATAATAGAACTAAAAGTTGAAATGACATAGTTAATTCCATTTGAAATTGAACGTTGAGTACTAGGCGGCTGTTTAGGTAATACCTAGAAATTACAGACTCAAGACAGTAAGTAATAAGCTTCTCTGCTGCTTTTAGAGAAAGTGTGAACCTCGTGATTCAAAAACCTGAGAAAAATCTACCTAAGGTGGAAACATGCCCTGTCCAGTGGCAGCTCTTCAGACACATTCTCCCAGCACCATCCTACTTTACTCAGCCCTACAGCAAACAGATCGATGGCTGCGGTACCCTGGCAACTGCTAACCATGCCTCCAGGTGTCACACTGCACAGACCCTTCTCTTCCCAACAGCAAAAACAGCAGCAGGGAAGAAACGAGAGAGGAGCATAGCAAATGAATTAATTTTCAGCATGTCTTGTCAATTAAAATTGCTGTATAATATCCCATGGCAGAGCTGATTTGTTTCTTTGAAGTGAGCTTGAAGTCTCCCTTGACACAAATTGGCACTTGTGGCTATTTACTCATATGTCAGCTTAGTATTTTGTTCAGCTTCTCGTGGTGGAATATTTCATGAGGCCTGAGGAAGCTGGAGGTTTTCCAGGCATGATATTAAAAGTGAAATATCATTTTGGTAAATATAAGAAGAAGATTGGTAAATCCAGAAGGCATTTTAGCTGACATATGCACGGGAATCTAGCTTCCATTTTGCCTTTCACTCTCATCCAATTGTGGACAAATAGTTTTCTACCTAAGTATAGTTTCTACAGCTACTAAGGTCAGAACTGTCTCGACTTGCTTTGCTACAGAGTATTTATGCTGTGTCATACCATTTATTTTCTATGTGACACTCCAGAGTAATAAAACCACTTGGAAAGCAATCGAGGCAGTCAATTAATCTCTCCTGAAATTTGCAATTCATGGATTTTGTCTTTTTATATAGCCTTGACTACCAAATCTGGCTTGCAAAACAACCCTGTCTCCCCAAGAATCCAGACTTCTAATCATTCTAGAAATTAAAATCTATCACTTTTCTGGAACCCTTTCAAAACAAGCACCGTGTGCCACACGCTGATCATCACACGAAAAGCCATTTCCACGGCTGGGATTAATTATAAACACGGAGCTACAATTTGTCAACAGGAAGTTCTTTAACAATGAGATACGAATAGTGACCTGAATTCCTTATGGTTCTGAAACTCACATTTTGCCTCTTACTCTCTTTTGGCTCAGCTGATGAAAGTTATCACAGCCGGTTCTGCGGCTGAATCATATCAGTGGGCTCTCTGGAGGCAGTGGTGTGAACAGAGTACTGCCAAATGCCGCCAATGCATGACTGGCACGGAGGCTGCTGGAAACTCATCCATCAAAGTAGCTTCAGGGCTACTCCAGCTTAGGCTCCTGACTGCCTCCTGGCACTCTCAGGAGGTGCATATGGTCATTCTTGCTGCCTCCTGCCATTTTGAGCCCCAGTCCCACCCCTAAGGCTGAGAAACTGTATACACCAGAGAGCAAAATCCCTGCGAAATACCACAAACTCAATTCAATGGCTATCTGGTTTGAACGAGTAAAACACAAGCAGCTGTATGACACAGGGCCCATGTCTTCAGAGCATTTACAAGCTTCTAAATCAGATTCTGACTGAGGTTGGTCAGTTTCTCCCGACTAAGATCACATTTTAAAAGGGGTCATGTAATTTTTTGCCTTTACCAGATGTACTTCAATATATCACTCAACTAAATCTCACAGGACTGGGGCAAATCTTAATCCATGAATGAATGCAAATTCAAAGCACAAAGAAGTGGCTGATATCATAATGAGTATTAATTAGCAATTCAAGATTATTACATTCTATGTACTTATAAACTCTTTTTAAGAAGTAAGCTCGTAAGAAAGAAAGTAACTTTTGTTTCATTACTCTTTTGTTACAGATCAGGTTATTATTCTGTGAATGAATTTACAGCATATCAGTGGATGTAGTTTTTTTAATATGAGCATGTTATTCATGCACATTACAGTTTCAGGCATATATTATCCTCTCCTGAAAGCACTTCAGTCTCTTGGTCTTTATGCAAAAGACTGGCCCATGGGCGCCTTCCAAGGATGTCAATTAAGCTCTTGTTTTGCTAAATCCGATTGTCCTGCAGGATACCAATCCTGCTCAGCGATAGTGGAAGCTAAAAATTGCAAGCACAACAGCCCTCTTAAAATGAGGCCAAGCTTCTAAATAACAGATCTGAGGTCTAAACCAAATGTTATCACCAAGAACTTTCAGTTAAATAGAGAGGCTGTCTTCTCAGTAACTGCCGCCACTTAAAACTCCAAATGAAACTGGGAAATGGTTTTTTTTGTACAGTTCTTAATCGTATCTCAAAGGTGCTACAATCACTGCCAACCAACATTTAAGTAGCTCTGCCTCTCCATTTGACCCTTTCTGATCTCATATTCTACTGAAATTAATGCTCTGGTAGAGAAACTGGGTGAAGAGCGAGAACCCCACACCAATTATCAGAACATAATCACTCCGAATCAATACAATCTAAAATTACTTGAATGTTACCAAAATACTGGTGCTCCATTATGCTTTTACTGAGGAGACAGATTAAAAAGGCACATGCTGACACTACCAAATAGGAAATCCTTCTCTTCCTTCTGATGGGATTAGCTAAATACCTAAATGGTAAGAACAGTTCCCTGTATTTTTCCAACATTCAGAGAGATATGCACAGAATAGTAATTCTTTGATCTATTTCCCTTGCTTCAGTCACTACGGCAGCCCTTTGTATACATTAAAAACCCCATATTTTTAGTCATCTGTGGCAACTCCTTATTCCTCCTTTGATGTATAAAGGATTTATGATCAATAATATCTGAAAGCAGCTGGCAGTATTAGAACTGCTCTGAGTCAAGGAAAGAAAGTAATGCAACACTGGTAAAAACGATACGGCTTTTGGCTGCTCAGAAAGTGTAATTATCTCACTAAATGTATGTGGTTTTGTAATGAGACTCAACATTTCAGATGGATTATTTTTAATAACATCTTTTCACAGTGGCTTTATTAGGTATTCTAAACCAGAGCTCTGCCCTTACCTAACAGATGAATCCCTCACTCCCTCAATGGGCTTTAGATGACAGGACTCGGCACCCCACACAGCATCTTAATGAAGGCAACGCCATCAAGGCATGAACTTTACCCACATGCAGCTCAGAGCAGAATCCTAGCATCATCCATCCTATGCTGATTACATTCGTTTTGGATGATAAGCACTACAATTACAGGTTCAGAAAACAGATTTAACTGTGAGTTGACTGCAGCACAATCCAAACCCTCCATGTGAATCCCCACGTCTCCCCTGCTCCAACAGCAGCACACTTGTATCAGTATGAGGAGGCATATTTAATTCAACTGACATCTAATGCTTTTTTCCCCCCCTTGGATTAGTTCTGGTAGTGAATCCATTTCCTGATCTGGTTCAGCAGGCGGACACAAAAATGTGATGATGAAAGCAGGCAGCTCAGAAGGTGAAAATGCTTCTTTTGATTGACCTCTACCCACACAGAGCATCTGTGAAACTGCCTTAGGGGTCTTGGGCTGTCAGAACACATGGCTATCGACCACCAGGCTATAAGGCTTCTGGTGACCACCTTTCAGTGAGATTTTCTTATATTGTCCAATCAATTTCTTCTTTTACACTGCAACTACCTATTAAATTACGCATTCTCATTGTCGTCAAAGCTTTATATCCTGTAAGATACCACTACTGTAAAGCTCTGAAGATTTACATTATATACCCACCAGAGTCTATTTCAAAGAATGATTCTCCCATCAATAGTATTTTCATAGTGTTGGGGTTTGTTTTCTCAGCAAACACTATTAAGGACTGCTTTCATTTACTAATAACACAAATTAAACCCATGATTTGGTGACTGTTTTAGCCCCAATGAGATGGTTGTATGAAACAGTACGTTCTGCTACAGAATCATTGATATTTATTCCATCTTGCAAAGGAATGATGGCCATTAATATTGACAAAGCTCTTTTTGCTCCAGCTGAAAAAAAAAGCCTGTGAATATGTCACGTCGTATTTAGACATGAAAAACGGGTCAATGGCTACGGAGCTGATGTTTCCAGAAGCAGAACCTTCCCTACAGCACAGCTTCAGGAAAACACATTTGACAACATACATTCTTTTAAAAATAGAATTCTCTTAGTAGATACTGTAGCAAAAAGCCATTTAACTGTATGAAGGGATAGGCAGAACATTCCAAGGAATGGAACTTCCCTTTAATTACAGATACATGCTATAACATTTTAAGACTTCACTTAAACCAACTTGTTTCTAACTGCTGTTACACACTTGGAGGCCAGGAAAAAAAAAAAAATCACTCTCAGGCAAGTTGCTCTGAGTGCCTTGGAAAAATGGGTGAGAATATGGTGAGAATAGTATCTTTTGTGAAAGAAATGAAAGGGTAGAAAGCAGTGCATATTGGTACTGATAAAAATTGTCCTTCTCCATACAGCTAAGTATCAGTTTCCTTTTCTACCAAGATGAAGTGACCTGCTCTAGGTGGTCCTGCTCTGGCAAGGGGGTTGGACTGGATGATCTTTCAAGGTCCTTTCCAACCCTTAAGATTCTGTGATGTGACTGGCAATGCATCTGCTTCACTGCTCAGCAACTGAAATCTTCACCAATCACAGGTCAGAAGAAATTGTTTCCAGGGGGAACACATTTTAATTAAAAGATAAAATTATCTAAGATCGTATTGAATTAGTAATTTATACAAAATCACATCTTAAATCTTTAGCAAAAACAGGAAACAATCACACTGAAAAGAGGATTACACTGAATTGATTGTGTATATATACTCACAAATCACACTCACTCCTTCAGCCATGCTGTATTGCTTGCAGATAGCTACTGCCCAGGACAGACAATTGCCACAAAATGAGGCACTTCTGTCTTTACATACTAATATGGTTGGGAGAAATCACACTCTGATCTGAGTTCAGGTACAGCATACTGATTCACACATTGCTTAGGAGCTATGACTCTGTGGTAAAAAAACTAACAGCTGTGTTCCCTTCCATTTAATGCAAATGAGGAAGAGCTGCTGATAGTTTTCTCAGTTGTGTTTTATCTGGGAAATAGCTTAGATAGCCTTGGAATAAAAGGTAAAGCAAATCCACACAGTTATTAGAAATTAAGACCAACGGTCACTTTTATTGACATAATTTAACTACCAGATTCGAGTAATTGTTACATTAGTCATTCAGATTCTGAACAGCACTATAAACAAGCTTATAGCAGGCCTAGCCAGTGTTGTGGTCTTCATGGAGATGTGATCACTCATTTCCAACATCTTTGTTTTTCCAACGCAGCCACCTCAGAGCTCTCACCAGCGCTACTTGTCCCATGAGAAACGTGATAGTAAAGTTACGTTTATACCAATCTCTAGGATTCCAAAGGCAGGAAAATCATCAGGATACGGGACAAGAACAGGAGAAAAGTACACAATTATACTAAAATACCCTTTGGCATTGACAAACGACAATTCAGCGAGAACACACGTTTCCATTCTTTGGGGCAATGCTCTTCCTGCCCAATTAAATAACCCATGACAAGGTATCTGTGAATATCCACATCTGTGAACAGACTGCATGTAGGCTCCAGGGCTATACCATTGAGAGCTTAAAGGAATGGGTAGTTTTATGGTAGTATTTGGAATCAGGCAAGATAAAACAATTGTAAGCATCTCTCATGTGTCAGAAGTAAAGCTGATCATCCAGCTATCTAGAGTTCCCTGGGTAAGATTTGTGCATGTATGAAGATTCCTGTGTGGAAAGTGTTAGTCACCTATAAAAGGGGGAAAAAGAATAACACCTCAAAGACTAAGTATATAGTTCAATACATGAAACATTGGGTTTCTAATGCAGCATTTAAAGATGCCTTTCATATTACCCAAGTTAGTGTTTCTATCTTTAAATAAGTTTTATGCAGCACATGACTTCTGGAGCCAGTTCAAGATACAGGTAAAGCTGTATCAGTCTTTTTTAACCTCTGAGACCTTGCTTCAAATTCTTGCCCCTGTTACAAACTAAGTTCATAATTTCTTTCTACTTTCCGAAAAGGATCACTCCCTTGTTTTGTAAAATGCTGCACAAGAAGCAACAGAATACACTTACTGTAGGACTGACAGGGAATATTAAACACTGGGATTTAGACGTGTGCTCTTCCGATCTAAGAAGCAACAGAATACACTTACTGTAGGACTGACAGGGAATATTAAACACTGGGATTTAGGTCTTCTCTGGAGCCCTCTGGGGGAAGCCTTGCATGTACAGATCTAACGTAAAGCTGAAACATTAACCTCTCAGTAAGGATAGCAGCCAAAAATCATGCTGACAGGCAGCACCCAGATACCTCTTCAAATGTCATGTTACATAAAAATATCCCACTGACATTGCAACTGTTTCATTTCTCCTTTTAAGTTTCATTTCCTATATCCTTCTCTTACCAGACTATAATTTCAGTCTTAAGTATCCTGAACTAAATATTCATGGTGTCTATGCAGAATTATTGCTTCAATTTGAAGTACATTTTAGAAGCTGCAACACTTCAGTGGCCACAAGTTTTCAGGCCAGGCAGAAACACTGCAGAAGAACATACAAGCTGAATGCATAAACAGATTTTATAAATATGACCCCTAAAAAGAAGAATGCTTGTGAAAAGCTCCACTGCTTTGAGGGCTGTGCAATTAGTTCCACAATGAAACTACAAGGATGCAAGCCTATGCTACCTGATTTTACAAGGCAACCAATGAGGAAGGTCACGTTTAGACCCAAAGCCTGAATTCCTACTGTGAAGACAGGACACTATCCCAAGGTCAATACAACAATGGCACCTGGTGACCAGCTCTAAGGTGAGCTGTTTGCATTCTCACTCAGTTACAGACAATCTGAACAACAATTTTCTTATCAAAAAGAATTTTTTACTTTCCATCTCTGCATGCTGTTGCTTCAGCTTTTGGTGAGGTTTCCACCCCTGTCCCCCTGCCATGGGCAAGACAAGATGTGCAGGTTTGGTTTAAATATTTGTTGCAGTAAAATTGACCTTACAGCACAGTATGTTATGATATATGTACTATATGTACAAAGAACCCTAAGCCACAATTTGTTGTAGACCAGATGGTAGAATTCTCACTAGCATTACACCATCAGGAACCCATAACACTTGACACCTTTGAGCCCAGTAATCTTTCAGTTCAACAGAGAAGAAACTGAAGTTGTGGTTTCATATTCAGTGGGCAGTGCACCTGTACCTAGATGAAGTGCTATCCTCCTCCAGCTTCCCATTCCTCATTTCCAGCCCTCTACCAAGCGTGCACAGCTACTTTCAGGGTAACGTGTGTTTGCAAGTCACTTTTCAGTTGTTTTCAGATAAACAATCCAGTTTGTGAAATCATTGTGCAAACAGTATCACTGAAACAATGCAGTGGATGTTGCCAAGAGGCACGGTGGATGTGAGCTTACCCCAGTTGTAGCTGATGTTCTACAGAGGAGGAGTTCAGGCGATCATTTTACTAGTGCTTCACCACTCAAATCCCCCTCAAACTCCAGGCTGAGCATTTTCATCTTTACTATGTGCTTCCAAAATAATAAAGCCAAGAATCCCAAACGCTACTGACATTCAGCAATTTTCCTTTGAGATGAATGACATTTCCTAGTTCTTACTGAACAGTCGACTAGAACCTGTTACATACGAATTTCAACTGTTTTATTTGCATATTTCTCAGTTTGATTAGCAGCATGACAAGACCCATGCTGTAAGAGAAAAAGTCAGAATTGAGTGCTTGGTCTTGCCTCTCTGAATCTCAGGCACAAGGTTCACCTCTCCACTAGATCAACAGTAAGTAGTAGAAGAACTCAAATGATAATTCAGGTTTCTGTCCAATGCTAATAGTAACCTTTTCTACAATGTCAGCTGTAGGTGCTGTTTTATCAGTTATGGAAGGGGAAAAGTGCACATTTTCTATGTGACTGTATGCCTTTGCCTCTAATGTGCAATAGTCAACATAAATGCTTTCTACATACCTGTTATACTGCATGTGCTTTCTAAAGTTTTTCCTCAGAAAGTCCTTGTAGAAGTCAGCCATTTCTTCTGCATTCAGTGTTGCTTTTTGACCTGAAAATAACATTTTGGCATAACAATGTCAAGACAATTCTCTGGATTGAAACGCTGGGTTTAGATGCTGGAGAACTAGGTCTGACTCCCTGCTCCAACAAGTTTCCTGTGTAACCCTGAACAAGCTAATAGGCTTTAATCTTCTAACATTCAAAAAGATTCCCTAGGGAGCACAGTAGATAAAAAATACTGATCATCTGGAAGCTGCTGTAACTCTTAAGCCCTTATTACTTGTGAAAGTGATTATCAGGTCTTAGACTGTTTAGGGAACAAGTGAACCCCTATGAAAAAGTCCAGAGATGTAGGATAATCTATCTTTTGAGTAAAATTAATCTCTCACACGGCTGAAGTCTAAAGAGCACCAGTGAGAGCACTTAGTAACTTAAACTTCCCCTCTACAGCCAGTCAATAAAGAAATAACACTGTTCATGACTGATGTGGTATTTTCAGATGTACATTCTTTTCTGTTGCTGTTGATACATTTGAAGAGTGCATGTTCTGGGATGTCAGATTTATTAACAGCATAATAGACAACTACTTTGTGAAGAAGCAAGTACCAAAGATGATTTTGAATATGCCACAAACAGAACAGGAGATGGATTCTCACCCCAGAACATCAAAGGAAAACCTGTGGCCACAGCACAGATGTAGGATCATCCTGTGAATCAACAAATAATCTCAACTCTTCCACACAATTCCTGAACCAACTTTCTCACACTTTCAACATTTCTAAAACGAGGGTCAAATTTGAATGTCCCAGGGCACATGGATCTGAGGAAGGGAATGGAATTGTGATATTCAACTTGTTACTCTTCCAAAATGCACTTTAAACCTCCCTGAGACTGATCACAGGAGTATAAATTATTGATCAGCTGTATTTGTCATTATTTACAAATCCCACATATTACAATAGATGGATGTACTATGGGATAAATATACTCTAAGGCTGTTTGAAGGCTGCCTGCTTAATGTTTGCAGTTAATGTTTCCTCATACTGGAACTGATTGCACATTCACTTCCATTTGTTCCAGCTGTTCACATTGCTGTTTTTGTACACACATGCAGCTGGATTATAGAATAGGGTTCACCAATACAGGCAGCCAATACAGTTTTAGTTCTAAGAACTTATTATTATTTCTAGGATATAAAAACAAACCAAAACTCCCCCAAATGGCAACATGGAAGAAGTGTTTTCTAAACAATACAGGACTTCATTAAAATTATTTCTCAACCCCACACTGATCACCAGGATACACACAGCAGAGAAAAACAGTGGTCTGTGACATACAGAAGGTCAGCACAGATGCTTCTGTGGACTCAAACAGATCATTATCCTATGAACAAAATGTTCAGCCTTACACTACAATGGCCAATTCACTGTTATTATGAAGGCATTTTGTTTTCAGTTTCACATCATGAATTAGAGAGGCAACTATTTTACAGCAACTGTGCTCAGGCAAAGACAGGCAGATAGCAGCTGCTGTCTCCTCAGAATCTGCCTTAATTCTCCCCCAAGGAAAAATATTGTATTCATTGGATATATAGAGGACCTGAAGCCAAAGAGTGTTAATTTATCCACTCAGTCATAACATGTGCTTGAGGCATTTGCTCTGTATGTTTAGCTCAGCTAACTGACAGCTTCAGGAGGTGCAAAACGAAAAAAGCCCCCTTCTCCTAAGACTACAGAATGATTATATTGCTGGGCTAAGATTTCAGCACATTCCTTCCAGCTTCAGGGAAGGAATTAGGGGAAGAACGGTGCAACAGATGATCTGACCCCTACATGCACATCTCTGACAGGCTCCTGCCCTCAAGATTTACTTGTGACAGAACACAAAGAGCGAAAACTAACATAATTCAAAGTTAAACAGAATTCAGAATGCATCCTGAACTATAAACAAAGATCTCACTAACCTGTTTCATCTCTCATTTCCAGACCCTTGGCCTTCAGTCTTGAATAAACAAATTCTTCTTTTTCCTAAAACACGTTTTTCCACATTAGAATGCAATGCACTCAGTCCTTGAAGTTAACCATTGTTTTTTAACCACACAGCAGTGGCAGTGCTTAGCACCCTCTGAAATAACAAGCAGTAATCAGTGCCCTTGGAAAGGTCGACTAAACGCTTTCCTAAATCCAGTGAGTTAGTTAAACCAGTAACTTTGACACTTAGATCCTGCTACCTGCATGCATCAATTACAATCACTACAGATGGAAAAGACCTTTAAGATTATCAAGTCCAACCACTAACCTCACACTGCCAGGCTCATCACTAAACTAAACCATGCCCCTCAGCACCTCATCTGTGTGTATTTCAAGTATCTCCAGGGATGGGGACTGCACTGCCTCCCTGGGCAGCCTGTGTGACAACCCTCTCCCTGAAAAAGTTCTTCTTATTCTCCAACCTAAACCTCCCTGGCACAACTTAAGCCCATTTCCTCTAGTGCTGGAGAGGAGATGGACCTCCACCTCACTTCAGCGCCCTGTCAGGGAGTTGTAGAGAAAGTGCTCATGTCTCCTGTCAGCCTCCTCTTCTCCAGACTAAACACCTCCAGCTCCCTCAATTGCTCCTCATCAGACTTGTGCTCCAGACCCTTCACCAGCTCCGTCGCCTGTCTCTGGACACACTTCAACATCTCAATGTCTTTCTTGTACCTGCCAGTGAAACAGGGCACGTCACTCATTTAACGTTGGTGATGGGGACAAGCTGGAACAGAAGAGGTTCCAAAGAAATACAAGGAAGAATTTCTTCAGTGTTCAGGTGAGGGAGCACTGGCAGGGGCTGCCCAGATGGGCTGTGGAGGCTCCTTCTCTGGAGACATTCCAACCCCACCTGGACAAGTTCCTGTGACCTACTCTAGGTGGTGCTGCTCTGGCAGGGGGGTTGGACTGGATGAGCTTTCCAGGTTCCTTCCAGCCCTTGAGATTCTGTGATTATACTTAATTTGTCCCACTTACAACAGAGCAGGAAGAGCCTCAGGACCTTTTTCAGCAGTCAATCTAGCCCATTCTATGATGATTCCACATGCCAGAAATCAGCAATAAAATAGGCAGGCTCTTTAGTTTCGTACATCATTTTAAAAAGGTGAATTTGCCCCTCTGTACTCAACTGCTGGTGAGGCTGCAGCTTGAATACNCCTGCCAGTGAAACAGGGCACGTCACTCATTTAACGTTGGTGATGGGGACAAGCTGGAACAGAAGAGGTTCCAAAGAAATACAAGGAAGAATTTCTTCAGTGTTCAGGTGAGGGAGCACTGGCAGGGGCTGCCCAGATGGGCTGTGGAGGCTCCTTCTCTGGAGACATTCCAACCCCACCTGGACAAGTTCCTGTGACCTACTCTAGGTGGTGCTGCTCTGGCAGGGGGGTTGGACTGGATGAGCTTTCCAGGTTCCTTCCAGCCCTTGAGATTCTGTGATTATACTAAATTTTTCCCACTTACAACAGAGCAGGAAGAGCCTCAGGACCTTTTTCAGCAGTCAATCTAGCCCATTCTATGATGATTCCACATGCCAGAAATCAGCAATAAAATAGGCAGGCTCTTTAGTTTCGTACATCATTTTAAAAAGGTGAATTTGCCCCTCTGTACTCAACTGCTGGTGAGGCTGCAGCTTGAATACTGTGTTCTGTTTCGGAGCCTTCACTTGAGGTACTGAAGCACGTTCAGAGATAGGCAACAAAGCTGGTGAAGGGTCTAGAGAACAAGTCTGATGAGGAGGGGCTGTGTTTAATATGGAGGCTGTGAGCAGCTGTGATCATTCTCTGCAACTACATTGGAACAGGCTGCCCAGGGAGGTGGTGGAGCCCCCATCCCTGGAGATAAGTAAAAGATAACAGATGAGGTACTGAGGGACACGGCTTAGCGACAGGCTTGGCAGTGTGAAGTTAGCGGTTGGACTTAACTAAGGTGTTTTCCAACCAAAACGATTCCACTGCTCTACGAATGCCAAGAAAAGCAACTCCCAAGAAGACACCTCGTGTACTTAAAAACAAACGGTATGGGCTACCAGGCAGAACGGGCGGGCAGAACCGAGCCCTGCCTCTGGGAAGCCGGACACCGCGACTTTGGGCGGCCGGGCATCCTCTCTCACCTGTGCGAAGGCGCGGTTGTGGCCGGCCCAGAAGCGCTGGTCGCGAGCCTGCGCCTCCTGCCGCGCCTCCCGCAGCCGCCGCTCCAGCGCCGACTCCTCGGCGGGCGCGTGGAAGATGACCGGGCGCAGGTTGGAGTGCTTGTCGGGGGGACCGATCCAGTCGCTGCGGGAGTGCGCGGGGGGGATGAAACCCTTGAAAAACACAGGCGGCGGCGGCAGAGCAACTCAGCACGGCCGGCTCGAGCAGAGCTTGTGATGAACGCCCCGGGTTGCAAACAAAGCCCCAAAGCGCCGGCACCACGGACCCTTCTGCAGCACGCTCAGCAGCGAGGCGCGGCCGCTCACCCCGACCCAAACCGGGACGAGGCGCTCATACGGTTTCCTTAAGCAACGCGACGCACACGCCGCGGCTCTCACTCCTTTCCAGCACACGGGAATCACGACTTATTATTATTGTTACGACTGCTTTCTTTCTTTTTTTTTTTTTTTCCCCTAATCACATCCTCCAGCTTCCTCCAAAGATTTGCTGGTAAACACCAGCGAGCACCTGAGCCCTCCCTCTGCGCTGCTCTCCCGCACAGCCCATCGCTCGGTTCCCCACCCCGCTGTGTTTACAAACAGCCGTGCGCGCTGGAGAGCCGACACCAGCAGCGAGGGGCCGCGGGAGGACAGCGGGACAGACCCCCCCCCCCCCCCCCNCCCCCCCCCCCCCCCCGCATTTACCGCGCTGCCTTGCCGCTCCCGGCGCTCAGCCCCAGCGCCAGAGCAGGGCGAGGAGAGCGTGCGGCGGTGGTGGTGGCGGCACCAGCACCAGCAGCAACCACCCCCCTGCAGAACCTGAGCCGCCGCCATCGCTCGCCTCCCACCGATGCTTTTGCGGCGGTGTCGCACAGGCTCTGGGGCGGGCTCTCGGCATCGCGGCTCCGTGTCCGCCCGGCCGCGGGGCGGGGATGCGCGCTGGGCTGCGCGTTGGGCTGCGCGCTCGGGCACCGCTGGGGCTGCGCGCTCGGCTGCGCGCTCGGGTACCGCTGGGGCCGTGGCGCAGCGCAGCGCGGCGCCGATCAGCGGCTCCCTCGGCCGGGGGCGGCCGGCAGGTGAAGCGGGGTGGGAACGTCGCGGGTGGGGGGCGCCGAGAGTTCGGGGTGAGGTGGGGGGGATGCGGCTGGAAGCGCGTAGGGACCGAGTTTTTCGTGGGGTGCCCCCCGGGGTGGCCCAGCCCGTTGTCATCTGCTTGTCCCCGCTTCGGGAAGGGGCGGGCAGGAGGGGGGCTGCAGCCCGAGGAGCCTTGGAGCGTGTTGGGGGGTGCAGAGGGAGGAGCAAGCGTCGGCTGCGGGGGCCGTGCGGGGGGAAGGCAGCCCTTGGCCTGGGGTTGTGACACTCCGAGAGCCCCCGTCGGGTTTGGCCGTTGTTGTTTTTTTTCCGCCGGAAGGTTGTGAGCAAACGCCAGGAGCCGGTCGTGTGTTAACCGAGGTGTTCGCCCCATGCAGCCCGGGAGGGAGGAGGAGGAGGAGGTGTCAAACAATAGAGGGATGTCGGCGAAGTACAGCGAAACGGTTTATTTCTGTTGCTGGCTGTGTTTAAAACAGCTGTAACCGCTAAAGCAGCGCTCGGGGATGTGAAAGCTGTGATGGGCGCTTGCGAGTCAGATTCATTGAGAGCCTTGTTCTCCCTTTCCTCGCAGTTCACCTGAAACTGGATGAGAGCAGAGAATGGATATGGGTAACCAACACCCATCCCTGAAACGGTTGCACGAGATACAGAAAGAAGTCAGAGAGATTGAACAGCAAGTGGTCGTCTTCAGCGGTCTGTCTACGGATCGAGACTACAAGAAGTTAGAGAGGAGCCTCACAAAGCAGCTCTTTGAAATAGATTCTGTAGACACGGAAGGAAAGGGGGACATTCAGCAAGCCAGAAAGCGAGCGGCTCAGGAAACCGAGAGGCTGCTCAAGGAGCTGGAGCAAACTGCAAACCACCCGCGCAGGCTGGAGATAGAGGCGATATTCAAGGAGGCCCAGGCGCTCGTGGAACGTGAGATTACGCCTTTCTACAAAGGAGGGAACTGTATAAGTGATGAGTTTGAAGAAGGGATTCAGGACATTGTGTTGAGGCTTACCCAAGTGAAAACCGGAGGGAAGGTGTCTTTACGCAAAGCAAGGTATCGCACCCTGACAAAAGTGTGTGCTGTGCAGGAGATCATAGAAAGCTGTATGAAGCAACAGCTGTCCCTGCCACTCTCTAATGATGCCCATCCTTCTGTCTCCAAAATTAACTCTGTGATGTGTGATGTGAACAAAGCAAGAGGGACTCTTATTGCGCTTCTGATGGGAGTGAGTCGTAATGATACCTGCAGGCACCTGTCCTGTGTGCTTACAGGCCTCATTGCCGATTTGGATGCTTTAGATGTCTGCGGCCGCACGGAAATAAGGAACTACAGGAAGGAAGTAGTGGAAGAGATCAATAAATTGCAGAAATACCTGGACTTGGAAGAAGAAGCAAATTCTACTCACGCTTACGATTTGGCACAACACCAGTCCATCCTAAAAATAGAAGAGATCCGCAAGAAAATGAAGGAAGTGAATTCCTTGCTTCTGAAAACGGAGAACGCTTCTGATTTGTATTTGGGATCCAAAGCAGAGCTGCAGGGATTAATTGCCCACTTGGATGAGGTGAGTGCAGGGAAAAACCCCTGTATTAGGGAAGCCAGGAGAAGGGCGGTGATAGAAGTTCAGACCCTTATAACGTATATCGATTTGAAGGAAGCGCTTGAAAAGAGGCAGACGTACCCCGAGCAAACCGCCGCCGAGCATCAGTCTCACAAAGCCGTTTGGACCGTTCTCGGAAACTTGTCTCAGATTCAGCAAGAGGTGATTTCGTTTGATGGAAACAGAACGGATAAAAATTACATGAGGCTGGAAGAACTCCTGACAAAGCAGCTCCTAGCGCTCGACGCCGTGGATCCGCAAGGTGACGAGCGCTGTAAGGCTGCCAGGAAACAAGCTGTAAAGCTCGCACAGAATATCCTGTACTATCTGGACATGAAGACAGATGAATGGGAATACTGAAGCAGCCATAGCCTGACACAGGAGAGCAATGTGGGGTTTTTTTTTTTCCCCCCTTTTGGCACTTTATGCAGATGACTGGCATCGTGTTCTCTGCTTGCTTAAGTCGGTGGGATTGCATAAACAGTTGATTTGGCTACGTGTCTGCTGTCCCACGCAGTCACCCACTTGCCATGGCAACTGTCAGTACCCTGTCAGCAAATCTGGTCACTGCTGCAAGCAAAGCAG
This sequence comes from Urocolius indicus, assembly GCA_013401255.1. Taxonomy (NCBI): domain Eukaryota; kingdom Metazoa; phylum Chordata; class Aves; order Coliiformes; family Coliidae; genus Urocolius; species Urocolius indicus. The sequence goes on from WBNH01009714.1 coordinate 16,767, forward strand.
TGAGATTCTCTGAAGGAATAGCTTCATACTTGATCTTCTTAATACTTGGCTTCTTGGGGTTGTTATCTCTTTCTGTTTTAATAACTCTTGTGCAATGTTCAATGAATGCAGATTTCTCAAAGATGCAGAGACTTCCTTATGGTGTGGTACTGGAAAAACTGTTCAAAGAAGACTGGACAGGAAAATTAGCGTTCAAGCACGAGACTCCATCCAGCAACTTCACAGCAGTCTGGATATGCTCTTAATGTTCTGTTACAACAGAAAGTACTAAGGGCAAAAAAACCCCCCACCTGCTGGCTGTTGGGTTGTACTTGATTTATTCCATCCATCGCATCTTTCTGGGTGTTTAGATGTCTCAGTTAATGGAGCTGTAATGCCAACTCCAAGTCAGCATTTACACAGGCAAAGCTAATACCTGAGCCCTTTGATATCCAAAAAAAAAAGTGGAAGCACTTTCAGATGATGGCTTTAAAATACCAAGACTTGGAGAGGAAAACCTGTACATATATATATATACTGACCAGATAAATGAGGTTTTGAGGATCTCACACTGCCATCCATAAACCCCAGAACTTTATGGGTGCTTCGGTGTCTTTTTAAACTCCGTTGTCAGATCTGGGCTTGACTTGTCTTTCCCCCTTTGGGGAAAACAGAAGCAATATGCTTTGAAGTGAACGAGCATTTTTTGGAGTTATTTTTGTAAAATGAGGTAGTTAGCTATAAAGATGTCCCTAATGAGGTAAATTCCTGCTATAGATTTCGTACTGGTCAGGTGTTGGCTTCAAGCACATCTTGGAAAAGACTCGTGGCAAACGTCTCTCCTTGCAACTCATCACTTAATAATCGTGAGTTGGTAAATGAGCTTACTTTGTCCCGGGGTATGCACCTACCTTTTTATTTGTGGCTGCTAGTGCCAATCACATTTCTGCTATAGCATGGGGTTTTTTGGCTTTGCTTTTGTTTTTTTTTGAGAGCATGGCATTAAACTGAATTAATGGTAAAGGTATATTTAATTATGGCTACTTTGCACTTAGTTCTTTCATATATTGATGAATTATTGTTGCGTAGATGATGATTTGCACCACTTTATGGGGTAAAAACCATTTTGGACGTTGAAATAAAGTATTTTTAGATCTATTTTTGACTGATCAGAGAAGACAATACTGTCTGTGAGAGACAAGTGCCTTCATGACACCTCTAACTTGCACCGTCATATGTAGATCCAGGAACTGTTTACTGGCAGCTTCATACCTTTGCAAACTGCATTTCTCACATCTATATGACTCTGCCATACTATATGTCAAGTGGATAGATAATTGTTCTGGAGAGTGCTGAGGGTGAGTTATCAAATTGGGGCAATACAGATTCTGATTAAAAACAAGTGCATTTGGTTTAGAGATGGGGAGAGTTTTGGGGCAGGTTTCCTGTGCCTGTCGCTGTGAGAGGATATATTTACTCTGTGACATGCTTTGAGATGTTGATGAAAAGCTGTGTCATTTCAGAGTGTGAATATATGTAGTTTGTGATTGTAGAGGTTATTGCTTTGCAAGTTTGCTTGCCAAAACTCGTCTGTTTTTTTTCAGTTGAGCACGGTGCAACTTGGCAACAACAGAATGTTTGTTGGGGGATTCTCTCTGTTCCTTCAGATAACAGAATTTATCTCTCCTTACCTCAAAAAAGAATGGTGTGGCTAACCCAGGATGTTAATAATCACATACACCCAGGTGATGTTAATCATTTCAAGCTTTCTGCACATTTGAACTGCAGCTTCTGATTTGCACTTTGATTTTTTTAGGAAAGAGAAGAATTAGATAGCGTAACGATACTCACTTCAGGATTACTGTCAGGTCTGCAGTGGTTCTCTGTTGTTTGTTTAACAATTTAGTGTCTGTGTCCCTTGGAGGTTACGTGTAGCTCTTGAAATATTTGACCCTCTTAGGTAAAAATGAGTTAAGTACAGTTTTCAGGTGGGTTCTGGTTTAAACGTGTATGTCTTTTAGCTTTCCTGAATGAATCATTACGCCTGCATCTCTGAGAAGGCAAATTTGACTAGCTGAGTAGAGTTCAGCAGTGAGATGCTACATGGATTAAGCTTTTTTTTTTTTTTCCTCCCCCTCTTGTTCTGTAATCTAATAAACTATTTACATTTTATGGTAAGGTCCTCATCTGGAATGGGATCAACTCCCAGGTTTTGCATGAGTGAAAGGAATAATCTAAACGTGCTTAACCAAGAGAGAAAAGCTACACATATTTCTCAAAACCTTGCTTTTTGTGCTGAAGAATGTAATTCCTCTGGTTTTGTAGCCAAAGAATGAGGAAATATGCAGCTTTCCTTTCTTACATGGCAGGCTGAAATAATCAGCAAAATGTAAATGGACCAAACTGCAACAGCCTGTGTTTTAGCACTGTGCTGAAATATAGGAACTGTTGTGTGTGATCTCCCTTAGAGCAAAACAGTGGGTTGGATATTTGGGGGTGAGGTCACTTTACATTGTAATTCCTGATTGTGAACTGTATTTCTTTTTAAACTAGTTGTCTTTAGTTATCTCAGTGTTATTTTTGTTGTTGTTGTTGTTTTACCACTTAAAGTGGTTTTTTTCTATGTTAACCAGTTTTGCAGATTTTTAAGTGTGATTCCTGCTTTTTCAGTTTTAACAGCACTGTGTGTAGGGGCTCCTGATGATGGTGTATATGTCTTGGTTTATTGCTGTGTAGGATATAGCATTTGTAAATACAAATTCCAGATGAAGTATTGCAGTGTTATGTTCTTGGTTATTAATGAAAAGACATTAGTACCTTTTACTAGGTATTCATTTGAATGTTATGCCCTGCTGCCTTTCTCTATTTATTTATGAATGTGAGGTACCAGAATGTAAATGATCCTTGTCTGAGACTGTTTTCAATAAAGATATAGGCATAAAGCTCTTTTTTTCCCCCTCTTCCTTCTCTAAAAATTTGCTTTTTCACTGATGTGTTTATGAAAATAAAGTTCTTTGTGTGCAAACCACTCCTACCTCTACTTGGTAAATTGGGTGTCGTTTGGTTTTCTCTGCCTTCAGCCTTGTGTTTACAACCATTGCCATGGGTTGTTGCTTGCTTGCTTCAGGGGTAGCTTTGCATGCTCCCAAGTTTCAGTCCCGTGCTTGCTGCAGAAATCCTCGTGGCCTTTTTAAGGTCTTGCCATTTGTCTGCTGACAGATCCCCTCCTTGCAAAAGTGATGGTGTGAAGGCTCCTCATGGGTGAAGTCAGTGGGGACAAAAGAACCTTTAGTAGGAGTTAAGCTAACCCGGTTTTAAACTGTGCAGGTGGGACCTGCTGCCAGGATCGTTCTGATGGCTCGGTGTGTGTTCTCCAGATGCAGGGAGCCAAGTTACCAACTCACTGCTGATGGAAGCTGGAAATTCTACTTGTGCCCAGAAGCCATTTGGCTTTGTGCACTTTCTGCTGCTTGGCCAACTCCCGTGAGCTCATTTAATCCAAAAACACAGGAGAAAACAGCATTGGAGGAGGGAGTTTTCACCTGGCTTTTGTAGCTAGCAACAGGACGAGGGGTGATGGGATTAAGCTGCAACACAAAAATTTCCATTTAAATATAAGAAAAAGCTATTTCACTGTGAGGGTGAGGGAGCCCTGGCTCAGGCTGCCCAGGGAGGGTGTAGAGGCTCCTTCCTTGGAGGTCTTCAAGACCCACCTGGACACGTTCCTGTGTGACCTGATCTAGGTGAACCTGCTTCTGCAGGGGGGTTGAACTTGATCTCTAGAGGTCCCTTCCAACCCTACTGTTCTATGATTCTAGAAGGGAGTTTTCTGGGCATTCAGTGGCATGTGGGCCAGAGCTATCCTGAAATGACTCGGTGGCTCATGTGGCTGTGGTCTAGAGAGCAAGTCCTAAGATTTCCAGTAACAACAAGTCATTATATCCACCTTCTGCATCTCTGGAGGAGAAAGAAGGAAAGAAGGTGGCACTATCAACTCCTACAGACAAGCAGGAATTTGCTGCTTTAGTAATGGGAGATGGTGAAGGCTATACAAATGAATCACATACAGAAAATACACCAATTGCTTTCAATGGCTCTTGTGTGTTAAATACTAAGTGCTCGTGCCATAAAAAGCACAGTGATTATGTCAAAGTGCTATGCACACTCAGGAAAAGTCTTACCCAGAAAACATCAGAGAAGAATAAGGTATGTAAAGGTTGAATGTTCCTATAGGTAACAACTTGACTGTGTCTTTCTCCCTTTTAACAGTATAGCTTATTTGAAGGAAAACCATTCTTCAAAGATCAGTAAATCAGCTGGTCCTAGGCAGTGGCCCTAGGTGTTGCTCAGCTAGCTGCTGACCTGTTTGTCCTGATCATGTGTTTGCCCATCAAAGGAGAGAATTTGCCTTGCTAAGAATTTTGTGTATATGTGTTTGAGACAGAGAGATTTTGGTGCCTGAAATGGCTTAACTGGAAAAACTCTGTATTTTACTTCAATCTAGGTGTGTCCTCTGCTTTGGAGAATTCTCAGCTGAGAACTTGAAGGTTTAGTGCTGAACTCATGGATTCAAGGCCTGGGGCTTTAAGCTGGCTGCCAACAGGAGGCATTTAAATAGCATGATCCAGGAAAACATTCCTACTAGAGGAAACTGCTAGCAGAGACACAACCAAATGTTAAGAGCTGAAGATATGGGTGAGCTCTGTGCCTCTTTCCCTGGTTGCTTACGAGCTTTCCTTGTGCAAGTGGATTCTTGGAAGACTATTCTCTGAAATATTGTCAGGCTTTCTGTTCTAGGTGTCACTGAGAAATTATGTTTAAAGCTTTTGCTGGCCCACAGTGGGACATGTACTAGTTGTTGGCTGGTCTGGATATCCTTCTGGTTTGCTACCTGAAACAATTACGTACCTAATGCTTTCAGTTATATTGGTAGGCAGAGACATGTCAGGTGAAAGCTGGTCATTAACTGAAGAAGCAAAGGATGAGGTATGCTTTTGTTGAAGGCTTTGCACAACACTCCTCCCTTTCCCTCTGCAGCATGAGTTGCACTGCTTGTCACTTCAAAAACAATGAGGACCCTGTCTTTCTTCCTACAGGACATCAACTGTAGCAGAGTTTGCCATGAGAAATGGAAAAGTACAATGTGTTTCTTAATTGGGCCATTTCTCCTCAATTAGTTTTGTCAGACAAACTTCTGCACCACAGGAGTTCCTTGTGAAACCTGTATTTCAGAAAGCTAATCAAATGCATCTCATGAGGGAAGAAACAGAGCGATGCAGTGCAATGCCCTTATTAAGGTTTCGCCTTCTTTATCTCTCTGATTGTGTTGACTCTGGAACAGATAGCAAAACCAAAAGCTTTGAGCCTTCCATAGGCCAAATCAGAACTCCAGAGAAGCAGAGACGCAAGAAAGGCCAGAGGAAAACAAAACAAAAAGCTAGTAAAGATGTCAGGCTGTTGTTTGACCGACGACCAGCCTGGACATGTTCCTATGCGACCTCATCTAGGTGGATCTGCTTCTGCAGGGGGGTTGGTCTGGATGATCTCTAAAGGTCCCTTCCAACTCCTACCGTTCTATGACTTCTTTTAGTTTCATGACATGAGAAAAGCAGGTAAGCAAAGCTCCCATTTGCCTTCTCGCAGTTATACCTTGCCTACACCCTGCAGTTCAACATTGTTTTCCTTTTAAGTCACCCTAAGTGCTCCTCCGGGGCACAGCTTAACCTGTAGCTGATAGGGGTTAGCCCTGGTGCACCCTTTAGCAAGACAGTGCCACCCATCTCTAGGGTTAATTACCTTAATCACCCTGAAAGATCTGGTCGTGGCAACTCACTTGGAATATCAACGTGATCTGCAGAGCGCAGTGTGCAACACAAGGGTAGCATCCTGTAATGAACTGCTCACTGGAAGGGGTAGGGCAATAGCTACTAGCCTGTCTGAGTAAGGTACCATTTGTGTGTTTATGCTGAATTTGTTACGTTTTTTAAAGAAACTTCTTCATAACGCTGTTTCATCCCAATCAACGTGTAGCCTGTGATCAGGTGCGTCGTGTTAATACCACATGAAAAGGAGGTTTGAAGTGCTCTGCTGTCTGTGGATGTTAATGAATGACCTCTGCCTGCTTTCAGACATCTAGTAAAAATCACATTTTCCAGAGTACTCAGCATCCCAAAGTTCCCACTGTGACAAGTGAGGCTGTGTTTTGAAAAGGAGCCCAATCCACAGACACAAGCACACTGTCATTTCTCGTTACAACCACAGCATCATCCTTCCAAACCTCACAACTCAAAATGGCTTTGCCTCGTTCCTCCAGTGAAAAGTTCTTCCAGAGCAGCATCGCTGTGGGGTTTGAGTAACCTTCTACTTCCCAGCCTAAACATATTCATGAGAAGCTTTTCTCCTCTGCAAGTGTGCAGTCTAGGATTTATTTATAGGCCACAGCTGAATTGCCTCTCAGCTTCTGTTTTGCTTGGCTAACAAATACACCCAAACAAGCTGAGCTCCTCTGAAAATGTCTGCTCTCTGAATCCAAAGCAAGTCCTTAACAGTATTTTTCTCTTTTTTTTTTTCTTTTTTTGTCAGTAGGTTTTCCAGTTCCCAACATATCTAAGGCTAAAACTTCCAACCTGAAGTAGGAGCCAATGCAGGTGTACTGTCTGATGCCTAACAAAGGAAGTCTAAATAAATGAATATCACATCTTGTATAGCAAGGCAACTGGGGGAAAAAAATGAACTATATCTCTTTAGTCTTTCTTCATGGCATCATCTTCATACGCATCCTGTTTTGTCATTCAGGTCTTCTAGCAATCAGTAACTTTGGGTGACCTTGTGATGGTTTTGGCTGCAATAAAGTCCATTTTTTTTCCCCCACGGTAGTTAGTATGGATCTATACTTCAGATTTGTACTGGAAAGTGTTGATAACACAGAGAAGTTTTTGATACTGCTGAGTAGAGCCAAGGCCTTCCCTGCCTCTCACCTCACCCCGTTAGTAAGTGGGCTGGGGGTGCACAAAGAGTTAGGAGGGCACACAGCCAAGATAGCTGATCCCAGCTGACCCGAGGGACATCCCAGACCATATGGCATCATAGAATCACAAAATGGCAGGGATGGAAGGGACCTTTTAGAGATCATCTAGTCCAACCCCCCTGCAGAAGCAGGTTCACCTAGATCAGGTGGCATGTACAGCTGGGGGAAGAAGGAGGAAAGGAGAGATATTTTGAGTGATGGTTTGTCTTCCCCAGTAACCATTACTTGTGATGGAGCCCTGCTTTCTTAAAGGTTTTCTGACCTGCCAGTGGAAAGTGGTGAATTAATTCCTTGTTTAGCTTTGCTTGCATACACAGCTTTTTCTTTACCTATTAAACTATCTTTATCTCAGCCCACTAGTTTTCTCTTTTACTCTTCTGGTTCTCTTCTCCACTCTGCCAGCTGGAGCTAAAACATGTCAGACCTGCAGAGAGGCAGTGGAAAACTTTTCAATCCTTGCTAGGTTTTCTTGCACCAGCATTAGCTGTGGTGGTGTTTGAAGGAACCATATGTGAGTGGTTTAAATCAGAAGCTGTCCCTGATCATTTCACTTGGCTGGAGATATGAGTTTATTTAGGCAAGTGCCATAGTGTCCAAACTAGACTAAAAGCTTTCCCAGGGGGAATCTGCCTCAATTCATGACAAAGATCTTGGAAATCATCAGTTAAAACAGTAGACTGCTTATGAATGATGGCCAAAGTGCACAATGATGATTTCCATTGCTATCATGTATAGTTGTTCTTTCCAATTTGAACTGTTAGTACTGAGCTCTTAAGAAAAAAATCCCTAATAAGCTACAAAACATCTTGCCAAACACACATCCACAAGCAACGTTTGCATGATGTGGGTTTGTGCTGGTGTGCTGACTGTCTTCAAATTGTAAACTCCAAATAATACAGATGGCAGGTTAAAATCTACTGGCAATTGTTGCCTTTTGGGGGCTTTTAAAAGTATGTCAGGGAGCTCTGGGGTTCTGCAGGCTCCTAGTTGTAAGGTAGCTCCCTGCAAGTTTAAATAAGTTTACAGCAATGAAAGCAAGTCATCTAAAAAAGAAATAAAGCTTAGTGAAACGCAGTAAAGCTGGCTGCTGCTTTGGGAAACCTCAGAGCAGCTTCACATTGACTCAGTGTTTTGGAACATTTTTCAGCATCCCTTTTTTTTTTTCAGAGCAGAAGCCAATTTATTGTCTCTTATTTCTACAGATCTATTGTGTTTCTGATGTGTTTCTTCTCTTTCATTACAACTCTTTAATTTGATTTTGTGACAAATACCTTCATTTCTTTTCCTGTTCCATCTTGTTCTTCCCAAGCCCAAGATGCTTCCCAAGTTCTTTCATGGACATTATGTCCACCTCTTCACTAGTGGCTGACTTCTTTCCCTGTCCTGATGAAACCTTTACATTCAGGGTGCATTTGTGTTGAGTTGTCTGACAAAGGTCAATTTTACTCACTTGTTCAGACGTGGAGAATCTGAAAAATGAGATGCACTCCTCAGCAGCTCCTACGTCATGGATCTCTGGGACTGAGGCTCTGGCAGTTGTTAGCAAACCATTCAAACTCAGATACAAGACAGCTGGGAGGACTTCTCTGACCTTCATTCCTGATACAGAAAAAGAGGACATTAGGAGGTTGTAACAACAAAGAGGAAAACATGAAAGAGTAGAGGAGCAGCCAACAAGGTGGCTAAAAATACTAACATTGCTTATGTACTCAGCTGAAGGAAGGAGTCTGGGGCACAAGATGGAGAATGGGATGGGCAGATCCAGTGACAATAGCCAGGCTCTGTCAGGAATCTAGATTGCCCCACAAGTCTGGTGGCAAGGCAGGTCTGAGGTTAAGCTGGGAGCTCAGCCAGCAAGTTGAGGTCAGGGCCCCGATCAGTGAGTCCAAATAATCAAGGGTGGTAACAGTCAAAGATGAGAGGTTTTGCTTAAGCAGTTAGGGGTTCACTGAAGGGCTGGTTAATAGAAAATCACCAGCAATTAAGTCAGTGCAAAGGTAAACCATGGGAAATTTGTTTCTGCTCTCAGCTCATGAGGCTGTGTTCCTATCAATTCTGAGAGCTGTTCATCAAAGTCAGCTGCTGAATATCTCCAGGACCTGAGCAAGGAAGAGGTCTGGACTTTCAGTAACTAAGCAATTTCTGATCATATGATACAAAACCAGCCACACACTAGCACGTTCACCAGTTCATGATGCAACTGCATTCCCAGTTGCTTACTAGGGGATGATACTATACAGGATGATGCTATATGGGATGATGCTATATGATTGAACACTAGCAGATGCAATACTTCTATTTAATGCAAGACCAGTTGATTTTGACTCACAGAAGCTGCAAAGAACTTAACATGGACATTGGAATGGTTGCTGCAGTATTGCTTCCAGTTTTCACAGAATCACAGAATCTCAAGGGCTGGAAGGGACCTCAAAAGATCATCCAGTGCAACCACCCCTGCCACAATAGGACCACCTGGAGTAGGTCACACAGGAACTCATCCAGCTGGGTTTTGGCTGAAAGCTTCCCAAAGCAGCAGCCTGCATCTTTACTGCATTTCAGTAAGCTTTATTACTTTTTAAGATCACTTGCCCTCGTGGCTGAAACTAGCTCACAAGAGCTTTCTAGAGTATTTCTACACAGCTATGCCTGTGATGTAGCATAAAGAAAGAGAAGATGTTCTTATAATGCATCAGAGATGATATCTCCAGCACAGAAAAGGAAACATTACTGTCAGTGCACAGGGCAACAGGGAAACACTCTTTGAAATATCATATGTCATTTCCACTCAGGGAAGCTTAATGAGTGTAAGAGGTGCAAAACAGACCAGGAGAAAGAAGGATCTGCATCAGTGGAAGGAATTAATAGAGCTGGGTTTTGTAGTCCAGAAAATTAAAGCTGAGAAAAAACCCCAAGTTTGCTCTCTCTAAATAGCAGGGTAAGTATCAAAGATGAAAAAGCAATTACTTAAGCTAATGGATGGTGTAGGCAGAAATACAAATGGATAGCAATTAGCCAGACTGGAAATGAAAAGAAAATACCATTTCTGAAGGAAGCTAATATGAGGTGTTGCCTTTTCTTGATTACCACAAAGATAAGTCCTTGATCACCTTCATTCTTAAGCCTTCTGTGGATGTGTTTGTATATGTCACATGTTTCTGTTTGGAAATTAATACACCATCCACTTGAGAGCAGCTATAAGAGTCTGTTAAATTCTTACAGACGAGAAGCCATGCTCTGATGGCAATGGGTCTCAGTACAGCCCTCAAACCTTAGGAAGTGTGCTTTAACTTAGGAAATGGCCTTGAATTCATCTGCCCAATCATAGAATCATAGAAAGATAGGGTTGGAAGGGACCTTTAGAGATCATCCAGTGCAACCCCCCTGCAGAATGCACACAGTTGTGATGACTCTTTAATAAATGCATTAACAGTTATTCAATATTCCTTCTGCAATATCTAGCTTTGCATTTACACAACCTCCTGCAGATGATATAAATCCTACTCTGCCTGTACCACTACTAATTTCATCACATCACTGACATGGATCAGTTTGATTTCAGAGCTCAGGTTGTGTTACTGTTCCAGTTACTGCCTGGCTTTGGAGACCAGTCAGTGTGAGAGGCTGCATTATACTCAGTACATAGGATGTGAAAACTGAAGATGGGCCCCTCTAACATGCCTTCACAGACTATGTAAGAGCACACTGCCACCAGATAAAGGCATTTTTTAACAGGAAGCACAGACAGCAGATGTCTGGCAGGCCTTACATCACAGAACTGGCTTGGGAGAGACCTAAGGAGCTCACCTCACAGAAACCTTTGCATTAAGAGATGATTAATATCAACAGATTGTGAGTGACCAATATTTGTGTAACCTTCCCAGTGAATCCACATCCTCTGTAGGAAGCCTGTCCTAGGTCTTTCCTACTTCCATAGTTAGCATTTTTTCTCCTAACAGCTTGACTCTTTTTTCATCTGGAGATTTAATTCATGCTGGGTGGGTTTTTTTCACCTTACTCTATCCCCAGGAATCTAGAGAGTAATTAAGTAATAATTGTCAATGAATAATGAATCCCTTATTATTCACAGTAAACAGCTCTTTCCCCAGGTCCCCTTTTAGTTCTTGCTTTTACAGATTAAGCACCAAAATCAGCTTCAGTCTTCTCTCACAGAGTAACATCACCTGTTCTTTAAATTCCTGTTGCTTTAGGTGCCCCTCCAACAGACACTCACCACAGGCCTATTTCTTGAAGTACTATTCCCAAACATGGACACAGGACTACAGCTGAGGAGTCATTAGCAACCAGTAGCATGGCATAATTGCCTCTCATATTTTAGCTATTACAGCCCTGTAAACACAGCCAAGAACACCTTCCTTGCAAGTGTATCACACAGTTGACTCACCTTGAGCATATGCTCCTGCATAAGCCCAGACCTGTCTGGTCTCACACATCAAGACTCACACCACTGGCTTCTGCCCCCAGGCTGCCTGCAGTTAGGGCCAGAGCCTGTTATTTGCCATGCTGGGCACAGCCTCCTGCATGCCCTGTGACTCTACATGCCAGCCAAAGCTCATTGCCACCACTGGATGATCTTTCACCAAGGCTGTGCCAAGTGCCAGCCAGCCCTCCCTGAGAAGATGAGGGCTCCTGTTGCATCCTCCAGCTGTGCCTGCTGCCCCATCACCTGAATGGAGGTGCCAGGCATCCTGATGTGCCATTTGCTTATGTGGATCCTTAAAAAGTCTGCAACCCTCAGATTCTTTACTGTTCCCCTTCTGGTATTGTGGTCATCTGAAAGTTCAACAGGCAGAAAGGAGTCTGATGGAAACCTCTCTTCCCTGAATTATCAACGTTGGCAGCTAGAGGGAAGCTCTTTAACCAGAGAAGGTATAATTTCAGCTACTCAATCTGCAGCCTCCAGATGAGGCCTCATTTGGGGATAGCTCCCAAACATTTTCTGAACACAAAGCACTGCTCAGAGAGCTCTAACAGGGCACTTGAAAAGATCTCCACGTTCACCAGGAACACATTAAAATCTCGATTCTTTTCATGCTGCTGAGTCTTCTCCCAATTCCCACACCCTTCCTTAGTTTTCCATGTTCAGCTGCTAAAAATAGGAGTGCCTGCTGCTTTATGGTGTGCTTGTCTTCTCATGCAATAAAGAGCACTCTCTGGGGTTTTATAGGCTTGCACACAATGAACACATTCTCTTCCACATAATCTGGATTAAGGTAGACAGTGCATTGCACCACTCACCTTAGCGATTGCCAGGCTGTGTTTTTAAAGGTGAAGCTTTCCCTGGGTACTCTGTATTTCTGACATGTGTTCTATGGATTGTTTCAATGCCCAGCACAGTGAGGAGCCAGATTGGTGGTACTGGGGAGCAGGGGTACATGGTTATATATGACTTGAGCACTTATCTCAGTGTGAACCCACAAACTGAACTGGAGTTTCCACACTGACTTCAGTGGCCCATCTCAGCTCCAGCCCTGGGTGCAGCTGAGTGGAGACACTGTGAAGATGAGCTGCCACAACCAACATCAGCAACTCGAGGAGCAAAGCAGATCACAGATCACCGACTCTGTTTTTAATACCATTTAAAATGTAAATATGGACGTGTTAGTTTTGCTGTCTCCAAGGCCTGTGAGACATATCCTCACTTACAAACACCTCCACCACAATCCCTACTTGTGACTGCAAACTTTAGCTTAAACTCACCCTGTAGGGAGAAGCTCCTTTCTGAGAGGGTCCCCACCTCCTGTGGTGGGATGCAAAACCATTGGTACACCTGGAGAAACCAGCTAATGCACAAGTGCAAAGCAACTCCAGCCCTTTGCATGACTCTTCTGCTCTGGCAGGGGGGTTGCACTGGATGATCTTTCAATGTCCCTTCCAGCCCTTGAGATTCTGTGTGATTCTGTGAAAGCTACCCCCTTCCTCATGTCAAAAAGTTAAACACTTAATTTCTTTACAAGAGCCACTTGGACATTTCCAGCCATTGTACGAGCTGCTGGGTGTGTTGGGAGTGTCTGTTGTCTGCCTGGACTATTGTTCTTTCCTTCAAGGCAGCAGATCTCTCTCCACCGCAGGTTTTCTCATCTGTCTTCCTCCATGTGGGTGGAAAAGCTCCCTTTGGCAACACCTAGGAGTGTCTTGTGCAGCTCCTTGATTTGCTACTTGCTATGACTTTTTAATCTCACTAGGATGGTTCTGCTCTGAAGCCCAAAGCCATGTTCTTCCTTAGCTGCGGTGTATTGCAGCCTGATGGAAGCAGGTTCCGTTTGGGAAGGAAGGGGGAGGGATAGTACCAGCTATTTCTGTAACACCACTCCAGATCCTCGCTCTCTGCCATGTAGAGAAGCTGCTGCCTAGCAGGGTGGGAGCAATTCCATTGCTTCTCTACTTACCCATTTTGTCTGACATGCTCCTGTGCTTAAGTGCCAGACTCATACCTGGTCCCTAAAATCTCATGAGGGTCTTGAAAGAAACAGGGCACCACCTAATGTGCTGCTTTCTATATATAACTGGAGTGCATGACACACTTCCCAAAATAAGCACAGTGCTTAGGGGCTGCTGTATTGTCATGGAGTGCAGGACAGAAAACAGCTCCCCAGCTCTCATGAGGGCTTTTGTTGCTAACTTAACTTGTCGCTTTTCTAACTGAAAGCAGCAGGACTCTGACTTCCTTGTTGGCATCACCTTTTGTTAGCAGAACAAATGGAAGAAACGGAATTTGATGGCATTTTGGCAGTGCAGGAAGCCAGAGGAAGCCTGTGCATCTGTGAGAAGCAGGACCCAGCTCTGCCATTTAGCCACAGCACACAGCTGTGACTTTCATCTTGCCACACATGGTTCTACAAAGCTATCAGGGATGCAATCTTGCAAAACCTTCAGCCCCTCCTCACTTCAAGTGGCCTGGCCTGTGCAGAGGGACTGTCTGCTCGCAGTGCCACGAAAGCACTGGCAGATCTTTACAGAGAGCTGGTATGTCCTCAGCTGCTGCTGTTAAATTCCTGAAGATGTGAGGCTTTGAGGTGCTTGATAAACTGCATCTGTTGCAGCTGCTGTCATTGAGTACCCAGAGAGGAAAAGATTGTGATTGTACAAAAATAAACCCATAGAACAGAAGCAGGGAACTGTGTTTGCACTTTTCAGAGCGAGCAGCTTTCTCCAGTATACCACATCAACAGAAATGCTGCCATGCAAGGTATTTTGTGGAAGCCCTTCAGGAATGTATTAGGAGAGGCAGTAAGAAGCTCATTGAGCAAGAAGAGGTTTGGCTTAATAGAGTTCTGCTCAAAAAGTATCACAAGACTAGTGCTTTGGCAGCTTTTTTTCATCTCTCAGTTGTTTCTGGCTGCAGAAGACTTTATCACAGAATCACAGAATGGTAGGTAGGGGTTGGAAGTGGCCTTTGTAGATCATCCAGTCCAACTCCCCTGCCAAAGCAGGTCCCACCTAGATCAGCCAGAAAACCATTTGTATGTACAAACCCATGCACAGGAGACAGCAGGAAAGGCAAGATACTAATTGCATTACAACTTAGAAGAACAAACACTGCCTGGGACTTCAGGCTTGATATGACCTGAGGACCCAACCTAAACCAGCTCTCATCAGCAGAGAACATCCCATACCAAGGATAAAACAATAGAACATTTACCTTTCAACAACAACAACTAGTTATAGGCACAGTCAGAACAGCAATGGACCACAGCAAGTCTTGGTAAAACATTGAATCCAAAGCTTCTGTTTGATGTGCACTTGTGAAGTCCCATGGGCTGACCTTGGGGCTTCATTCTGCTCTTGCCTCCTGGAGAAGGGCAGCACTTCCAAGAATTGCATTCAGTCTTGTTTTTACAGCAGGTTAAGCAAATGAAGGCAATTTGGGGATCTTGGTGCCTGTGATAGGCAGTGGGACACACCCAGGGCAGCCTTCCAGCTGCTGAGCTGCTCTATCACCAGCTCACAGCTCCACAGCTGTGGGATCCTTTGCACAGAACCACCATTTAAACATAAGGAAGACTCTTTCACTGTGAGGTGAGGGAGTCCTGGTCCAGGCTGGCCAGGGAGGGTGTGGAGGCTCTCTGGAGGTCTTCAAAACCCACCTGGACACATTCCTGTGTGACCTGATCTAGGTGGGAGCTGCTTTGGCAGGGGGCTTGAAACTGGATGATCTCTAAAGGTCCCTTCCAACCCCTACCATGCTGTGATTCTATGATTTGTCCTTGTGCCACCTTTGTCCTTTCTCTTCAAAAGCACACCGCCCCCCCCCCCCCCCATCCCAGGCAGGTTTGTGATGATGCAGGAACCCTCAGGGTCTCTGTCCTCAGGCGCGTGGGCACATGTCACCAGCCTGGATGTGTCAAGGCTGTTCCTCAAGAAGTAATTCCTTGCTCTTTCTCCAAAGGTCTTTCATGTTTCCACAGAGTTTTACCTTTGCATCAGCCCGTTCCTGGCTGCTTTGCCTACTACAGCCTCTGGTCTGTGTGAGTTTAGGCCACGTCCCACTGTCTAAACCACAGCTGTCAGTTCATGTTCACACAGAGGTGCCTCTGCTCCACATTGCAACCCTGCTGCCCCATGGAGACCCTGAGCCTCTGCTACACCAACCTGGCTACACAGAGCTCCTGCAGCCCAGAACACTGAGAAAAGTGAATCCTTTCTCTCCTTAACAGGAGGCTGGAAAATTTCCCACTTTCTCTGGAAATGCTCAGTTTAAGCTGATAGGTGTGAGGGGTGCAAATGCTTTAACAGGGGCATTGTTTCAAGAATCATCCCTGCTGTGAGGAGACAGCTCCAGGGTGTTTTGTTTGCTGTTATTTGGGTCAAAGAAGAGTGGTAAAAATAGGGCTGTACAGGGCTTACTGCAGAGGATGTACTGCCATCACACGTGCACCTGAACACAGCACTGCTCAACATTCATTTCCTCTTCTCCACTGGTGGTCACCCTCCTCTAGACCAGTATTTAATGCATGAGGCTTGGATTTTTCTTCGGACCTTCCTTGCAGCATGTAGCGCTGCACCTCTTGATGAGGTGAATCCAAATTTAGGAGCATTTCCTTGTGGAGCAAGTGACTTTTCACTTGTTAAAAAGCACCTGGCCAAAGAGCTGAGTGCTGGTTTCTCTATCGATGTGTCTCAGAAGCAAAAGCAGCTGTTCTCTTTGTGCTGAGTAGTCTCAAACAACACAAAAATCTAGAAGCTATTGATCTCTTGTAGTTAACTCAACATTTTTTTTGCCAGTAAGCATCTTTTTTAACCTCCCTGAATAAAAACAAAGTGGGGAGGCAGTGATTTTCCAACAGTCTGACAACACCCGATTGCCTTCGGAGGTAAGGCAGGACGAGTGACAGCCAGGCTCTCTGTCTGCAAAACAATGTGAGATGGTAGAAGATCCTTAAGCACAACCACTCCACTTGTGAGGAGAGAGGGGGCACTCGTGTTCCTGCTGAGGCTCAGGTCTAGAAAGTGAAATCCAAGTTCCCTGTGTAACCATAGAGCTTTTTAGAGCTCTGAGGTTACATCTCAAAGCAGCCTGGAATTGGGCAGTTAGTCTGAGAGATAACCACTGTTCATAACCAGGAATGAATGCCCTTTGCAATGTCATGGTCTTTCTGCTCTGGGTTTTCTCTCAGTGATGGGACTATTCATTGTGCAAGCAGTGGCTCCAGCTGCATATGTGCACCTTTGAGTACCTTGTAACGGAGGCTGAATGAAATGAGAGAGAGAAGAGCATCTGTTGTGTGGTTGGGATGGAGATGAAGCAGATGAAACCTGGTGATATCTGGGGAGAAATGGCTCACCTTTGCCTCCTCCCTCTGATGTGCAACCAGGTGAGGCTGGGAAGGAAAAACCCAGATTCCTGCTGGATTTTTCCCCATGGCTGAAACCTGAAAGCATTTGCTTTTGTTTTTTTTTAATAAATGTACTTATTTTGAGGAATAAACTAAAGGAAACTAGTACCTGGCCTCTGCTTTACATACATTTAATAATTCTTTGCAAACTCAGCTGCTAACAAACCATCAGGCTGAGTCCCATGGCCCTGTCTCCCTTCCTGACACAGCAGCAAGCAGCTGCTGGCTTTCTCTTACACTTCTGAATTCATGGGTCTCCAAGCATTTACACAGGGACAGCACTTTTCTGAGGAGGAAAACCACAACACAAGCAAGGGGCAGGACAGTGTGGTGTGTCCCCAGGATCCTTCAGCCCACAGGAGGTGGAGGATGCTCCTGGGGACTGGGGCTGAGACCTGGGACACCAGCGCTCCAGCTCTCTGCTGGTTTGCTATCCATACAGGCAGCTCCAGTAGACAGCCTGTTCTTTTCTTCTCTGCAGTAAAAGGGAAACTCAGAAACACCATCTATGTGCAAAGTAAAGGTTTACTCCCATGCCCTGACCTGCACAGGCAAATTTGTGTCTCCCTGAATCCCACTACTGGCATTTTCTGCACTGAACTAACTTCACATGAAGCAGTCCAGACACATCCTTCAGGTTAAGTCCACTTTTCATCCACTGTATTTTCCACACTAGGAGCTTTCTATCTCCTAAACCCTTCAAATCAAGACTTGCAGCAATTCTTTATTGCTGCATGCAACCAATGTAACATCCCCTCTGGTTTTGAGTCAGCTCCCTGGAAATGCTCGTGAGTCTTGAATGAAGCAGCAAAACCAGTGGCAAACGTGACATGTTTTTCAGTAACCTTTAGTCAGGGTATTTAGATCCATAAGACCTGGTGTCTCATCCACAGAGTTTCCAGAGCTGAGGATTAGCAGGGGGATTGCTGAAATGATTTATAAGCTTGTTCTGTGAGGTCATAAATAGCCCTGCAGCCAGGGATTGCCTTTGCAGGTTACTTCTGCCACCAGCAGCTCCTGCCCACATCTTTACCTGCTTCTGTTTCACCTTCCCTGAAGCCAGGGCTGTGAGTTTCTGAGATGGCTCGTGGCTGTTTGCCTGAGCTAATGGAAAGGAGTGAAGTCAGTTACAAAGTCATTCCCTGTGTGGCTGCTACTTGCTTTGGCTTGCACCACATTGCAGCTGGCAGGTTTGTTTCCAGCCTTGGTTTGATCAGGAGTACACACAAGCCCTCAGCAAACCTATGTCTGAGTGAACATGCCTCCAGAAATGCCAGGGCACACCACACAGGGCTCATGTCCTCCCTTCCTTTGCCTCCAGGGGCCTGGTAAAACCTCAAGACTGAAGAACAAGGTGTCAGCTGGTGGCTCTGCTGGTCACGCTCTTCTCAGAGGGAATACGAAAGCACACTGACAAATGTTTCAGTGACCTCAGTGAGGGAGGATGGTGACCAGTGACTCTATAACACACTTCCAGAGGTCAGTGTGTCCTAACACCTCCTGAAGATTTTTGCTGGCTTCCTCAGAGCTGAGGAAGCTCTGAGCCTGACACACAGCCCATTTATTTTCCTTGCTGGCAATAATACGTGATGCAGCATGTCATGAACTTCAGTCCCAGCAGATACATGTTCACATAACAAGAGCAAAGTAATCCTCCTCTGCTGCAGGGGTTAGTGCTAGAGACCCTGCTTTGTGTTTTGCAGGAGTCTCTCTGGTTTTCACAGCCTGTGAATCACGTCTGGCAGCATGAGAGCAATTTAAGCAGGGTCAGGAGTGTAGGCAGCAGATGCTGTCAGCCCCCATCTGCTCTGATCCCCAGGGACCTTGCTGAGGGGGACTCTGGGCAGCAGCAGAGTCAAGGAGCAGCATGTGCCTGGTCAGGGGCTGCCGAAGGGCTGTGGAGTGATTGCTCACTCCCTCTTGCACCATCATGTTGAAAACTGTGAGGGTGACCATCACCTGTAAGAGTCTGAGTGGACTGAGTGTCCTCTCAGGCACGTCCCAGTGCCTTTCCACAGACCATCTCAGAGGTTTTCAGACCACAAAGGGCTCTACAGTGCACAGCAGTTAACTAAGCAGATGGAAAATTAACTGAGTAGATGTAAAATCAGGCAAATGTAAGATAAAAACCCAGCAGAAACAGATGTTAGGCCAGGAGTGGTCAAAACATGCAGCAGAGATCCACTGTGCAAATGTCATTGTATTCATAGGACCACGTGGCCATAGGATGCAGTGACAAAGTGGAAAGAGCTTTGATAATAAACGTAACAAGGACCTGAAGAAAACCAAAGGAGTGTTTTCTGTAAGAGGACAGAAGGAAGAAGTCATCTGGGCATTTGTATTCTTTCCAGCCCAGATGGGTTGTAGGGAAACAACTGAATCCAAATGCCATTTGGGCAGAAGAAAGGTCCATACAGGCCGAGCAAGAGCTGCAGCTTGGCCCAGCTGGATGAACTGGTAGCTGCTGTTAATGAAGGAGCTTTGCCTTTAGACGATGAAAAGGGGATCAGCTCTGATGTACAGGTCAGGGGAAGGCTGGTGTGGTGAGTAAGAAATGTGCCTACACTTAATGGGGATTTTCAAAAGGCCAGGGTGTGCTGCATGGGCCTCAGACTTTGTTTTGACAGCTGGATTTGCAATTTTGTATTTGCTTAAAGGCAATGAATGGCCTCAGGGACTTTATTGTAATGTGGGGCGACACACGCTCATATTGGTCAGCCCCAGCTGGAGGAGCTTCCTAAGGGGTGATGGCCTGACATGACTGCTGGGTGAATCAGCAGCTCCTAAGCTGCCAGGTTGGTGCAGCCTTCCCATGGAGAGACACCCACAACGTTAAATTCATTGGCTGCTGGTCAGAGTGGAAGAGTAGGGTGATGTTCTCCTTGGCTGTACCATAGAGACTGGGAATAGACTGGGTTGAAAGGGACCCCTGCAGGTCACTTACTCCAACCTCCTGATCAAAATGGGCCTGACTTTGAAGTGAGATTGAGTTGCTCAAAGGCATTTTCCAGTTGAGTTTTCAGTATCTCCAGGGATGGAGAGTTCACCTGCTCCTGAGCTCCAGGGTCTCACTACTGTCATAGTGAAGTTTTGTTATAGATCAGCCTGGATACCTACCTTCCTCTGACACATCTGCCTTGTAAGAATGCCATCTCTTCCCTTTGTTTTTTTTTGCAGAGCCTTTGATTCTAGAGGGATTTGTGTTTCACCTCCTAAGGATCCTTAAATAAAATGAGATTGCCCTTGATGTTGGATTCCTACACACAGTGCCATAACGAGTGCTTACCCTGAATTCCTATCAGCCTTCTGCCCTGGCAGAGAAATGAGAGACACTCTTTTAATGACTAAATATAGTTCTTTTAAAAAACAATGATGAGCTCCTTTCTTGTCTCCTTCCAGGAAAGAGAAAAGCATGACTTGCTGTGTGTAAGCACTGCCTGCAGTTTCTCTTAAGAGCCGGAGCTATGAAGAACACATAGCAATGTTTCAATCATCCCCATTTTCTATTCTGGCAGCTGGAGCAGCCTCTGCAGCTGTTTTGTGGTTGTCTGTTCCAGTAGAAAGCAAACTTCAGGTTGCTTTGTGTCTTAGCAAGTAGTGGCCAATGCAAGTGGCAAAGTGGAGCCCCTCTGCAGGAAAAAAATGGGTATCAAAAGGAGATCTTCTTGTAGGAGTCAGCTGGAATTGTGCCTCTCTCTGGAAGAGAACCTGCACAGAAAGCAAGTTCATGCCTGCTGTCCTCAGTGGGGAAGAGTAAACTCTTCCCTTCCCCTCTGTGAAGATCTGCAGGTGCGTGTAAGGGAAGGTAAGAGCACAGCCCTGCTTTCCATCAGAGTGGATGAGGCATTCAAGGACGTGATCACGTCTGACTCCTCCACGGAGTGCTGAGGGAAGAGGCTGCTTTTGCTGTCTTGACAGAGATCGGGCAAAAAGCTCGTGTTTTCTCTGCAGTGTCAACAAAGAAGAATCAGATCCAGGCTGCAGCTCAGTGGGTGTTACCTGGCTCACCCAGCATGTGCTCACAGAAGGGATCACCCTCATTTCCAAATCTGTCAGAATGTCAGCGGGCAGAATGGAGTATTAACTGAGGGCAGCTGTATTTAACCCACACAATGTGGACTTTGAGCTGTCCTTTGAAATCCTTAGTCCTCTGCTTCTCTGAAGCTTGGAGCTGGCTCCTTCCTATCTGGGAAGGAGCTGTGGAGGATTTCCCAGGCCTCTCCAGACAGCATGGTTTCTTCTCCCCATCTCAGGTCACTGAGCCCCCCTGAGCACTACAGTGTGTCTCCCAAATACAGCCACTGAAATGAAGATCCAGAGCAGACCAGTTACTTTGTCAAACCGACAACAGTGGGTCGGGATGTAACACCAAAGATAATGCTTTCTGAGCTAAGGAGCATTTGTAACTGAAGCAGAAGCTTTTCCTGGTAGCTTAAGAAAACAGTGATGAGCTCATGGACGGCCTTATTCACGTTATTAAGGCAGCTGAGTGAGGAGCAAACAAGACTTAGCCATCAGGTGGCACTCCGAGCATGCTGTTCAGTTGGAGATGCCGCTCACAATGTTCCTGGGCTGGAGGAAATTCCTTCCATTCAATAATAACGACATCAACTTCACGAGCTATGATTCATTTCAGGCTCACACCCTTTCTTTATTTCTGCAAAAGTAATCATCCAGCTATATTTATGGCATTGTTTGAAACCACGGGACTCCCAGGCAAAGCAGCAGAGCAACTCCATGTTTTCTTAGTGTTTCTTTCTTTACTTATTTAATGACGTGGCTTCGTATTTTTTTGCCAAAGCAGAGTAACTCCTCTGTAGTAAACCAGCATATCTTGGCACCTGTTCTGAATCTGTTTCTGTCTTTTTATGTCCTACCACCAAGCTGATCTCAAAATAGGAACCTGAGTTAATGACCTCCCAAGTTTTTTTCCCACAGATCCCTCCTTAACCTTTTCAGCCGCTGAAGGGTATTTGCAGTCCCTGCTATTGTTCTGCATGAGCTTTCACTTGGGAAGAATTGCACTGGAGAGGGGGTTTATTTTAAGATCACACATTTAGATAAAAACCATGCTATTTAAAAATGCCTTCCCAGTTACTTCTTGGATTCTTCTCTTGCTGCTGCTGCTGCTGCTGCTGTTGCAGCGTTGTGGCTTGTGCTTTGCTACCCAAGCTGGAGTTTATCATTAGCGTGCTGGATCTACGTTACTGCCTCTGTAGGAAACACTGTAGTTATGGTAATTGAAGGGTGAAATTAAAGGACTCGTGGTTAGTGCTGCAGAACAGCACTGCAGACTATAAAAAATCCCTGTTCTGCTGCTTCAAGGGTTTTGTAACTGGCATCAAGGGGGAGAGCCCGGGCTCTGCAGCCAGCAGATGAGACAAGAGCTGAACGATTCCCACACAACTCTCCCCTCCTTCCTTGGCATGTTTGTAAAACCTACTTTTGAACCTTTCTAACCAACCCACCGCTGAAAACAATTTAAGTTCTTGCTCTTGCATCATCTGACCCTGATAGTTGGTGTATTCTCTGCCACTCACGGCTCCCGTCCCCAGAGCCCTGAACAAAGCTGAGCTTGTTACAAGCGAAAGCATGAGCTCATCCATTGTAATCACCCGCCCGCCCGAGCTGCTGCTCCAAAGGAGGTTTTGTGGCAGTTTCTGAATGCCTTCAGACAAGCCAGCGCTGGATAAACTTTGGTTGAATCTTCAGGGAGCAAAACTGAGTGGATTAAGTCCTTGTATCTGCTGTAAGAATAGGTTTCTGAAGGGGGGGGGGGGGGGGGGNGGGGGGGGGGGGGGGGGGAAGCCCTGGTTATTCAGATAATACAGTTGTGTTTCAGCTTCCAGTACCCTTAGAGGCTGGAGGAAGCAAGGTCCCAGATCTGCAGGGTAACCCAGATAATCCCTTGATCCTCTGACATTCAAAGCTTCCAGGGAAACAAAGGTGAGAAAATGAGAAATGCAAATGAGTGATTTTGCAAGAGCAAAAGAAAAGGACCTGTTGAAGCTAAAGCCTGCCAAAAATAGCACTGAAACAACTGCATTTCATGCAGATCACTTATAATCACATGTAAATTGCATTCTTAAAGTTAGATCCACTGTACATTTCAATTTGAAGTCCCTAAAGTTCTATAGTCTGTCCTCCAGCTGTGTCTCCAAAGCACAACACTTTGATGAAACGAGGCTTACTGCTTGGCTCATGAAAAGCAAGCAACTGATGCCTTGGAAAGGGCTTGAAAGATAAATGGAGGGCACTGTCCTGTAGTCATCCACTACCACCAGGCAGTAGTTTTTCCCACTGCACACTTGGTTACACCACTCTGTTATCTGCTCATCACCTTGTATGTTAAAGAACAAACTAACTTCTGAGTTTCTACTATGGCATAGTCTAGTTAAGTTATACAACCAAGTTAATAGTGAATTTGGGTGTTGAAGATGTTCGTAGGTTTGCCTCTGACTAGCCATGGGACCTTGGGCACTTGCTTTGCCCCTCTGTACATCATTTTTTCCCCCCAACCATTAAAAATTGCCGTGTTCTTGCCTTCTTGGCATCCACTAGTGACAGAGGAAGGACTGCTCTAACTTGTTTGGGGTTTCCTACACCTCCCTGGCTTAGCAGAGAGAAGCAGAAGGCTTGCACACCATTTTCCCCCTTCTTTGTCATCAGTCTTTACAAGTTTCCCCCAACTGAGACGAGCCTGCCCCAAAAAAGCCACAGACACCAAGGTCTTCACTTTTTTTTTCCCCTGATTTCAGTTTCAAAACCTGAGCCTGACTTTGAATCTCAAAAGCAGGAGCTCAGGCTCCCCTCTTGATGTAGTGAGGGCAGTAATCTCTTTACATAACGCAGGGAAATGGCATAATTGTGCCAGGCTGCCATGAACTCAGCGGGGAGCACAGCATTCAGACCCTGTGCTGTTGTTTCCCTGTCCTGACTCATCCCAAGTCATTCTTTTTTCCTCTGTGGTTTCTTTGGATTTTTAAATATAGTGTCACTCTGGTTTGGTTTTTTTTTTCCCCCCCCTGGCCACACAACTGTCTCTTATAATAAGTGCAGGTTTTATTCAGCTACTGCACTAATTGTCAGTGCCTGGAGAGAGAGCAGCACCAGGATTAAGAGACGAAATGGCAAATAGAGCTGCAGCGGAAAACACAGCAGGTTAAAGCTAACTCATGACCTTTAAGACTTGTGGGTTAGCTCTGTGCTACACACTGTGGTAACGTGGAATTTCCTGGCTTGAACAGAGATCTCTTTGCTCCAAAGCACTTTACTGATGAAGGAGAAGGAAAATCTCCCTTGTCATATGGCAGGCTGGTGGAGCAGCTGGTCTTTGTTTTCCCCCCCAGGAAGATGCGCATGTACAGATCTGATTGTTATTTCTTTATGTTAAATTGCATGCTCTGTGATGAACAGGCAGTCAGGAAGACCAGAACAGTTGTAGTAACCTAAGCAAGTAAACAATTGCTTGTACTATTACCAGCTTGCAGGTGGCAGAGAGGAACAGAAGCGTGAGGGGATGTGTGTGACTCACCAAAGGCCATGAAACGACAGAGCCCAGAAATATCCTCTCTACCAGCCTTATGTTTTACTCCCTCTTTCCTTCCTTCCTTTCTTTCTTTCTTTCTTTCTTTCTTTCTTTCTTTCTTTCTTTCTTTCTTTCTTTCTTTCTTTCTTTCTTTCTTTCTTTCTTTCTTTCTTTCTTTCTTTCTTTCTTTTTCTTTTTCTCTTTCTCTCTCTCTCTCTCTTTCTCTTTCTCTT
>WBNH01009714.1:41592-95040 GCA_013401255.1 Urocolius indicus
TTCTTTCTCTCTTTCTCTTTCTCTTTCATTCTTTCTTTCTTTCTCTCCCTTTCTCTCTCTTTCTTTCATTCTCTTTCTCTTTTTCTTTTTCTTTCATTCTCTTTCTCTTTCTTTTCTCTTTCTTTCTTTCTTTCTCTCTTTCTCTCTCTCTCTCTTTCTCTCTCTCTTTCTTTCTCTTTCTTACTCTCTTACTCTTTCTTTCTCTCTTACTTTCTCTCTTTATCTCTCTTTCTTTCTCTCTCTTTCTCTTTCTGCCTCTCTTTCTCTCTCTCTTTCCATCAAGATAAAACGTTTCCCTGACCCACTGCATTTAAGGGCTTCTTCACAGAGAAGCCGCGACTCGCTGGCATCCTCTGCAGCTCCCGCTGAGACAAGCACAGTGTGCTGAACCAGCTTTGTGCACATTTCAGCTCACGTCCTTACGGGTGGGTTCGCGGTGGGTTTTTTTTTTTCCACACGGTAAATATCACAGGGAACTGCTGAGAGAGAGCGAGGAGCTGCAGCATCCAGGGCACGCAGCTCGCTCCTGCCTCTTCGCCTCCGGGCACACGCACACACGGCTCTGTGCAGAGGAACCTGCCCTTCCCTTCGCCCCGCGGCTCTCTCCCCGCGCACTGTCCCCTCTGCCCTCTTTGCTGTGACGGTCAGTCAGCCCTTGCTGCCTCCCTGCTCGCCGAGGGAAGGTGGGAGCAGGCGGCAGCATCTTGCAGCGAGGCCGTTCCAGCTCCGGCCGCTCCGCAGCGCCGGGAGCCGCGCGGTGGAGGTTCCTGGGAAGAAAGCCCATTAAAGCCTCTCCTTTCAGCGGGGATTGCCATGGCAACCCTCGCACAATGCCGGTGGCCCACATTCCCTTCAGCCCCGTCTTTCTTGAACTGACAGCAGTGATGTTAATGCTCCTTGAACCAAATCTTTGCATGCAGAGACCGCTTTAGAAAGGGGGAGGGAAAAAAAAAGAGAGAGAGGAAAAAAAACCCTCTTTTAATCAGGGCTGGTTGTTCTCTTTTCTTGCGAGCAGGGAAGGCTTTTAGCACAGCATCTCTCTCAGCACCGTTGGAGTTGCAGCTGGGTGATGACCACACTTCAGTGCCATTCGGGGGTACAGGACCCTGGGGAAATGATGCTTGCGCTGGGGTTGCTGTTGTTACAGATGTTTGCATCTTGGGGCTGAGAGGTTAGGAGCACGGTGTGGAAATGAAGCTGTCACAGAAGTAAGGCAAACTCCCAGTTAAGCATGAGAGCAGCACTGGGATCCAGGGCGCTTGTACTCTGTGACATGAGGCAGGCTGCCTTGTTCAACTGAAGCATCCTGAAGAGGTCAATATCTCAATCCTGCCAGGTCTCTAAGCTGTGGTAGAGTCCTCTAGTGGCATTTGGCAGGGCATAATGCCATAGGCAGGGCCGGCTCATGTGTGGTAGCTGGTGACTTGGGAGATGGGAAAGCAGGGCCAGCACCTGAAGATGCAGCTCAGAGCCAGCACCCCACATAGGTGAAGCCACCCACCATCTGACCACAGCCCTGGGTGCCCAGAGCTGCCAGCCAGCCAACATATGGGCAGGCAGGCAGACACAGCCCAGGCAGGAAAAGGATTAAGAGTCACCTGTGCCTGACAAATGTGACACAACCTTTATGGCAAACAATCATAGAATCACAGAATCACAGAGTGACGGGGTTTGGAAATGACCTTTAGAGCTCATGCAGTCCAACCCCCTGCCAAAGCAGCTCCCACCTCGATCAGGTCACATAGGAACACATGCAGGCAGTTTTTGAAAACCTCCCAAGAAGGAGCCTCCACACTCTCCCTGGGCAGCCTGGGCCAGGGCTCCCTCACCCTTACACTAGTTTCTCCTGGTGTTTCAGTGGCACTTTCTGTGTTACAGCTTGTGCCCATCACACCTTGTCCTGTCACTGGGCACTATAGGAAAAAAAATGTGACTCCATCCTCCTGACACCCACCCTTTAGGTGCTTACAAGTGTTGATGAGGTCTCCTCTCAGCCTTCTCTTTTCCAGGCTGAACAGCCCCAGCACTCGCAGCTTTTCCTCTTCATAAAACCAATCTGTGTCTGGGGTTGGTGTTGGGTTATGGGGCTGCCCCAGCTTCCAGGCACCCCTTTTCTCTTGCCACTCTCCCTGTCATATGCCCTTTCCTCCTGCCTGCCCTTGGATGGGCTCCACCTTCCACGGGGCATGGAGAGGGTGGCAGGGTCAGAACAGCCTGGGGATGGTCCCTGGAGGGGGGATACCAGGTCAAATGCTTGGTGCATTCAGCTCCAGCAGCCCAGGATGCTGCACCCGCAGCTGTGGAGGGCCCCTGGGGTGCAAACCTCACCCCGTGCACCTTCCCCAAGGGGAAATAAATCCAAGCTGTACATGCATTGTCATGACTGCTAACAGCCAGACTCCAGCCCCTCTCCTCACAGCTGCTCATCGTATCCATCTGCACATTCCCCAGCTGTGTCCCTGTTTGACACAGCTGTGTCCCTGTTTGCTGTAAGCCTCTGGCTCTCAGCACATGTTACAGGTAGTGCTTAGTGCTTCTGTGACAAGGTTACAGAGGGAGCTCCCCAGTCCTTGAATGCAGCCCTGGGTTATTTTAGGTAACCATGTCCTGTACACTAACTAGTCCTTCCAAAAGTCTCTAGATGAAGGGATGAGATGCCTGTGTCTGTTTGGGGAAGGGAAGGCTGAACCAAAGCGTGTGGTGGGCAAAACAGATCTGCAGGGTCTCATCCCTTCCCCAGCTGAGCCTGCCCTGGGCAGTAAATACAAGCAGTTACTGCTCAGACAAGGATTGTGCCATCAGGCTGAGTGGAGCATGGAGGCAGAAGCAGCGATGCTTTCACAGGAACATGCTCTAGGGCAGAAATAGGGGCCAATTCCTTGTCACCTAAATGAAACCTAAGAAGCTCTGGGAGCTGCCCCAGGCTGAGGGAGCTGAGACACAGGGTCACTCTGCAGGAGCTGAGCCCTGCTCACATCCAGGGTCTCTCTGCAGATGCTGTGTCAGCCCTGTCATGTTTCTGCTGCTCAGTGCTGCTATCCTGCTGCGCTGTCTCCCCTGCTGCCTTTTTGGGCTGAGGATGCCAGATGTCTCACAAAACAGACCTTATCTCTCTGTGTGTCCTACCCTGGTGAGGGCAGCCAGCCTCCCCAAGGCCTGGGAGAAGTGATGTCCCTGTAGCAGGAGGCTGTAGGGCGGAGGTGACACAGCACATTGGCTCAAGTTGTGGATGTATTTATATCCCCACCCCATCCGCTTGTGGTGAAATCCCCTCACTGCTGCCCTGGATGGGAAGGAAACCCTGTGTGCATTTGCCTGCACTTTTGTCAGCTGCTGGTTTGATAGCCTGCATGAGCAGTTCCCCCCAGCAATCCTCTGTGAGCTTCTTTGGTGCTGGCAGGGAGGAGAAGAAACAGAATGGTGTCATTCTAGGGTTCCCTGCCTGTGCCACCAGCCAGCATGCTGTGGGGCAGAGGGACTGGGAATCCTCTGGACATCCTCTTCCTCCTGATGGGATGAAGCTGGAACGTAAAAAGTTCCATTTAAATATAAGAAAAAGCAATATTTGACTATTGAGGTGAGGGAGCCCTGGCCCAGGCTGCCCAGGAAGGGTGTGGAGGCTCCTGCTCTGGAGGGCTTCAAGGCCCATCCTGGACACGTTCCTGTGTGACCTGATCTAGGTGAACCTGCTTCTGCAGGGGGTTGGACTGGATGAGCTCTAAAGGTCCCTTCCAACCCTGCCATTTTATGATTCTATGATCCTGCCCACTGCCCTTTCAGCAACACCAAGGGCAGCGGTGGAGGTGAGAGGAGGATGGGACAGGACCATCTGGGGATATTCTCACATTCTCTTACAAGCTTCTCATTAAATTTCCCTCATCTCCGTGTCACCAGTTCTGTCCATCACAGCAAAGGGATGAACTGCAAATGCAATCCTCTTGTTCCTTGGGAAAAAAAGAAACCCATCCTCCCCTTGGGTTTGATCTAGTATAAATAGAACCATTCAGAAAGATAACAGCTTGCACAAACCACATGTTTACAGGATGGTTTGCCACTGTGGGAGCCGTGCTGGGTCCCAGCTTGACCACTTCCATTATCCCTGTGCTCACGCAGAGCTGGAAGTGCCACGTCCAGCCGCAGCTCCCCAGGCCGAGCTGGTTGGAGATGCTGCTTCACTGCTCTTGCTCAGCAGTTCTCAAAGGCAAACAGCACAAATGTTTGTGTGTGAAACAGCAAAGAAAGGCTGGAGGACTGGCGGCATTTGTTTTGCCATGCTATGCCTGCAAATGTTTGTAAACACTGCGTCATTTTCCCGTACTGCAGCAAAGACTGGGATCCACAGCCTTAAAGCCTGTGCTCAGCCTTCAAGCAACTCCTTCCTTTTGCTGAGGCCTTGGAGGACTGTTCTGGCTGTGTGAGTCTGCCTGTCTTTTCACACCAGATGTGCCACAGTTGAAGGGCAGTGCAGGAGACACGTGGCCTCCTGGGCATTTCTTTCCAGCCGGTGACAAGCAAGTGCCATCTCACTAGGAAAGACAAGCTTCTGCCATCACTGCTGCACACCAGACTGAGGCCATGTCCTCGTGCTGAAATGAAGGCTCTTAAAAAAGAAGCAGGTTAGAAAGCTAAGGAGCTGGAGGGAGTCATAGAATCACAGAATGGTGGGGGTTGGAAGGGACCTTTAGACATCATCCAGTCCAAGCCCCCTGCTAAAGCAGGTCCCAACTACATCAAGTCCACGTGAAGCTGTCAGGAGACATGCAGAGCATTGGAGCTTTCCCACTGCAACAGATGAGAAACCTCAAGGTTTATAAATCAAGCTGCAGAAAAATACCCTTGAAATCTCATATTTCCAGGCTGCCTGCCCTGCTGCTACTGTGGAGTCTCCTCTGCATGCCCTGCTCCCTCCTATGCTGCCTTTCTGCTCCCACATGTGTCCCAAAGGACTGCACCCCTCAGCTGCTGCCAGGGTTTAGTAAAGACACAAAACTACAGAAGAGCAGGGAGTCAGCTCCATGGATACCTGAGAAAAATAACCACTGCCCATGGTTAACCACTTGCACACTGGAGAGGTAGCAATGGAAACCCTTCCTTGGGCAGCCCTCTCACTTGGAGTAGGAGTGCTTTGGAGCAGAGCTTCTCCAAAGCTCTCCCGAGCTGATGTACCCCTGGCATCCTGCTGGGCAGGCAATGAGCTCATCCTCTGCTGGGAATTCTCCTGGTGACTTGCAGGCTCATGCCATGTCTCCTCTTGCCTTCTCAGAAACAGCAGCAGAGGAACCACAGGGCTTCACAGGGCAAAGTCTCCCACAAGCACTGAGCATCTCTGTTTTGTAGGTTCAGCCATCCCAGATGGGGATCTGAGGACTAGTGCAAAGATGCCATTCAGCTGCTAGACTGGCACCGTAACCTGCAGGCTGCTAGACTGCCATAAATGCTGTTGGCCAGAGCTGTGAGGGCCCCTCTGGTGTGGAGGCTCACATCTGTGTTTCCTTTTATTGTGGGATAAAGCTGAAGCTGCTAGGAGCCTGAGTCATATGGGTGTGTAACACTACAGACAGTTTTTACGTGGCTGAGGTTTTTGGCAAGGAACTAACCTGAACTGCTTGCATGACCCAACTCAGCTGTACCTGGCAAAGGGTTTGCCAGATAATCCTGGTACTGTGCTAATTCCCCATGTTAAAATCAAAGCTTGACATACAGCTCCTACCCCAGCTCTCAGCTCCCTGATTTATGACACACACAAGCCATCAGATTACTAATTTTGCCTGATTCATTCACATATTTCAAAGGCACCATCTGAAACCTGATGGCCAGGTGGGCCCTGGCTTTACTGACAGGATGAGGCTCTCACCCCTCTGCTTCACTTAGGGAGTTTCTTTTACTGCCAAGTCTGCCCCGAGATATTTTATCTTTCCATTTCAAGCTGGAAAAGCCCAATTCCACTCTTTGTTTGGGTTTTGTTTTTCCTGCCATGAATGCTGGAAAGCAGGCAGGAGGCCTGTCTATGACTCCTTTTGGCCTTGCATGGAGTCTCATGCCCTACTTTTCTTCTGCTAACACTGACTAGTGATGCCTGCCTTAGTACTTCCAGATGTATTGGATAATTAATCTGTGAATGCATATAGAAAAGTGATGGAAGATGAGAGATAAAGATATACATTCCCTCACTGAGACCTGCAGCCTTTTGTCTGGTTTCTCTGGTAGCTGCACCTCCTTTGTGTGTAACTCTCCTGTCTGCCTGCATCCCAGACACAACCTGATCCAAGCATACACTGTGATCTCTGTCCTGTTGGAGCATGTTCCCAGCAAAAACCCCAACATGAGTCACATCACCCTCCCAAAGCCCCTGCCTGCTGCCAAGATGTCCAGCTGCACGAGAAAGGAGGCAGAAACTGTCACATGAGAACCTTTTTTTTGCTGGTGGGGGTCCTGCCTGCCACACTTGTCAGAGCCTCTCCAGGCAGCAAAGCTTCCTTTGCCACTGGACCCTTTGGGTCAGCTTCATCTGCAGCACAAAACCAGACAGATGGGGCCAGAGGGAAGCATTTCCATAAGGAAGGAGGGAGGCAGAGTACTTTAAGGATGGCAGGAGTTCCCTTGTATTAGTAACAGTCTTCAAGAACAACCACTTCTGATAATCTTTTCTCACGGGCTGCTCTTCTCAGGAGTCCCTTGATTCAGTTTCACTTTGATGCACTTGAGCATGCTTACAGCCCCATTCACTGGTTTTTATTGTGTTTCAGCCCTTTATGGACTCATTCATTCATTTGCTATGACTCCAACAGGGCTGTTACTGGTGCAGACTTGTGGTTATCACATTTACCACAGACACCTGTTGTAAAGTGTTGAGTTTACCCCCCTCCTCTGTTGAACTCAGAATGGTCTTTTTTTCCCCCCCATCAGAGGTGAACAGAAAGACACGAGACATGCACGAGGTGCATGCAGGGAGCTGGAGGAAGGCAAGAGTGGGAGGAACATGCAAGTGGGATTTCATGGAAAAATAACTTTCAGATGGCTCATTTGCTGCCATTTGAAGTCCAAAGACTAATGCACAACAGGAACTGCCTTTGCTCCAGCAACGTTCCTCGGCCACCCGCTGTCAGTGTCACGTCCTTCCATGTGGCTGCATGGTTTACATGAGATGGCAATGCCCTGCTCCTCAGTTTTCCAGTGACAAACCACACCAGCACGACACTGGGCCTCTCAGGCTTTTTAAGAATGAGTGGGGATAATGCCCACCTGTGTAAATCCCATTGCTACCTATTGCTGGAGCTGGCCTGTGTTAAACTCCACCCCAACGTAATCCAGACCACCGCAGGGCTCTGATACTGGCTCAACAACTCACCTTGGTTTGTGTTTTTCTTCACTTTGCTGCTGCAGCTCCTTTTGGAGACTCATTAAACCTTTACAGGACACAAGAGGAACAGTGAACACTCAGCTTGCTCCCCGTGCTGCTGGCTGCAGAGGGTTGGTTACAAGGAATGAGGTTAACTTGAGAATCACAAACCATAAAATAGGAACTTCATCTGCCTCCTCCTTTTGGAGCCTCCAACTACAGCCAGGACCACATTTTCAGGTGGTTTTTTTTAACAGTAAAAAGAGAGCAGTTAAAAAGGGGAACAGAGGGACAGAACAACTTTCAGGAGACAAGACCTGCAGGAAGACAGCAGCTACTGTGAGCACTGATGAAGCCAAGAACATTGCAACTCTACATTAAAAACAGGCTTTGGATTTAATTTACTTTCAAAAGTTGTTTCACTCCTTGTCTGCTGCCTTTAGCTAATTCTGAGGTTGAGCTAACTGCTGTTGCTAAGCCTTCCAGGAGAGAAATTCATGTTTCTAAGGGCTATTCCAGTTGACACAGCAGGACTTCAGCTGAAAACTAATCTGATGTGAAGGCTGAGTCTGGAGGACACCCTGGTGCTTACAGCCATGGCCCTGGCTGCTGGGTCAGAGGGAATTTGGTGAGGCTTAGTGCCGAGTATAAGGGCTGCAATTGTGCTGATGTGGTGGGTGGTGAGAGACAGCCTGTTCCTATGGGTGTGGGGGAGGGATGGGAGGTGGAGGGGGGCTGGGGGAGGAGAGATTAATTTGCTACTGCTCCCAGGGCTCTTAATTGCAGCAGTACACACGGTGATAAGCTGCTGAATTGCTTTTCATCTGCAGGGAAACCCAGCATGTGAAAAAATTTGGTCTGTCATTGTCTGTTTGCATAGCTCAGTGTCCGAGCCCCCGCTCTGGCACACAGGAGAAGCAAAATATAGACAAATATTACTGCCACTTCCAAGAGCCACCGACCATGGCATCGTCCAGACTGGCCCGGAGAAGTGGAAAGGATCAGGTGGTGGAAATCAGTTCACATTGGCCACGTTGCATGCTTCATTTCTCCTCCTTTTGAGCCATAACTTCTGTAACAAAGCATTTTTGCCCAGCTGCAGATGGATGTCTGGGCCACGGGGAGCTCAGGTTGGAGAGTGAGGGGTGGCACATGTGTGACTGAAGCTCCTGAGCACCTGAGAGTTGCAAAGAACCTTTGCTTATTTATTTACCTAGCTCTTCCTGTGACTTCCAAGGAACTATTTCCTTGTCCTTATGCTAATTCAATGCCTGGATGAATAAAGAGGCTTTTTTTTTCCCCCTCCCATCCCATCCTGGGAGAGGTCATCTTTATTCAAGAGCCGTGAATGATGTGCTCTGGGTACTGATGGTGCACAAAGAGCCCCGACCAGAGCCAGCCAAGCCTACAGCTGTCCTTTTGTTTACAGGGATGGAGAGGGAACCTCAAAAGTGCTCCTGCCCCAGGGACAATAGCAGCAGTTTGAGAGACGCCTGAGATTTGGCAGGGCCCCTCTTCCCCCGGCGCTAAAGGGCCCTTTATTAAGCATAAATCATGTCAGCTGCTAGTGAGGCCCTTTCTCAGCTTATAAAAGCTTCCCCTTTGCTGCTTAAGTGACATGATGGAAAGGAATCGGCCTGAAATACCCCAAAGACTGGAGTGAGGGACAAGGCTAGGGACAAATGACACCTCTGACTGTTTAATAGTAGCTCTCTGCTGTCACTGTTGCAACGATGCTTGCAGCTGGGTGCATTTTTTAAGCTGGCCGATGGCTCGATGGGCTTTTATTGATTTTGCCTTGGCTTGAAAAATCAGGAGGTCACGAGGAGTTATGAAAACTAACACAGAGCCCAAGACGCCCTAGGGAAAATGTGTTGCCACCCCTGATACCATCAGAAAAAGCGTGATGCCTCGGGCACTGGGCAAATAACTAAGTGCAGAGCACCTCTGCAAAGAGTGGAGTACATCTGTTAAGGGAATAATGATTAGACTTTCCTATTCAGCAATGTAAGACCTCATTACAGCATTTGCCCGAGGTGAGAGACAAATGCTCCCTCTTCTTCTCCTTGCAAATAAAAGGGCAGCCTGAGTATAAGGAGCAAAACTGATGATGGAAGATGTGCTGCCCTTGGCAAATCCTGTACCTCATTAGACAGTGGGGTTTGTGTGCAAGGAGAGGGCTGGGGGCGTCACTGGCAGCATGAGATGTGGCACCACAGGAGCTTCGGGCAAGATGAGGACATGTCAGAAAGAGTTCGATGTCTCTCTGGCATTTCAGGCTGTTGGCTGTGTCTGGAGTTAACTAGGGAACCACTTAAAGATCTTACCCATGAGACTCCCTGCAGGCGATGGCTGTCTGAGCTTATCTTCTGCGTCTTGTCCAGAAAGGTACCAGCTCAATCTGAGCAGTTCCCAGCGTTGCACTCTGCTTATTAATATTTGTATCCACCTGTTGGAAGTTGCACTTTGACAGCAGCAATAACTGATTCAGCCCATGCCTTGCCCATCCCTCCTCCGCTGTTGCTCGTGTCAGCCTTTGTTTCCCTTGAGTTGATACACTTGACTGTCCAGCTGCCTCGCTTGCTGGCAGGCAGTTGTCACCAGGAGGGTATTTCTGTCCCTGAGCATCCATCCCTGCCTGACTCTGTGCTCTCTCTGGCTCGGTGTCATGTGAGCCCTGGCAGGCCATGAGCCCAGGCAATGCCTTTGAGTTCCAGGCCAGAGTAGGTCATTCAGTGAGTGCCATTAATCCCCTAATTCAGCATCAATGAAATCCTCTGTGACACCTCTGATCATCACCTCCTGGAGTCTGGTGGAATGGACTCTCAGAGAGTAGTGTAGGGAAAAGGGACCTGGGGGTGCTGGTGGGCAGCAGGATGAGCATGAGCCAGCAAAGTGCCCTCGTGGCCAAGAAAGCCAATGGCAACCTGGGGTGTATGAGAAGGGCTGTGGGCAGTAGGTCAGAGAGATTCTGCTCCCCCTCTGCTCTGCCCTCGTGAGACCACATCTGGAATAGTGTCCAGTTTTGGGCCCCTCAGTTCCAGAAGGACAGGGAGCTGCTGGAGAGAGTTCAGTGCAGGGACACAAAGGTGATGGAGTGGAGCATCTGCCTTGTGAGGAAAGGCTGAGGGAGCTGGGGCTCTGCAGCTTGGAGAAGAGGAGACTGAGGGGTGACCTCATTCATGTTACAAATCCATAAAGGGTGAGTGTCAGGAGGCTGGAGCCAGGCTGTTGTGATGGCAAATGACAGGACAAGGGGCAATGGGCACAAGCTGGAACAGAAGAGGTTCCAAAGAAACACGGAAGAATTTCTTCAGTGTTCAGGTGAGGGAGCACTGGCAGGGGCTGCCCAGATGGGCTGTGGAGGCTCCTTCTCTGGAGACATTCCAACCCAGCTGGATGAGTTCCTGTGTGCCCTACTCTAAGTGGCCCTGCTCTGGCGGGGATGAGCTTTCCAGGTCCCTTCCAGCCCTTGAGATCCTGTGATTCTGTGATTATTCCCATTTAGGAAAGCAAGCAGTGCTGTCTACATGTCACTGAGACCGTCCCAGGGAAGATACAAAGTCATGTGGTTTGCTTTGCCTTACATTTGATATTTGCCTCGTGAGGCTCCTGGTGACACTGCAGTCGTGTGGAGGTTATTTAGAAAGACAGGTTTCTCCTGATGTTAGTAATGGGCTGGAGAAACAAAAGGCTAATGGAGTGCTAGTAACACAGAGACCCATCATCACATCACCCTCTTCACAAAACTCATCTATAAGGAACTATGAACTCATCTATATCTTTTCTACAGATGTCATTAAACTTCATTTTGCTCCCAAAGAATGCATCTCAGCACTGAGAGAGATGTTCTAAGACACTGAGGTATATAAATTCCTATCTCAATGCATACCTCAGACTTCAATATGAAGTGCCAAAGCGTAGTTTACCCAGGTAAAGCTCATTCCAACAATGCTTAGCAGAGCTGATGCTGATGAAAAACAGAGAGAAAACAAAGTATTAATCACTTTGGATTTTCAGATCTATGGTTTCTGATTTGCTACAGACCAGAATGAAATGCACAATAGCACAGGTGAATCATTTCTGGTGCTTGCTTCACTTTGTGCTTCGTGTTTTCAGCTGCTAGGATGCACTGACAGGAGCTTCAAATATATTTCACTCGCTCATTAAACAGAAGAAGAAGGACAACAAATGTCAAAGTGAAAAATGTGCAGAGGATGGGGAGATGAATCAGCCTCACTGAGAGCTACTCACCATGGCAATTTGCTTTGTGAGTTGCAGATGTGACTTTTAGCAAAGCAGGATGCTTTTGGACTCTTTCTCCTCCGTGCCTTCATGTCTCCATC
The DNA here is from genome assembly GCA_013401255.1 of Urocolius indicus. NCBI lineage: Eukaryota > Metazoa > Chordata > Aves > Coliiformes > Coliidae > Urocolius > Urocolius indicus. Next base: position 53,278 of record WBNH01009714.1, read on the forward strand.
GGTTGAAATGGTTTGCTGGGGCTGAATATGTAACTTGTGGTTAGTCACAGAGACGGGAAGGCAGATTCCCACCGGTTCTGTGCACTAAATCCAGCTTAAGCATGGCCACTAACTCCTCCCACCCCATGGTCCTTCTGCGTTCAGCACTCGCCCTGGAAACGTCTGAGCTGTTGGGAGGTGGAGGACTCCACAGATCATTGCTGTTTGGGTCCCATCTGAGAGCTCAGATGGCTGCCTGTGTCAAATCTTGTTCCTTCACACCCACCCAGGACCACCAAACTCTTTTGACATCAAGCTCAGGAGCTGGCCTGTAGTGCTGACACTTTGCTGGGCTGGTTTGTCTCTGCTCTTCCCAAAGGGGGTTTTTTGGAAGGTAGTACTAATTTCCACTGGTATCCACAGCTTTCTGCATGTGAAAGCATGAGAGCAGCTCTCTCAGAGCCTGCTTGAGCTAGTAGAGCACAGGTGCTCCTAGAAAGCACGTGGGTTGTGGGTGGACTAGGCTCACCGTCTGCTTTTTGAGGAAGGATTGCCGTTGGCTATATATGCACAGCACTGAAATAGCAGAGCATGAGTGTTTCTGAGACAACAGCTCCCCATTTATTGGTTAATAAACCCATAGCATTGCAGGAAAGTGATCACAGATAAATAAATAGTACGTCCCTGAGGAACAACTCGGTGTCTGTGGGAGTGCCTGATGTCTGACAGTGCCCTAGAAGGTGCTTGAGAACACTAAAGGAATCACTACCTATTCTTTTTTCAGCTCTTATTGTACCATAGGATACAGATTCAGATCCCTGAAATTCGTGCCCCAGTCCCCCATCCCAGTGAAAAGCAGCTCTGATTCTGGTCTGCTACCAGATCACATCCCTGTCTCTAGGTATAAAGGATATAAACTGACTGGCCAAAGCTGCACTTTGGTCTCCACTTAGGTAAAATTCCTAAGTGTATTAGGAATTAGGTGTGTTCTTCTGCTGATCACTGGATCCTTTCTATACCCACGCAGAGCTTAGCCTTGCAAAAGCTGAACCTGGGCCCAGAGTTACCTCGCAGGGAAACGTGTTCCTCTTGATTCCTTTTCCCATTGAACTGATAGGATGCTCTGTTAACCTCAGCAGACTCAACCATTTTCCCAGCCCAAGTAGCACACGCTTGATTGACACTTCTGCAAGAAAAAGAGATCTGAATGTGAATCCTTGGAGGGTTTTTTTTTTTAGCAGGATCATTCACATGTAGGAGCTGCCAGATGGCTGTGCTCTGCCAGGCCAGCTTGTTGCGGGGAGCAGGGGAAGCGGCAGGCGACATGCTGGCAACCAGGGACCAAAGGAGGCAAGTCCCACCTCCTCCCTGTCTCAGTACACACGGTCAGCAAACGGCCTCCACCTCTGCACATCACCTCTGCCACGAGCAACCGTGAGTTTGTCAGCTCTCAGCAAGGTCTGGAGAGAGAGCTGCCACCCTGCATCGATGATGCTGATGGGCTCCGTGGAGTGAGGATGCCAGAGCCTGGATTAGGAGAGGAGCAGCTGGAAGGGGGTGGGCAGGGGGTGGTGGTTTGGCAGAATGGGGTAGGAGGGTGCCTCACTTATTTAACAGCTGCAAAAATTGCAAGGAGCTGATTTTCCTACTGTCATGCACCCAGGGAGCTCCTGAAACGCTGGGGCGTGCGAGCTCAGCACGGCGCCGGCACTGAAAAGGAAAGCAGAGCTGTATTCCGGTGGCAGCTGAAGAAGCAGGATGGGCTTTTAGACTGCCAACGGGGACCTTTCAGGCTGCTCTGGGGAAATCTGCAGTACCCAGTGTCTCATTCCCTGCCCAGCAGAGGAAGGTCATCAGCACGATCTCAGACACTGCTGTTAACACTTCGATCGATACAGAAACCAGATCCTATTCTCCTGGTCCCCGCTGGCTGCAGATGGAGACACAGACTCCAGCCCCAGCCCCAGTGCCTTCATTAGCTGTGCCTCAGCCCTCCCCTGTGACAGCTGCTATTTTTATCCCCCATAAAGATGGTGCAATCAACTCCTTCTGCTAACGAAGGAGCTCTGGTGGATAATTTAACACCAAACAGTTGCATGGCTAGTGGTGCAGGGAGGAGTTTTTACAGTCAAGAGAGAAGCTGAGCAAGTGAAGGTTGTGCTGCACTGCTGGAATCTCCTGGACACAGCAATATGGAACAGGCTCCCCAGAAAAGGTGCTGTTTACCTGTTATACCCCAGCCTTGTGTCACCCTGCAAAAGGGGGCTGGCTGCTGGTGAGGCTGTCCAAAATGAGAGGCTGCTACTCAGTGAGTCAAATCAGGCCGTGCTGTTGGCTGCCTTTCATTACACCCACTACTGTTGGGCTGAAAAAAAGGAGTAAACAACTCTATTTTCCCCACTGGAGGAAAGACATGGATTCTTTGAAGTAGCTCTCCTGGTATTAGATGTCACCTGCTTGGCTTTTTTCTTCAGCACTAGCTCTACTTCTCAGTCACTGCCCTGTGTTGGTGGAGGAATGGTGCTCATGGTGTCTTGCAGAAGAATGTGTGTTATAGGAGATCCTCTTTGACAGCTTCTGCAGACTGGAAGCTGCCCTCATCCTGAGCTGTGCACACAGTTTGCCATAAATCCACCTGTATGAGGGTAGCTGCTCCTGTACAGAGATGGAATAACTCTCCCTGTCTAAAACACACGTAACCAGTCATACCAGTATAATTTATGTGCTAAGAGAGCTAGTCATATAACCAAATACAGAGGTTGAAATGGGATTTGACCAGCTATCAGGGTGAATATTCTTATCTGTACAGAAATAACAACAAGACTGCAATTAATCTATCCTAGGTAGCAGACACATGTGTGGCAGTATGAAACATAACAGTATGTCTCCAGTATATATCAATAAAGAGCACACCTTGGCAAAAATAACCATGGCAGGACAAAGACTGCCCATGGCCTGTCTGAACAGCCACGTTGGAGTAATTATGGCCAGAGGTGGGTTAGGATCCTCCCTCAGCCCAAAACTCTCTGGCTTGGAGATTTTGGTCACAGCAATATGACAAAGGAAAATCCTTTATCTTATTTTGGGGCACTTCAATAAGCTCCTAGGCTTTGGGGGGTTGGTCTGGATGATCTCTAAAGGTCCCTTCCAACCTCTACCATCCTGTGATTCTTTGACAGAAGGAAGTCCACCTACGTCTGCCAACGGTGTGGCTTCTCAGTGGGAAACTCTATTTAAACCTGAGACAGATCATCATGGCAGTGTGAGGAGCAGACCCACACTGGATGCCTCTGACCATCTTCCTGATGCACTGTGACTAGTTTCTCATCCCTGGAATTTGCAGGGGGTTAGCACAAGGGAGACATCAGGGATTGACCTCAGCATTGATGGGTGCCAGGCTTAGGGCCACGGCAAACTTGTTCCCTTTCTCTTGGCTGTGCTGAGGAGCAGGACCAGTGGGACAGAAGCATTAATGCTGAGCTGGAGCATTCACATTCCACCCAGCTTATCACTTTTATCTTACAGTGACATAACCCAGCCTTCAGGCATACAGGATCTAGCCTTTGCTAATATTTTGCCAGAGCCCAGCAACAGCACTTGCATTTTGTCTGGCATAGCTCATTTCAAAGACTCCTGGTCCCTGGAGAGGCAGCTGACATTCTCCCTTTCTCCATTTCATTCTGTCAGCTGTCTTCTCATTTCTGTCTTTTAGACCTGTTTTTGTTCCTGGGCAGAAATCCTTGTGCAGGTCAGCACTGAGTTTTCATTCAAGTAGCAAGCTAAGTAATGTTTCAAAGGCATCATGTTAGCCTATTTTAATCCCTGCATAAATTGCCTCTCCTATAACCTGGACATGTTTCATCAAGAAAATAAATGGCAGAAGAGGTGAAACGAACAAACAAACAAAAAGGCTCAAACCTTTTCTTTCAGCTTCCTCAGAGAGGCTTTGCAGAGCAGATGGAGGAGGCAGAAATATGCCATACCTTGCATTGCCCTGCTGACTTCTCCAGGCCAGCGGAGATGTTCCTCAGCACCTGCCATTTCAGCCACTAGCTTAGGCACAGGCATCACCAGAGAGAGAAATATTCTACCTTTTGCTGGGAGCTGCTGCTGAGGGGAATAAAAAGCCAGGTTGCAGAATCAAACCTTGTGCCTCCCAAACCAACAGGCAATGCCATGAGGGTTCTCATGGTCTTTGGCAGTTCCCCAATGACAACAGGTTTTTCCCAGCATGAATGTCAAAAAAAAACCCCTTCTTCCTGGCTTCCTGGCTCCCAGAGCCATTTCCATCCCTGCTTCCCCCAGGTCCTAATTACAAGTGGGTGAGAAAGCCTCCTTTCCCTTCCCTTTGCTTGCAGCCATGGCTGTGGTGTGGGTGGAATTGCTGTTTTACAGGTAGCAGTGCCCCGGGGCTTCGGTTTGTGAATCACACTACAGCAGCCACCTCTCCTCATCTGCCAGCCAAGATATTCTCCAACTAGTCATTTTACAATCTACCAGACAATACTTTACAATCTGCTGTAGGGTAGGCTTTTGACAAGATAGATTTCATGGGTTATTCAGAGTAAAATACACGGCTCATTTAATCTTCATCTCATTCTTCTCCCTTCCCTCTAACTGAAAATCTCCGCCAGCTTCTCCTGAAGACAAGGACAAAGCTGTGATGGACTTCAGCAGCTGAAAGTCTGGCTCTTTGGCTACCATGTTCATCTAGCAGAGCTGAGAAGAGCAGCCACTTCCATGGGATGTGAGAGCACCTCTGAAACACATTATCCACCGTAAAAACGAGGCTGTCCGGCAGCACAGCTGCGGGCAGAGCGCTCATTCAACCACAGATCAAGTTGCCAAAAATCACACTTCTCAGTGACCAGACTTGCCCCAAGCGTGGCTAAATTGTCAGGAGGGCTTTAACCGTTAGCCCTGGCAATGCTGAGGAAAGAATCATGTTGTGAAAAATCAATCTTGTTGTGCTAAATAAACTTGCTTGGCGCAGTGAGTGAGAGCTGCATGGGAGGGTTTCGGGTGTTTGCAAATATTGGGGTGCATTTCTACGTCCTGGCTGGTTGGGAAAGTTTTGCAAGAGTGCTGACAGCAGCATTTTGTTGGACACAGCTCCTACAGAGCTGATCTCTGTGGGCTTTCCTGGGCTGCTCATCTGGAGCATCATGGCTGAGGGTTTGACCCAAGACATCTTATTAGCACTGAGACGAGCGATGCTTTAGAGATGTGCACCTCCTCCATCAGTGCTGAACAAAGCACTCAAGCCCTTCATGTATGTGTGGGCAACTGCACTGAGCTGATGCCATCGTCCCCACCTGCTGCATTAGTCTCACAATGTGCCTCTGAGCAGGGTAAGCCTCGGTGTCAGAGGCCTGGGGCTGCAGCTGCTGCAAACCCACATGCCCCGAGATCTCAGGTATCAGGCAGGGATTTTGCTGAGGTAAACAGATACGTTGACTGGATTCCCTGCTCCTCATTCCTGCCTTTTGTTCCATTGGTATTTCTTCTCCCTCACGTTTTGAGGAAGCCCCTTGCCCCACGGGAGACCCTAGGGTCACCGAGCAGGCAAACAGGCAGAGAATGGCCCCGAATTTCCTGAGCCCACCATTATTTTGCAGGTTGTCTCTGCCAGGAGGGTTTGTGAAGAGGGCAATGTGAGGGGTGGTGAGCCCATAGCAGCACTCTGGAAAATCCCTTTGTGGCCCTTGGCCATTTTGAGCTGGGGAAGGTAAAGTTACAGGGTCCAAACCTGGAGCTCCTTAACATCCCTCCCTCTTCTTCCCTGGCTGAGCAGCAGCACTCGCCATGAGGAGGGCTTGTGCACAACTGACACTGCATGATGTAGGCTTTGTTTCTGTGTGTCAGGGTTGAAATCCATACACATCTTTTCCCAGGTGTAACTGGTGCCTCCTTGGGACAGTTGAGGAAAGGAAACCTCAGAGGTACCTCTGCAGCACCCTGAAGAGGGAGCCCTCAGCAACCTGCCTACTTTTAGCAGCTCTTATGTCAGGAATCACATGCTACCCCAAGAGGGGCCATTTTAATTAACACTTGAACCTATTGCCAGCCTTTCCACTCCACTCTAGCGTCAGCCCTTTTCCTGTGTTTACTGCAGACACATCCTGCCTGGAGCTCTGTCCAAACACAACAGCATCTTGCAAATAAACACTCCGTGGTGAGGCCCAAGCAATCCCTGCTGCCTGTTTGCAGATGGCCACCTCAGCTCCCCAGCCCCGGGAGGGATGGCTGTGCTGCAGGGAGGATGTGATTTGGGAAGGAGCAGGGCAGGTGGCCTTGGCAAACCCAAATACAGCTCACTCCTGCAACTGAAGCAAACTCAGGGGCTTTGCTGAGAGTCTGCTGTTGCTATTTAGGGTAAAAAGTGGTTATTTTCTCATTATTTTGGACTGTGTTGCCACTAGGGACCTCAGCTGGAGGTGGTGAGGAGCTCTCCACCCCCCTCATTCTCCATCTCCTCTTGCCTGCTTCCAGCACACAAAGATCTCATGGGGACACCACGTGTGAACCTCTGCTGTGCTTCCTGTAAGCTTCAGAGCAGGGAGAAGATTTTCCTAGCTGATCTGTATCTGTTTACTTGCTTAGGCTTGTGAGAGGTGTGAGAGAGCGAGATTGCTCTTGCTGGCCCCTCTGTTCTTGCCCAGGACCTCCACTCCCACTCCTGTCATGACATCTCCATGGAAACCATACAAGTGGCACTCAGGGTAGAAAGGGTTTGGAAAGGATTGCAGGTCTTTCACATCACTGGCTTTGTCTCCTACATCCCCAGAGGCCCCACGGGCACCTGAAGCCACCAGGAGAGGCACAGTGGAGCTGCACAAGCTTCTAGGAGCCTTATAACGTTGGCCCTGTGTTTTGCTTTCTGTTTTCATGATCTCTGCTCTCTGGCTTATCCTCTGATCCCTTCTCCTCCTCTCTCTGACATGCCTCTCTGCTTTTCCCAAGCACCATGCCAAGATGCTAATTGCATTCCTTGTGCTTCTGTGTTTCCATTAATGGCTGAGGACTTGGACCCATTCCTCTTTCCTCCTCTCCTCCCGATGTACCTGTTCCTGGCCAGGAGACAGTCCTGCCCTGGGCAAAGAGCCAGCGCTGAGGGTGCTGCGTGGGACAGGACAGGACTCCAAAATCCCAGAGAGCAGAGAGGAGACAGCCTGTGTGTTCCCCAAACACACATGTGAAGAGTGGGAGATGTCCCAAGGTTATATAGGATCAAACAGCAACTAGACAAGCTCACTGAAGGTAAATATGCCCAGGGCTACTAGACACACAGGCATCACCCCTAAATGAGGACATCCCTGAGCTGTGGGTCAGGAGTGTTCTGTGGAAGGAGCACACATTTCTGCTCTGTTCATAGCTCTCCTCCCTGTTGCAGCAGCAAGTGCTCTGTAAAGTCAGCAAAGTGGTACAAGCCCATGAATTCTCATCCACGGGAATCTCTCTCAAAACATACCCTGCCTTATCCCCACTTATTAGCTTCCAGCTTGCCAAAATCAGGGAGCTAATCTTCCACAGCAGGGAGCAAAGAACTGGCTTCACCTTGTGAACGAGGCACCAAGGTGGCAAAGGCTTAGCTGGTGAGGGCGCATGCAGCCAGCTGCCTGTCCCTCCTGCCACAGGCATGGGATGCATCGTCTGGGCACCAGCAACCCTCCTGCTTTACCGGTTGTATCCAAAAAGGTGCTTTAAAGCCTCTACAACGATGTGCTGGAAGGCACACAGGGCTCTGTGGGAAGCTTCCCCAGGCAGTCTCAGTCCTCAGCACAGCTGCTCAGCTTCTTGCCTTCATCCAAGAGCTGCTGCCACTGCTGCTGTTCCTCTTGCCCACCCGCAGCCCCTCTCCTCTGCGGGCTGAGACCCTGCCCTGTATTCACCCTCATGATCTCCTTCAGCAATCAGGCCCCAGCCTTGGGCTGCTGTGGGGTTCCTGGCTCAGAGGAGCAGGTCTGGGTCCTAAATTGTGTCTATATAGGGGAGGGGGCAGCCCTGGGAGAGGCCTCACTGTGTCACACCGGTCCCCCAAGACAAGCTGCACCAGATCCGTTTAAAGCGATCCTCACCCGACGGCTGTGCAGCAGCGAAGGCTTGGGAAGCTCACGTGCAAAGCTGACCTCATTTACAGCTTCTGGTGCTATTCTAGTAGGTTTGGATGTAGCAGAAAGGAACCTGGCATCTATCCTCATTTAACAGCCATCTCAGCCTGACTTTGAAACGTCCTACTGAAAGTACAGCCAAGGGAAACTTACTCTTTCCCCCCCTCCCCTTTCTTTCTTTTTTCAACAGACAAACAGTCAGGGGGGTGGGGGGAGTGAAAAGCAGGGAAGTAGGAGTGAGAAAGGAGAAAACAGACAGCAAGCAAGGATTTGGGGACTGCAAATAGCTTCATGAATAACATTATCCCCTGGAAATCAAGCGGCTGGAAACACTCGCCTGACCCAATATGCAAATCCACCCTGGGAGGTGATGGGGCAGATGGGATTGCTCCTACCCTGCTGCAGGGGGGTGGCAGGGAGAGGCTCTTTGGCACTAGCTGGGGGTTTCTGCGTGTGCCACCTTCAGGCAGGCTACTACAAACGAGGCCAGGATGATTTGGTAGGAGCTGGAGGGATGATTTGAGGAGGAAGGGGATGCATGGGGCTGGTGGGGGCCATGGGAGCTCCAAGCAGTTTGCTGGGGGAACTCCCGCCTTGCACCCATGGATACATGTGGATATGTGTAGAGGGGCAGACAGGGACCCACCTGGGGAACGTGGACCCTTTCCCAGGAGTGGCACAGAGCCCATAGGCCGTGAGCATGGCCTGTACTGGCATCGTGCCACCGGCACACGGAAGGCGGCTGCTCCACTGCCTCTGCCCTGCCAGGGCAGCTCCCACCGGCCCGGCCGGGAAGGAGCTGCAGCAAACACACCTCTGTTTACAAAGGATCCCTGAATAATGGCCCTGACATTGCACTGAGGGAGGCAACAGATCCAACAAACTGCAAAGGGCGTTTGCTCACCCTTGCCCTTGCCAGCTCCAGGCACCGAGGCACCTTTGCTGCTGTGTCCCTGCTGCAGAGGAAGGGCCATCCCTCCTGCTGCCCTGCACGGTGCTTACTGGGGAACACAGCAGTGGGTCTCGCCCCACTGAGCCCCAGACCCCACGGTAAGAGCTGTGAGACAGACTTCTTTGAACCAGGTACTTTCTCAGGACATTTTCATACATGCTAGGCTTGGTTCTCCAAAGCAGAGAGGTCCCAAATCAGAGTGGCTTTTGTAAGTAGAGGTTATTAAGTGCATCAAAATATCACTAGATGTTGTCTTGTCACCAATGCACACGTGAGGGCTTACCTGTGTACAGCATTCCCAGGGCACAGACTTGTACTGCAGCTGCCCAACTGGTGTCAGTCACTGATGCACAGGGTCTGGCATCTTGGCCTGGCACAGCATGTAAAAACCATGAGAAAGATGTCCTGGCAGAGATGTTTGCACAACACTGACATCTTTGCCCGCAGAGTCCAGATACATGTGGTCATATCACAGCCTATTCCATGCTCTTGTTACCCTGTCTCAGCTCCCATCCAGGAGTTGGTCTTCTCCTGGTACTCAGCTGACTCCAAAGACTTTTCATTTCTTACAAGAACCCTCTCATGGCTGTGTTTTGACTTCCTCCCCTTTGCCTTCCATGCACAGCTTCATAACTGTTTTTATGTGGAGTTATTGCCTCTCTTTACAGCATCTCACTCAGGGATCCCAGCAGTGCCTGCTTTCCATCTTCATGGGACACATCACTGCTTGTTCTGCACTGGATTCTTTGGAGGGGATTGGGTCCACCAAGCTGCCTCTGCTGCAAGTAACTCAGAGCATCTCTTTAGCATCAGCACTCCTTTAAAACATTGGGCAGTGGTGTGTCACTGAGATGGCTGCTGGAGTGGTGATACATCTTGTCAGTCTCACATGAGATGCCAGTACATTGAACTTGAGCACAAGGTGCTGGCACTTGAATTAAAACTCATTGCTGTAGCGGATTGGTGCCTGGAATGAGCTCGGCAAAGCTGAGACCAGAGGAGACCATCATCAGACTGGCAATTTGCTGGGGCACAGCTTGCTGACCCACCTCTCTCCAGACAGAGCTGCTGTTGGTTCATTTCTCCTTCAGCACATGGAGCAACTGCAAAGCTTTGGCAGGCTGAGGAGTGATGGCTGCACATCGCTTCACTCTTCAGGGAGCTCACGTGATTAGCAGAGATTTTGAAGGTCGGGTCCTGCAATGGCTCTTTTGGGTCCATCTTCCTGAGATACCTTTGGGGGCCAAGCCTATAACAGCTGTATTGCCTGGCATAGAGCTGCAGTGGGCGGGTTCAGTGTTCTCACTGCTTGGTCTGCAAATTGGTGTGGCAAAACCCATCCCTCAGGCTACAGAGAGCAGGGCTGGCACTTCATTCTCAGCTGGTTCAACAGCATTGCTCTTCATTTCTCTAGGATGAACTTTTTTATTCACCAATCCTGCAGCTGAGCCTGAAGGCTCCGTGGTACCAGGTGAAATGGAAAAGGTTCTCAATAACAGCAATGGAATTGCTAACATGGGTCAGCTTTAACACAAGCTTCAGTCCTGACCACATTTGCTTTGAAGCCTGGCAGACAGGAAAAGGGAGCCCAGCTCGTTTGAGTTCAGGTGTGACTTCTGCTCTGTGCTAGGACAAACAAATGTCAGAGCTCAAAATCCCCAGGTGCAACTCAGGTTTGGTTCCATTGACACCAGAGGGAAGCAGCTGCAAATCTGTCTCTGGGCTTTGCAGCACAGGTGTTGCTGACCCTGGGAGTGTTGCCTGGATGTGGCTGTGTGGTATGAGTCCAGGTGGGGTTTGCAGCATGGCTTGAGGTTTGTTTTCAGCACAGGCTATGAGGCCAGAAGCAACTGACCTCTGTCACACCATTCCACACGTTTCCTCTGAGTTTGGGGCAGATTTACAACTCCCATCAAGTCAACTACCGCAGGACAGAGGCGTCCAAACCCACACATACTTCTAGTGATGTACAAGATAGTTGTTGGATGGCTTCTTCCACTATCTTTTCCCCTTGCTGTTTCCACTTTTCCCCTTGCTGCTTCCACTTTTCCCCTCGTGCACGTTCAAGGAGACAATCAGAAAACTAATACCAAGATGAGGACAGCTGGCTGGTTCCTCCACAAAGCTGGAGAAGCCCCAGTGCTTCACTGTAGGGGAAGGGGAGGTGGGACCAACTATTTTCAGCTCTGCAGTCAGCTTAGCTGTATTGTTCCAGTGCTTTCTTCGATTTGCATTGCTTTTCCCCCCATCCCAGGGACATTCCTGTCATTGTGTGCGTGCCACTAAAATGCAGAGAGGCAGTTTCCACAAGGCAAAAGACAGGTAGCATCAAATGACTTCAGAAAAACAGATAGGGATTTCTAGAGCATGTGCTGTGATAGGAATCTTCTTCACCTGCTATTGGGAAGGAGATACTTCAGCAGCTGTGGATATAAATAGCACTTATCAGGCAGTAGAAAGGAAACAAAGATTTGGGTAATTGGAAGAAGAAAGGTCTAGGGGAAGATGGGTTTTTTTTTAAAGGGCAAGTAAATGAGCTCCTGTGCAGCTGGTGAAGGAGGGAGATGCCTGACAGCATGGTACCGAATAGCTGGCTCGGGGAAGGGTCATTCCTTCAAAGTCAGGAAAGAGCAGGGGCTGGAAACTTGTGCATATGTTGGACAAATCTGAAGTAAGGGAAGATGATTATGACTTTAATAACTAACCTGAGATTTCTCTGACTTGGGAATAAGAGTTGGAACCACTTCCAGCTAAAATCTATAGTGACATTGCCATTTGTTTCCCAAACAGCCTTTTTCTTGTGCCTTCACCTTCCAGAGATTGGCAGCAGGTAGTATAAACCCACTGCCATGTCTCTGGTGGATTCACTTCCTTTTGATTTCTTAATGTAAAAGATCTCAGGGGTGATTTCAATGCCAGCAGTCCTCTGCAGTCTCCAAAGCCCCTTTGGCATCAGCAGGCTTGTGCTCAAGAAGAGGGCAGGGTGCAGGTGCAGAGGAGATGGAGAGGTGCTCAGCTGCATCTTTTCAACAGGATGCTCTTGAGTGCATGAACCAAAAAGGAACTTCCCATGAGCAGGCAGAAGACAGTGAAACCAACAGAGCTATGCTCATGTACATCATTAATAACCTCCCAAGTTACTAATCTAACATAAACTGTGTGACTGGTCACTCGTTTGGCTGTGTTCAGATTGACTGCACTTAACCCGTTTACCTGATTGCTGACGGAGCCACGAAGCAAAGGGAAACGTGGAAACAACACAGCTCCTCACTCAAGCAGTGTGAGGCTCAGCTTAGCAGATGCAGGCTTAACCACTGCTCAGATAAACAGTGTGCACGTTTGCAAGGTCGCCAGAGTGCTGAGTACAACTGGAAGGAGAGCAGATATTGCAGGGCCAGGCCATTCCCTCTGCTGTCCCTGCAGCCCAGAGGTATGGCTTTCTGTGTGCCATTCAGCCAGGAAAATGGGTAACACAGCAGCCTAGATTACTTATCTCTTAATACACCTCTTGTGAGGAAAAATGGGGGAGTGAACCGATCACATGAGAGTGAGAGAGCAAATGTGAATATCTCAGCTGCCATCAGTCTCTGGAAAAAAGTAAACGCTCCAGGGTTTGACACAGCAGCGGGTTTGTTGGGCACTTAGCTCTGTCCCCATTGCACTAAAACAATTTACTTCCAGCTTCTTTGGTTTTAATAACAACGAAGGACAAATTGCAGCTGCATCATGTGGAAAAGAATTACTTAACCACGCTGCAGTTTGCTCAATTGTTGGGAGGCTGGGGCTGAGCCTCCCAGCCTCTGCTGTGTTTTGAAATCCCACAGCAACGTGAGGAAAATAGAGTTTCCCCAAGCTACGGTGTAAAAACACACTTAACTCCTCTACATAGCTTTCTCCCTCCTTTCTGACCCTGCCACTCACAGCAGGGCCAAAGCAAAACCAGCAAATATACAGATGAGGTGTTTCTCACAGCTTAATAGAGGTGGGTTTTTAAGCAGCGACGCTGGTGCTTGGCTCCGGGCCACCCTTGACGCTTTGGAAAGCCCTCCTCAAACCCTGCAGCCTCCAACAAACAGTCCTGTCTGTTTTCTGTTGTCCACAGAGCTGGGATTTGACTGTTCTTGAGCTGGGGACGCTGCCATGTGCATTGTGTAACCGGGAGCATGTTGTTCCCACTCAGCCAGCGATGGCACTCAGCCTCGGCTCCCCGCGGCTGCTGTGATGTGTGCTGCAGGCAGGGCTGGGTGGGGATCTCAGGGTTAAGACAAGTTAGGGTCACTTTTTTTTTCCAGTAAGGCAAACAATCCTGGGCCCGTGGTGCCCAGGAAAAGCTCTGCCTCTTTCCATGATGAGTGCTCAGGCAACGCTCAGACATGCCAGGCATTTTTTTCCCTCTCTTAACTAGAAACTGCTTTGCAGAAGCCAGCTTAAAGGGCAGAGGGAAACTCTGTGTTCTTGGTATAAAATTCCACATTAAAATTGCTTTACTGGTCTCACTGCACCTTAGGGTCTGCTGTGAAGCCACGGTTCTCCTTGTGGGAGGCTGGACCCTCAGTGGTGTGAAGGCTTCAAGATGGAGAGCTGAGTCCCTCCCTCTCCCTCTGCCAAAAGCCAGAGGCAGCTGACACTAGAGACATCTTGCTCTCCTTCTTTGGTTCCTGACAGCCAGCCCTCTGGGGGAAGGTTCAGATGCTGCTCTGTTTTAACTGTGATTTTGACTGGTGTTGGACCTTTCAGAGAACCTGTCTAGCTAACAGCTTCCACAGCCCAAACTGCATCCATGGTGCTGCTTGGTACCAGACTGGTCCCAAATCAGCTGCCAAAGTTCACAGCCCACCCCACCCCTCAGATAATGTTTTTCTTTCTGCAGCATACAGTCTTGCAGCAGTGGAGGGACCCCTCTCCTCTCCTCTCCTCTCCTCTCCTCTCCTCTCCTCTCCTCTCCTCTCCTCTCCTCTCCTCTCCTCTCCTCTCCTCTCCCACAAACAGCTGCTTGATGTTGCAAGCAAAGTACATGCAAACTCTTTTTCTCCTTTTCATTTCCTTTTCTTTTCCATGTTGTCTCATCTTCATCTTGTCCTGTCTCAACTCTTTTCAAATTCTAAAATACTACTTTAGTCCTCCACCCAGAAACTGGGGAAGTGAATGATGGTGAACGATGGTTTCCAGATCTGAGACACCAAGGGTAAAGGTGATCCAATCCTATTTAAGCACATACCAACATGTTTCTGTTGCTGGGGAAGGCATTGGGGTCCAATGGGATGTGTTTAATGTCTTGAACCCACCTGAAAGCCAACCTGTTCAGACCTCATCCATGGACAACAGCTACCAGGAGCACCTGTAGGGGACTGTCCTGTTCATAAGATAACGGTATTGATCTTACTCTGGATTCTCTGGGAGCTTTTCTCTTCTGGCTCTGCATCAATGGATATCAGTGAAGACTTTCTAAAGCTTCCAGCCTCCCTCATGTATGCAAACTCAAATCTCTGTCTGTGAAGACGTGGGGCCAGTCAGCCTCCACCACTCTGAGAGTCAGTGCCTCTGGATGGACTGCAGTGGCTAAAAAGCAGACTGTAGCAAAGGAAATCAGAAATGCCAAGGAAGCCACAGGCTCCTTCCTACCAAGGAGTTCAGTTCTAATGTAAATTCCTGGGCCTTGACTGCAGTAACACCATGGTGAAGGGCTGTGGTTTTGCCTCAGTCTATGCTGCTGCCACCTCCTCTAGGCACACCCGAGTGGGAAGAGCTAATGAGGTCCAGACTGATCCGAGTTGGAAGGAACACACAGTCTGCTTCTCAGAAGGATTAAGAATTAAAGAGCCACTGTCAGGTCCCATAAGTGTAAGCACGAGGTACAAAACCCAGCAGCCCTGAGCTGCTGATGCCATCAAAGCTCATTGAATTCTTCAAGGCAGGATGCAAAGGGCATCAGTCTGGCCCTGTCTGAAGAGGAAGACCTGGCCCTGTGTCAGAAGGAAGGGCGGTGCCAAGCAGGTTCTTGTGACAGGTTGAAAGTGCAGCAATCACCAGAGAAGGATTAGCATCTGTTTACTTATGGGGCAGCTGCAGCTTCAATATCCTGGTGCTCTTCTCTGCACATGCTGCTTGTTTGTATTGCTCTGAGCCAAAGGGCATTTGGAACATCTCATCCCAAGTGCCCAAGCACTAGTGTGACTCCCAGTAGGGAGCAGAGAACCAGAGGTGTTTTTTGGAGAAGTCGTCCCTGCTGTGATCCAGGGGGGTCCTGAGTCACCCTGCTTTGAACCCAGATGCCTGAGTCAAGGTCCCTGCTGGGCCTGGAGGGTTTGAATCAGATCACAACAGCGTGAATCAAGACTGGAATGAACCCTTGTCCTGAGCATCAGGAGACTCTGAATCAGGTTGTGAAACAGTCCTTCCTTCCCAGGCACAGAGGGCCTGATCAAAGTCTGAGCTAGTACTTTTTCTTCAGAGCTGAGGCCATTAGCAGAGCAGGATGGTGAGTGTCCCTGGCTGGCTGGGTGAGAAGGGAAAGGCCTTAATTGCATGGTTTGATTAGAAACTCCCTGTTTGCCATAGCACCGCAGGTCCTTTAACGAGAAGGCAAGAAGGAGGAAAAGAAAGAGGAGTATTCTTGAATAGTAATGATAATTTTGGAGAAAGGGCACTAAATAGGACACATTCAGCCTCCTCACAGAGATGTCCTGGTCCCAGAGAATACATCTAGTAGCCTTCATCCCCCTCCAGAGCCTCTTGCCTCATTACCTCTACATTTAATACAGAGGAACACAGCCTGTGCAGATTATTATTTAGGTTTCAGGGATTTCTGTCTAGAGGTGAGACTTCCTCTGCTCTGTGATCGGAAGAGCACACGTCTGAACACAGCCTGTGCAGATTATTATTTAGGTTTCAGGGATTTCTGTCTAGAGGTGAGACTTCCTCTGCTCTGGGCAGAGCATGGTCACCTACCAGGAGCACTTTGGAAAGCTCCAAATCCAGATGATGGGCAACGGCGCAGGAAAGGAAGCACAATCCCTGTTCTGCAGGAGGGAGATTGACTTTATCCAGTCCCCCAAAGGCACAGCATGGCCAGCACAGCTTCAAGCTCAACTTTTCTTACTGCTTTTGAAGCTTTGATCTGCTGGTAGAAGCTTTCTCCCTCTCCATCAGGGAATAAGGGATGCTTTCTCCAGCTTTACAACTTTTGCACACGTTTACTTTCATGCTTCCGTTCAATGACTCGTTAGCGATGGGAGCATGGGCTCTTCTGCACTCCTTAGCTTCTCTGTTATTCTACTTGACACTAATAGTGATCCCTGGCTGGGATGGGGATAATTCCTATGACACATTGTCACCTGAGAGCAGAGATGACAGGTTTTCTTCCAGCCAGCACCACGGTAGCATCTCTCAAACTACAGTTGTATCTAAGAGCTGTTGCAGTGGAGCATTTTTCTAGTGTGAGCCATCCAGGGAGATGGTTTCTTGCAAGAGAAGATGGAGGAAGAAGGAACAATGCTCTAGAAGTCTGGCCTGGGACCATCTCTGGGTGTAGCTCTAGTTTCAGGTGTGTGTGGGCCAGGACAATGTGGACAGCCCGTGTCTCATTGCTTGCAGCTGATGACTGTGGGACAGAAGCAGATCAGCCAGAATTGCCTGAATTTCTTCTCTCCACCTTGGCAGCTGCAAATGTGACAGCATGGGTGCCTGCTCCCAGCTGCTAGGGCAAGGCAGAGGATGTGGGATCCCATTTGGAGATGGAGGATAGAGCAGTGTTTCTTAGGGCTGCTTTACTAGAAGACATGTTATGGTTGGAGACAAGACTGACTAATATTTGGCAGGAATGAAAGGATATTTTTGAGCAACCTGTGTAATCTCCTGTTTCTTTCACTATTTTCCTACACTATTCCCTCCTTTCATTACTTGCAGCTGTTGTATCACATACCTAACTTTGAATCTGCTTTAGCATCCCTGGGAATCCATCTGCTGACTTGAGACAGTCAAGTCCCTTTGGAACAGGCTCCTCATCTATCTGCCTCTGTGACTTGCAGGAGAATTGTCACGTGGCATTTGGGCCAACAGCAATGATCAGAATACAAGTAGTTAATTAAAACCAAAATGTTAATAACTGAGTTGCATCTGCACCTACAGAGCTCAAGACAGACCAAACTAGAGGTGGGCAACAAAGCTGGTGAAGGGTCTGGAGCACAGGTCAGATGAGGAGAGGCTGAGGAAGCTGGGGGAGTTTAGTCTGGAGAAGGCTGAGGGGAGACATGAGCGCTCTCTGCAATTCCCTGACGGGAGGTTGTAGCAAGCTGGAAGTTGTTCTCCCTAACAACAAGTGATAGGGCAGGAGGAAATAGGCTCAAGTAATGCCAGGGGAGGTTTAGATTGCAGCTTAAGAAGATTCTTTTCACTGAGAGAGTTGTTAGACACTGTCCCAGGCTGCTCAGGGAGGTGCTAGAGTCACAATCCCTGGAGATATTTAGAAGATGTGCAGATGAGGTGCTGAGGGACGTGGTTTAGTGATGGGCTTGGCAGTATGAGGTTAGTGGTTGGACTTGATGACCTTAAAGGTCTTTTCCAAAATGCTTCTGTGATTCTACCAACACTGGAACCTCCTGGGTGCCTGGGCTGGGGACCAGCTGCAGGCTCCCAAAGAAAAGGCATCCCAGAAAAGGGATGTCCTGGAGATGTGAGCCCATCCTGGAGATGTGTGTGGCTCTCCCCTCCTTTCACAGCCCCTTTGCTTTAGCAGGGAAAGCGTGCCTGCTGATGGCAAGCTGTCAAGTGAAACGGTGCATGCATGCAATCAGCAGTGCCAGGGGAAGGAAACAAGGATTTGTCCTCCTGCTGTTGTTTCAGATGATGCTTCCGCTTGCAGCCTCAGCTCCAGTTAAGGACCCTTATTGATTGCTTCCCTGTGTTACTACTGGCTGCCCAGGGAGTTAATAACAACATTTTAAATGAGCAGGCTGAAATATGGCAAGGCAGGAGTTGACAAGCAGTGATTAAGCAGCTCTCTGATCTGGAGGAGGGTAAGAAACAAATGACAATATATATAGATGCATGATGGCTAATATAGCAGGGGAGAAGATTAACTCATTGCAGGAAGATCTTTCAGCTCCTCTTGTTCCTGTCTGATGATTAAGCTGCTAAACTAAAGGTTGCCAGAAGGAGAGATGATCCCAAATACTTTTTTAAAACCACTGCTGCAGAGCAAGGTGTATCCCTGCTCCTGCAGCACCTGCAGAAATGAAGGCTGATTTGAAGCTGCTGATTCGAAGGTGGCTGAAGTCAATGGGAGGGTTTCCAATGACATCCCTGGGTTTAGGTCTGATCTCTGAATCCTGAGCATGGTTTCAGTGAGAAAAACACATGGCAGCCTCAGAAACAGCTCCCCAAGTCACTCTGCTTAGAAGGAAGGACGTTGCTGGTGAACCTCTGGGTGCCACAAGAGCCCTTTGGCTCACAGACATGCATTTTTATACACGTTGAGACTATTTTGCTTATCTCAAGTGTTTAAGTCCCATTTTCCCCACCGTCCCAACACTGAACCTGCTCATCTAGGCTAGAATGGAGGGCCCACTCAATGATGCCAGAGCACTGGCAGGGGCTGCCCAGATGGGCTGTGGAGGCTCCTTCTCTGGAGACATTCCAACCCAGCTGGATGAGTTCCTGTGTGACCTACTCTAGGTGCTGCTGCTCTGGCAGGGGGGTTGCACTGGATGAGCTTTCCAGGTCCCTTCCAACCCTTGATTCTATGATTCTGTGCTTTGTAAAGCATTTTGCGAAATGATTTGTTTGTGTTTAATGGTTCACTCCATACAGTTAAGACAAATAACTTGTTAGAAAGAGTCCACCTGCTGCAGCTCTGCATGGCACCGTGTGCTCCGCTGTGTCACCTCGAGCCCAGGCCCCTTAATCGCATATGTCTGGTGGTGCAGGGGCATTTATCTGCTGATAAGAAGCATTTGCAGAAGGCAGATTGATTTAAAACAATATCCTGATAGAAGAGGAAATGGGCTCCTGAAAAATATTGACAAGAAAACTGCAGAGATAGGGCAGCTCCCACGACATCCCCCATCGCCCTTTAATCTCTTTCTATTGCTGCTGTTACCTGTTTGCAACGGGACTGAGAAGCATTTGCACAGAGCTCAGGTGCTAAAAGCCCTGCCTGTGAGCTCGTAGACAAGGGCTGAAGGTTACATGCTGAGGTGGGGCCAGCAATGGCAGGTCTGACCAACAGGTTGAAAGTCAGGTTGCTCACCTTGCAACCCCTTTGCTAGACACAAACTCAGAAGCCCTGGAAGGTCAACGGTAGTTTTCCAGTAGGCTGAAGGGAAAGGACTGTTTGCAAATAAAGCTTTCACCTAATGCAGTGTTACTGTATAATCAAAGTTCCTCGTTGTTTAACAAGGACAGAGGGTTTATGAAGATCTTATCACTGTTAGGATACTGCTGTTGCTCTGCAAAAGCACACATCAGGGTGCCTGGGAGCACAGGAGCCACTTTGATGTCACATTGAAACCTACATTTAAAAGAATTGCTCTTGCTTGGGGGGGAAAAAAAAAAGATCATCAGAGAATTCCAGCTCTTCAACTTTTTACATTCAGAGAGGCATCATGCCACTGTGGCAACATGTCCACGTTACGTGATGCTGCTCTGGACCATAAAAGAAGCCAGAGAGGACTCTGCAGCCCAGCAAAGGTGCTTGGATGCGTTGAGTCCTCAGAGTATGATGTTGAGGGGTTTCCACTGGTAGCACAAGCTGGTGTTGACTTTTGTCTCTGGGTTTTTTCCTCTCTTTTCATGACAATTAACTTTCCCTGCTGATATTCTCTTCCAGCTGCCATTTGGTGAGCTGTTGGACTTCCCTCAGGAAGCAGGAGCTGCAAGGCCGTACCATGTATGCTCCAGAACATGGACTTTGGAGGAAAGAGGGAGGGGAAAAAAGGTCTTAAGGCACATTTAAAGCTGTTATTTAAACTTGAAACACTGAGCTTTTACAAACCAAGCATTTTCATGAATAAGAGAAGCTCCCTAAGATTTAAACAGTGCCAGCTCTAGGGCAGAGACGTTGTCACTTAGCTCTGTGTGCTGAGAGGAAGAGTTTTTTGAAGTTCTTGGCATTTACATTGAGGACAGGCTGTATCTTGTGAAGATCTGGTGAAAAAATGCTTTCCTGAAGCTGCCTCTGTGCAACCCACCCCAGGAAGACGCAGGTGAGATGAGCAGGGGATGCACTAGGCTGCATCACACTGCTTTCTCTTTAACCTGTGCTGCCAGAAGCTCATCTGGCTTCCAGCTCATGTGTGTTACAGCTGAGCTTGGCCGTTGCAACTCTGCTCCAGAGACCTCCAAACACTTTGCTTTCACATTGGATGCTGAGTACAGAGTGCTTCTTTTGTGCAAAGAATGTATTGGATCATTCCCTGGCTTTTAGAAGTACAAATCCCAGGCCCGAGCTGCACAGTTTATGACAGATCTCTCTTTCAATGTACATAAGCATTCTCAAAGACATTAATTTACTGAATAAACCACCAACATGCTGACTTTATGAAGCACCCTTCCCTTTGCTTTCTGCATATAATCCATCATCATGTCCATACAGCCTTCACGGAGTAGAAACTAATATTATCAACAAGCGTGTTGGAAGGCTTAATATGAATCATAAATGGAGAGCAGAATGCAGAGGGCAGAGCCAGCAGCAGCATCTGGCCCCGTGCTGACTGACTGCAGAGTCCTTGCCTGTGATGGGGCTGCGCTGGACCTGAGTGACCCATCCAAGGCCAAACACAGAGGCTGGCTTGGCAGCAGCAAGCTGGCCCTGCTCCATCAGCTGAGGCTTTCCTGTACAGGGAATCATGTTTTCCTTGATTTCTTTGTTTTGAATTTGCAAGAAACTGCCCCTGTAGCCAGAGGGATTCATTCCCCAGAGGGGAAGCAGCCTCCCTGTCCATGCCCTTCCCAGATCGGTGCTGCTGACTGGAAAAGACAACTTCAGCAAGGATCATGGAAAAACCCTTCTCAGTTCTGAGGCCTGAGTTTCTGAAGCTGCTGCCACCCTCCTCACTTGCTCCTGGAGATACAGGCAGGGATACCATCAGTCCCTTGCAGTGTCCCAGGAGGTGACAGGGACACACAGGCAGCTCTTGCAGCTCACTGCAGCACAGCCTGGGGGGACATCTGCCTCAGGGCAGAATTTTCTGCAGCTTTGCAAGTGTGTATTGATGACAGCGTGAGATTGTTTGTGGGTACAACTCCTTCGTTTTTTCACAAACAAAGCCTTTAATGCATAAAAAAACCCCCCAAACCCTACCTCAATCCACAACTAGTGTCAGAATTTTCAGCACATGACGCAGGCGAGTAAAGCTATAAAGGTGATTAAGGAGATAAAGCAAAGGCTGCTGACTGCATTGCCTTCACATGTGCCAAAGTGCCAACATGCCTTCCAGGGCATAAACTGACCTAACTTGTGCCTACCAAGAGGTGCAGAGCTGTGAGAGGGGAAAGCCATCCCCAGAGTGCCACTGCCACGAGAGGACCTTGCGCTGTTCTTGCTCTCAGACATCAGCCCCAATGCCACTGTGCTGCCTGAGGGCTGCCAGCCTGACAAAGGAGGGGGGGGGGGAATTTAAGCTGGCACGTTAAAAAGAGACCAAAATGAAATGTTGTGGGTGAGATTTGAATCAATGCTTCAGAGCTGCTAGAGCCTGTGCCAGAAAGTAGCATGGGGGGAGGGGGGAGGTTTAAGCCCTGTGCTGCATTTTCAAGTAAATTGACACAAATTCCAGAGGGATTTCAACCACAAGGACTGGGATCCAGCACCTCATTTGAACCATGTCATGGAAAAAGCCTGATTTCAGCTCCATGGGGCAGGGACAGGAATTTGGGTAGGGAGCATGCCTAGAATGTGGCTTTTTTTGCACAAGGTCTATTAGGATTCTTTTTAGGAGTATTTCTTGCACCTGGCCAAAAGGGTATGATGCCACACAAACTCCCTTCAAATAAAAGGCTCTGTATGTTTGTGAGAAATGGCAAAAGAAACATGTACCTGTGAGAGGCTCAGGAATAGGGTTGATCTTCTTTTATCTGCAGCTTGATTTTCCTGTTAAAGAACAGAATCTGCTGTTAAAGCTCTATTCACTGACAAGTGTGGCCTGTTATTGAATCAGACTCTAAACTGCATCATGGGGAAAATAGTGTCTGGGGCTTCCGAAAACTCAGGCTCCGGCACCATGACATTCTTCAGCAGTTTTTGAAGCTGTCTTGCCTCCTTTATCTGCATGTCAAAGATAATGATCCAAATGCATTTCTGATGCTGCTGGTTTCAATTTCCTCATTAACTCTAATTGCATGGGGCCTGAGACACGGCAGCCTCCTGCCCTTGAGCGGCAAGGAGGACCTTGAGGTGGCAATGACAAAGGGAAACGGTTAGAGCAGTTTCGTGTAGGGGTATCCCCTGAGTAACTGCTGAAGGTGAAGGTTTGGGAACTTAATCACATTAGATCAAAGAGCAGAGCCTGTCCAGCCCAATCAGCCCTGAGTGACAGCTTGAGAAGCTCAGCATCTGCAAACGCAAGGGAGAGAGAGCCCTCCCACAAAAGCAGTGGGATCAGGAGGGCACCCTGATTGCGTGTGTGACTAAGCACACAGGAGTGTGAGAACACCTCTTTAACACACCTGGGATTTACCAATGTCACCTTATGCAGCACAGGTCTCATTTCAGAGAGACCTTTCCAAGCCTGTCCACGTTATCCCATCAAACACGGAGCCTGGGAAGGCAGCACGCTCCTTTGAGACCAGTGCTCAACCCACTCTGCAAGCACATTTGTTCAGGCTCTTGCCTGTCAGCAGCAGTTGTTGGATAGGGCTTGAATGATGGGGCCATTCCCATCCCCTCCTTGCATGAACGCTGCTCTGGCAGGCACACGGCTGCTTTTACCTCTTCTCTGAAATTCTGTCCATTTTGGACCCTGGTCAAGACTGAACAAATCAACTGGGGACTTCCCATTGTTTGCTGGGAGCTTCAGAGCAGCCGTTATTGTTCTTCATCATCTGCTGGAACAATTCTGGTCAAGTTATTGTTGTGTCTGGGGAAAACTGTTAGAAGGCTTTTGACCTGAAGAAGCCTTCACCCACTAGCAAAGCAATTGCTTGGTTGCATTCCCAGGGCAATAGTTCTCCCTTGTTACTGACGTCATGATTTGTGGATGTGCTCACACTAACTCCTGGGTGAAACACAGGATCTTAAGGGTTGGAAGGGACCTCATCCAGTGCAGCCTCCCCTACCAGAGCAGGGCCACCTAGAGTAGGTCACACAGGAACTCGTCCAGCTGGGTTTGAATGTCTCCAGAGAAGGAGACTCCACAGCTCATGTGGGCAGCCCCTGCCAGTCACACTAAAGAAGTTTTTCCTTGTTGTCTCTTAGGAACCTCTTCTGTTCCAGCTTGTACCCATTGCCCCTTGTCCTTGGGCATTACTGAGAACAGCCTGACTCCATCCTCTGACACCCACATCTGGGTTTTGTCTCTGTCTTCTCGTGGGAAGACCGATGGGCACTGTCATCTTTTTTTTCCAAAGCTGTGGACTTCAGAGAGTCAGAAATTTACTAATTAGTTCATGTTTAATCTGCACAATCTGCAAGAGCAGTTCTGGAGTCTTGCAGACTTGTTCCTGCACAGTCAGATTATGCTGATTAGATTGGTAAAAAGCCAAAGGAGGAAAAAAAAAAAAACATAAATAGCAATTATTGTAAATAAATTCCAAGCACATAAAGACTGATTTTAGCCTGGGCTGCTGAAAAATGTCATGCAAATTGTAGTGTGTTTATTGCATTTCTTTTCTCAAACAAAGTGGAAGAGTTGGATGCAGCAGCAGTCAGGGGAGAGCTGAAATGCCATGGGCAGGGGAGCTCAGGAGCTCCCCGCAGCTGTGTGCCGCCTCGCAGGCTTCAGCACTGCCACTGGCCTTTGCTGTCTCATCTGTTCCTGAGGCACAGAGCTGTCTCTTGACACTCTTGGTAAAATCCCAGTGTCTGTAGGCCAAAACACTCCTGTTGAATCGTGCCATCTCCCAACGTGGCTCGAGCTGCCTGGCAGGGGAACGGGGCTGCTCCCCCCTGCAGCCACCCGCTTGGAGCCCAAACCCTGACGCAGGTAACTGGGCTGAGAGGTGCAGGCACAGGACAAGGAGGGCTGCCCAGCTCTCCTTCAGTTAGTGCAACCGATGCTGTAATGGTTGCTGTCCTGGTTTTTGGGGTGGAATTGATTTTAAATGAGTCTCACTCTTTGGTTCATCACAAATTCAGGCGCGGGAGCCAGGAGGTTGAGCTCCCCAGACTGTGCTGCAGGTAGGAGGCTTCTTCCATTGCTGGTCTCAGAGGACCGTTGCACTTGCTGAACAGCAATATGCATACTCAGAGGATAAAAACAGGGGAGAAAACAAGTCAAGGATCATCTGAATGTTTATGGCCACAGCTGAGCAAGCCCTCTGCTTTTCAAAGGCTTTCAAATGTTTAGGAAACAAAGTCATAAGGAAAACCTCCCATCATACAAGAGGGCAAATGTGCTGTTCAGAACCACTTGAGTTTTGCAATATAAATCTTATTACTGTGGTTAAGAACACAACTGGACCTTGACTCTGACTTGCAGCAAGCAGCCATTACATGTTCTGAGAAGTGGTAAGGAGCTTTAGACTGTCATTGCCAGGAAGGTACAGAGGGGCCTGAAAGTAAACAGGGATGAAATTATAGATTAGCTCCATTTAGTCACACTCTCCCAGGAGGTTTAAAACAGCTCCTGTGACAAGGGATGAGTTTGTCCTTCCCTCACATAGGATGACAGTGCTCCTCTGGGCAGTGCCACTCAGCCTGAAGCAGCTGCTGGGTGCTGAGCTGCAGCCCCAACACTTGCAGCTCACAGGTCCCAACGGGGCTGCCCTCTTCTCCCCACCCTGGCAGCCCTTTGTGTTCATCTACACCCAGTCTCACCTGCACTTTATTGCCCAGTCACTCAGAGAAGGACTCACTTGTGAAGTTCTTTACAGAATGCCAGAATGGTGGGGGTTGGAAGGGACCTCTAGAGACCATCCTGTCCAATTCCCTGCTACAGCAAGTTCACCTAGATCAGGTCACATAGGAATACGTCCAGGTGGGTTTGGAAACTTCCAGAGAAGGAGCTTCCACACCTTCCCTGGGCAGCCTGGGCCAGGGCTCCCTCACCCTCACAGCAAAGAAGTTTCTCCTCGTGTTCCAGTGGCACTTGCTGTGCTCCAGCTTGTGCCCATTACCTCTAGTCCTGTCACTGGGTACCACCAAAAAAAGGCTGGCCCCATCCTCTTGACACCCACTCTTTAGGTGTTTATCAACGTTGACAAGATTCCCCCTCAGCCTTCTCTTCTCCAGGTTGAACAGCCCCAGGGCTCACAGCCTTTCTTTGTAAAGAGAGTTGCTCCAGTTACCTCATCATCTTGGTAGCCCTCCACCGGACTCTCTCCAGAAGATCTCAGTCACTCTTGAACTGAGGTACAACCTGTCCCCATCCTTATTGCTATACATAACTGTGCCACCAGCAGACTTCCTTGGCAAACGCCTCAGCCCTTTCCCCAGGTCATTTACCACGGTGCTGAGCTTCACAAGCACCAGCACGGATGCTGGGATGCCACTCGTGACCTCCACACTCCTGAGAGACTCAACTAGGACCTCTACTCTCTGTCCTGTACCCCTGAACTCAATACTGAGCTGTATTTGTCCTACAACTAATGGCTTCACAAAGTGCCTTAATACTATTAAGGCTCCCTAGCTGTTTGCACGGGTGGCTCTGCAGCCTTACTGATGGTCTGTTAATATTATTTTGGGGGAGTGTAATTCAATTCAACCACTCTTAGGTGTTGTATAATGAAGTGAGGCAGAGAGAGGAAACTGCTGGCTGAGTGGCATTTGGAGCAATTAGCAGCCTATGTGGTGTTTCTGCTTTGTTGATTTTCACTCAGGGAAATCAAATGCTGGCTGGTGTTCCATGAAAGTGCCACAAAATGGGACTGTTTGCTGCTGGTGTGACTGCATTGGATCCAAGATCAGTACCACGTTTCATCTGGTGGGGCAAAAGCACAGGATCCATCTATAGCCACCGACCCTTCTAATTCACAGAGAACTGGCAGGGTTTTTTCAGCTCTGATAAAAACAATGCAGCACATAATCCTCTTTGAGTCATCCTCTCTGCTCTAAGAACCCCCATAAACAGCTGATTTCCATGAGGCAGATGTATTTATAGGCTTGGGGTAGAATATAGATTTTCAAATGCCACTTTTCTGCTTCAAAGAGATGGGCTTACATTTCTAATCTGTGCAAAATTAATCCAGCTAATTAATGAAAATGACTACAGAGTAAAATGAATTAAAGTTTCAGAAAACCATTAAGCCTTGCTAAGGCTGCATGCTCTGATTGGGTAATGAGCCGTGAACATTTATCGAGTTGTGTTTGCATCCAGGTACTGCAAGAACTTGTAGGCAACGAGGTGCTGCCAAGTGAGAGCTTTGCTCAGGAGGAGGCTCGGTGCTGAGCTTTAGGAGAGCACTGTTATATAGGAAGGAGTTGTGAGTCACCTAGAAGAGGAGTCTGGGATGTCAGGTCCTGTTCTCCATCCTGCTTGCACAATCCCCTCACACAACAGCCTTTACAATGAGCACGGTGCTGTACGATTCCCACAGAAGCCAATGCAACGAGGGCTCAGGTTATCAGGGATTTGTGCCAAAATCCCACTGTAACAACTGAGAAGTCAGTAGGAGTTGGGGCAGGAAATCCTTTTGCTTTCCTTGACAAATCTGCTCTTTCCTTCAAGCAGCCAGCAGCTGCCTAACACGGAGGTATCACCACACTCTCCCAAGAGCGGCGGGTACTTCCATCTCCTGCCACAGCCATTTTACAACCCCCTTCCCTTCCCTGAGCAAATGTTTGCAGGATCAGAATCAAAGTGCATGAGAAATGAGGAACTGCTTCCTGACAGGGCAGAACTCAGGTCTCACAGGGAGGTTTATCACTTGGAAGAGTCACAGTTTGTCCTCCCAGGGAGACGTGTTGCACCTTGACTCTCATGACTCTGGCAGAAGCAGCACAGAAGGGGCTGGCAGGTGCAAAGACTCAGAGTGAAGGAAACACAGAGCCTTGAGTATTCCCTCAGA
Organism: Urocolius indicus; assembly: GCA_013401255.1. NCBI lineage: Eukaryota > Metazoa > Chordata > Aves > Coliiformes > Coliidae > Urocolius > Urocolius indicus. The sequence continues at coordinate 80,479 of WBNH01009714.1, forward strand.
GGCAGGGAATGCTCCCCTGAGGATACAGCCTCTTCACAGCCTAGATAAGAAACCTTCAAGAGCACAGTGCTGCTCTGACACGTGCCTGCAGGCTGGCAATCAGCCAGCACCATGGTTCCCTCTGCTGAAAGAGGGAGCTTTTCTCTCTCTTCGAAGCACTGCTAAGATCAAGGAGGAAATGCTGATAATGAAGGATCCTCCTGCGAGCACTGGGTGGTAAAAACTGGCACTCAGTTTCCCGTGAGGCTGTGTGTGCCTGTGGGATAGACATTCCACTCAAGTATTAGCCCTTTTCTTACACATTTCCACCTTTACCTGACAAAGGACACAAACCCCCAGCCAGAGAACATGCAGAAGCTGCAACTGATGTCTTATTTAGACCTTATTTCTCAACATGGGCAATCAAATCTCTTTCTTGTCCCATGCTCTAGCCCAGTAATGTACTGAAGCAGGTGATTCTTTTCTGCATTGCATATGTAGACCACACAGTGACAAGAGCGTGGCAGGATGAACGAGTAATCTAACAGGCTGAACTGATGCACACACTTCCAAGCCTCTTTTCCTCTCCCTCTCTCTTTTTCCACACTCCACCAGTTGGAGATCCCAGCCTACATGCCTCGTTAGGACCTGCTGGTTGAACTGCCATCCTCACTAATGAGCATTTCTGCTCCATGGCTTTTGAGGACAGCAGCTGGAACCTTCTGGGGAATTGCCACTCTGAAGCAAAACAGGAGGAGCATCTCCCAGAAATCATCCCCTACCTCACCACTGCTTCTTCCACTTCTTCCTCCAAGCAGATTTGGTGCTTAATCCAGCCAATTCCTATGAATTATTCTGGAACAATGCTTTATGGACAAATTCTAAGGGCCTGGAGGAGCCACATAAAGAGCACCACAGAGCCTGCAATCTCACCATCTCCCTCACCCCTCCAGGGGAGTAAAATCACTTTTGTCTCCAAATATTTTGACATCACAAACTTTCACTCCCCATGCCCAGGGGACCAGTACTGCTAATGTACTTTGGACTCAAGGAGTGGGGGACTACAGCTCTCCCCTAAGCAAGAGAAGAGAGGAAAATCCCACTGCAGGCTTCCCCTTCCTGCTGACGGAAGTTTCTCCTAGCTGATAGATTCAGTCACACACACGGGCTTTGTGCTGAATGAGTACCAGCAGTATCAGAAAAACAAGATGGAAAAAGCTCCTTCATCTACTTGCATGGCTCTGCCTGCCCAGCCAGCACCTCTGGGAGCAGCAGCAGCTCTGAATTCCCCGGGTCCTGGCCGCTGACATTTCCTGCAGCTATCCAGACCCCGTGGGGACAACTCCTCCACAGCTCCTCTGCAACCATTCATGCAAATCACCCTCTTAAGAGCTATAAAGGAAGACGAGATTTAGCATCAACCCACTCAGCCCCCACTGAAATAACTTCAGGTTGAGGTCTCAGAGGCTTGAATGATGCTGTGCTGTTGCCATGGCAGCACACGGCTCTCCCCAGGGTGCCCAGGGCCTGCAACAGGCCAGGGATTTCTCACCACAGCACCTTGCAGCAGCCCTACCTGCAGAGCCTCTGCAGATCCATGTCCTGAGCAGGTGGCAAAAACCAGCCCTTCTCCCTGCCTTGAGGGCCAGTAAAGAGAAGAGGAAAAGCTGCTCTGCCAGAAACTTGGCGGCGCAGCCTGAGTCACATCGGAGTGGCAGGAAGAGCTGGTGCATGTGAGCAGTGTGTTAGCTCTGAGCTTGAGGGCAGGAAAGGGGAGATGAGGGGAAGGGAGCACTCCACAGCAAGGGAAGCCCTGCTGTGGGTCATGTACCTTAGTAGTAGGCAGGTACAGCGAGATGCCCCAGAGGCCAGAGTGCCCATTGCATTTATTTCTATCAGCCTATCAGCCAGCTAACCCGAGTTCAAAGCTGCTGCCCCGTGGCAGAGGAGAAAGAACAGAGTGTCCTGAGCAGCCCAGGGAAGGACGTGGAGCTCCTGGGTGAGATATGCAGGTAAAGGGCTGCACACCAGGGAGGAGGATTATTTTTATTGGACTACTTCATTCGAGGTTTATTTGTTCCCTGTGTTGATACTGATGCAGATTCATTCCAGTTCAGAAGCTGTCACGTAGGGAGAAAGGAAATAACACAATCTGGCTCCCCTCTTTTGGCATCTGAACAACATAGTTCCTCAGGAGCACTCAAGAGGCCAACAGCATGTAAATGCTTTCCCTCATGGTGACACAGACAGGATTTTCTGGTAGTAGAGTCACCCCCTTCCTCCCCTTCCCTAGTCACAGCTGCACGTACCTTTGGTGGAACATCATGGTTATGCAACGCTGACGTTCCCACTTTGCCTCTCTCATGTGTGCAAGTAGAAACCAAGACAGAGCCAAACGGCAGCCTCCAAGAGCCCATCCATTTCCCAACTCTCCTTTTCCAAGCCTCCACTGCTCCCACTGGCATCAGAGGTGAGCTGGGAGCACTGAACGCCGCTGAATGGCAGCCCAGGACAGCGTTGTTTTCCCCAGTCTCTGTCCAGAAGGAACCTGGTAAGGCACCAATGGTGGGCTGCCCATTGCACTCATCCACCTGAATGATGCAGACCCTGCTGGGACGTGTGCTACTATTTACAAGCAGAGGGGAGGCTCACAGCATCTCTCCTTTCTAGGTCACCATGACTTCCGCAATCATGCCCTTCACCGGGACTAATGGAGCCCAGATGTACTCTCCAGGGAGTGAGCGTGAACCAGAACTCTTATCTCTGGAGCACTTCCCAGCAAGAACCATCTCCTCACCATCACGTATCCCAAAGTACCTAAGGAGAAGACAGAGCAGGGAATGAAGCAGAAGACTGAGTTCCCAGCATTTGTGCTACTTCACCCCTTTAAGGTTCCCTGACAGAGTTTATGATCACATCTTCTTCAGAGGAAAGCAGTGCTGTGCTAACAGGTAAGCAGGGAACAACCACAGTGAGATTCAGATCTGTGATGCCTTAATTAAAGCACAGGTACACAGTGAACAGCAGCAGACCTCTCAAGTGTTTCACAAGCCTCATCTTAGTCATCCCTGTTTGCCTTGAGGGTTGCATAGTGTCCAAGAACGCTCTCCACACCAGCTGGAAGGGCACAGAGCACATCGGGACAAGCTGTCGGGCAGAGGTGTGTGCTGGTGCTTGTCCACAGTGTCTGAGGGATCCAAGTGCACGGCAGCAATGTAAAGCTGCAGCCTGCCAGTCTGTGACTGAACTGTGACAGGGCAGGAAGACGAGGTGTTTCATTCCAGACTGAAGACTCAAATGTGTTTAAAAGAGAAACGAGGTCTCTGAAAGCCTGGCCCGGGTAGATTGCCCCAGCGTGGCAGGAAAGAGCCATGTTTTCAGTTTCCCACTTTTGGCAGGGAATGTAGGCAGAACACACCATGCAGGCCATGGCAAGCAGAACTCAGCAGTGGGGATTCTGGCAGCACAATACTGGCCACATCGAGCAGTGGAGGATCCTCCCCGTGACCCTGACAACAAGGCAACGGCAGGAAGCAGTGTGGTGCTGCTGGCCCTGACTCTGACTGGCAACAAAAACACAGAAGCCTTTTGAATATTGCAAAGGCAGGAGTGAAATCCTTCCCCTCTTATGCACCGCTTGTCCTTCCTCTGCAGGGAGCAAATCAATACGGGACCACGCAAAGTCAATGGTTTATTTCAGGGGCTTTTGAATCGGGCTTTGTAGGCAAAAAAAAGGCATCGGCCTTGTTTCAAGCTCCACGAAGACACGTCGATATTTCCAGCCCATGGCTATCTGCAGGACAGAAACATGACTTTGTTCCTCTTTAATCCTGTTTAAATGTTAGACTTTTTTTTTTAAAACAAAGTCTGTCAGGGAAAAAGAAAATCAACACTAGGGCTGGAGTGTTCACCGGTGAAGATCTGGGATCCCAACCTCATGGCATTAATGTTGCATTCCTCCATCCTTTCTTCTGGTTTACAGTAGCACCTTAGCCTGACTTCAGTGGCTTCAGCCCACAGATATGGGCATTTCCAGACACATGTAAGCATGTCACTACGATACAGTTACCAAAACAGACACACTGCAGCCTTTCTGGAGGACGTGAACAAGCAGCAGGAAGAGAACTTTCGTATCACGGCTGGAGGAACACTCTAGTTGGAGGCCAACTTACGTAACTGGTTTAGTTGAACAGAATTGCTTTCTGCCTTTAATCTGCTCAGCAGTTTATCTTTGCTGCTGTGATGGCCTGAGCTTGCTTTAAAGCGTGATGGATTAGCGTTGTGCCGTAACACGGTAATAGCTCGGCTTGGCTTATTTTTGTCAAGGATGGGGGAGGGATGTCAGGTTCAAATGTTCAGGCAGCACTTTATGAATGGTTACCTTTCTTACGTGGCAATATGCAGGTACTGAATGCTCAGTGCTTCCAGAGACAATACTAGTGGATGGAATAAAAATAATCCTGAATTCATTAAAAACAAAAGGCCAAAAAAACCCCTCCTCAAATAAACAGAATGAAGGAACTTCATAGATCTACATAATTCTTTTAATCTATAAATACCAAATTGAAGCCAGTATTCAAACAGTTCATCCCACCCACCAGCTCTGCATGGAAGGCCAAAGAGTAAATGGTCTGTCAACCTCACTAATAAAGCTGCTTGAGGACTTTACTAAGTTTGCATTGGTGTTGCAGTTTGGAGACAGAAATCCTGCCAAAAGCAGTCTGTCATTTCACCGCAGGAAGACAGTACACCGTAATGCACAAAAACCACCAAACAAATGGCACCTCAGCCACACTGCTTACAAAGAGGTCCTCAGAGATTATTACCCTGCTGTTCAGTGACTTTTCACCGTGGATTCATCAGCTCTGGAGGTGGCTGATCTATTAGGAGACTACAATATGAATCCAGGTCCAAATTGCAACCATCGATTGATGAGCACAGTATACTATTCTAAACCTAATCCAACAATTAGCCCGCTTCTTTGGCCTCTGTGTAACCTAAACGACTTACAGGTGCCAGCCTGGAATGGAGTGAGAGATTGTGTTCCTGAGCACTGCCAATAACCCTCCCTGAAGCCACACACTACTGGCAAGGAAACACTAATTCTGTGATGGGTTGCGCTGGCACCTCTACGGCCTCACAACTTCTGTGTCTAAAATAAGGCAAGTTGGCACCTTCACATTCCTAAGAGCAACACAAGAGAGTTTAAAAAAAGGAGTATCTAGTGGTGTTAGGAAAAAAAAATAAAGCTGGGAAAGTGATTCAAAAAAGAGGAGGAAAACCAATCCAACTTCTTTGCAATTAGCGTGCTGTTTGTTTTGCTTTCTCATCGGGAGGGATCTTTATTCTGCACATTCCAGTGAACGGCCATTCGCTATTAATTCATCTTCCTTCTGACACAGAGCACAGAGCCCCATCCCAGGCTTTCAACATTCCCCTGATGCTGCTGTGGTTAATGCTTGCCTGCTATTTAAACAAAGCCTCTTCCAACCAAATGTGACTATATATGGAATTCCCCGACAAGTATGACGAGTTAAAAAAACCAAAACCTGGATGCCCTACAAAAAAGAACCATGAAAACAGAACACAGGCACCAACCAATGTTGAACTGCACAAACTCCACGTGCCCTAAAAGAGGCTCTTGGTGGCAAAAGTCAGGTAGCCAGTGTGCCCCACCATCTCCCTCAGTGGCACGCCGCTTTTGAACTGCACGGCTCCTTGCTGCGGGTTCGACGGGTTGCTGCTGTCAGAGCCAGTGCTAGAATTATCCTCAGCTGCTTTCCCGAGGTCAGGGATCTGTAAGCTAATTGTCCTTACGTTGTACACTCGGAGCAGAATTTCCAAGGTGTTAATCTCTGTAAAGCCATATTCTTCCATGGCCAGGCAGGTTCTCTGGACTTGTTCGATGCAAGGGGAGAAAGAGCAGATGCGGCCACCTGCAAAATGAGACAGGTAGTAGAAAAAGAGAGCAAAAAAAAATCAAAACAAAGCACTTCCAGTCGTTTTTCTAATCCTCACAGATGCCCACAGAGTTGCTATCATACGGATAAAGGGAAAACTTTCTTCAAGAACATCTCCATGAGGCAACTATGTGGGTGTAAAGTGGCAGCACAACCTCAAATATGGACAACTCCACAAGATCACAGAATCACAGAATGGTAGAAGGTTGGAAGAGACTTTTAGAGCTCATCCAGTCCAATCCCCCTGCAAAAGCAGGTCCCACCTAGATCATCAGGTCACACAGGAACGTGTCCAAGTGGGTTTTGAAGACCTCCAAGGAAGGAGCCTCCACACCCTCCCTGGGCAGCCTGGGCCAGGGCTCCCTCACTGACACACTGAAACAGTTTTTGTGAGATAAATAGCTTTTGTGAGAGAGAAAGAGGTAGAATCACACAATCACAGGATCGGAAGGGTTGTAAGGGACCTGGAAAGCTCATCCAGTGCAACCCCCCTGCCAGAGCAGCAGCACCTAGAACAGGGCACACATCCAGCTGGGGTTGGGATGTCCCCAGAGCAGGAGCCTTCACACCCTCCCTGGGCAGCCCCTGCCAGGGCTCCCTCAGCTCAGCCCTGAAACAGTTTCTCCTTATGTTACAATGGAACTGTTTGTGTTGCAGCTTCCTCCCGTCACCCCTTGTCCTGTTTCTGGATACCAAAGAAAAAACTGCTGCCCCAACCTCCTGACACCCATCATTTAGATATTTGTAACTGTTAATGAGATTCCCCCCTCAGTCTCCTCCAGACTAAACAGCCCCAGGTCCCACAGCCTTTCCTCATCAGGAAGATGCTCCAGTCCTCTGATCATCTTGGTGGCCCTGCACTGGCCTCTCTCCAGCAGTTCCCTGTCCCTCTGGAGCTGGGGAGCCCAGAACTGGACACAGGACTCCAGATATGAGGCCTCACCAGGGCACAGATGCTTCAGGCCCTTTAAAAACTGCTACAGCAAATCCATTCATCTTCCAAATCCAGCGCTGCCCACCACTTTTGTTCATGATAAAACTGTTGAAGTCGGTCCCTTTTGAGCAGCAACCCTTTTGGAATCACTATCCTCTGTTCTGGACTGAGGCACGGAACTGAAGTTGGCACCTACACAAAGCCCAAAGTCACTCTCCACACACTGTACAGAGCTGCCTTCATTAGAATACAAGCGTGTGCGTACACACGCTCTGACAGAAGCGGCTCTGTGTGTGTTTGAGAGCCGTGGTATGCGTGCACAGAATAAAGTAATCTCTCCAGGCCATAGATGGGAGTGCTGTTATGGCTTTACCCTTTTAGTCAAGCTGACTAGCACATCTCTCCCAGGCATTACAGTTTACTGGGTATCACACTTGGTGGGTTTACAGCAAATGCTTCAGAACTCTAGGACGGGACACTCGCCTCCTTGTCTGTGCACCCACGGCGTTTCTGATTCTAAACACAGACTATTAACAGGCCCCTTACAACTTTCTGCTTGCCACAATGTCACCTTAACAGCTGAGAATAGAAAGATTCAGATTTACTCTGAAAAGCCACAGCCAAATCAGATCAAAGAATTATAAGGACGCTGTCTGCCACAAAGCCAGGGCATGTGCTTTCACCCAGGACACGGCGTCCCGGCAAGGCAACTGCCCTTCCTGAAAAGCTTTTGTGCTGGGGGAAGGAACACTGAGCAACACAGCTTCAGCTATTGTTTTACTTATTGCAATGAGATGAAAATGCTTCCTGACCTGATTTGCATTCCTCCCCAGCCCTCTCCCAGGCTCATCCAGTCAAGCCTTTGAACAACAGTTGTCTTAAGTAGTTAAAGAACCCGTGCAAGTGAGAGCAGAGCATCCTGCTAAAAATAGAGGCTATGCTGGGACTATGTGAAGCCTGCTTTATCTCAAACTCCCTTCTTTTTTCTCCCCCTTTTTTGTTTCTAAAGTCGAATCTCTAAAAAGAGAAAGCATGGGGTGTGAAAGCATCACTGTAGCACTCCAGTTACTGTGCAGCAATGGTGTGCTGGGTACTGACTGGGGAAGAAAGCTTTCCATCACCATTAATCCACCGTACACTAAGCAGGATTTCACTTGAGTCCTGAAATAAAGTCTCCACAGCCAGGAGTTCTTATCATGCATCTTCAGAACAAAGTACCCTGGACAAGTAATTCCCTGGAGTGACAATTAAAAATCAAATCTAATAATCACCTGCAAAATTAATGCTGGTTATCAACCATTATCAACCAACTCTGTTGATGCTGATTTAATTGCACAACCAGTCCACCAGCTCCCATGCAATTAGATTCATGTGTTCGTCAGGATGGCCAAGGATACCAAAATGATGCTGACTCTGACAGCTGATCTTCTCTGGCCAAAGCAGTAAAGCACAGGAAGAAATCTCTGTTGGATAACTAGAAACTACTACGATGCACAGATGTGATAAAGAAAGATGTTATATTCTTACTGTGCAGGGAACTGAACAACTGTCTAACTTAGCCAAATGTCAGTTCACAATAACTCTTTGTCTGCAAAGTAAGAATTTGCAGAGACACCAGAGTCTTACTACTACTTCATTCAGGGCTTTGTGTTTTTTTTTGCCTTTGGTGTTTTATACTGCAATAAAAAGGGGAAATATATTTACATTTACAGCAAGCCTGTTCTTCTTCCTTCCGACTACAAGAGTTTCAAGAGAAGTTGAAGCTTCTGTATTCACATGCTCTAGATTTACAGACAAAAACTAAGCAGCCTGCACACAGCTGTTGCCACACAAGCTGCAGAGCCGCCCACGGTTCTTGTCAAGCCTTCAGTTAAAGGCAGAGCACCCTCACTTTTGCCTTGGGATGGTCAGCTGAGTGCAGCGCGTGTCAACACCAAACTTGGTGACCATTTCTCAGACTGCTTGGGGAAGTAGAGTTACAGAAAACATGCTTTCAAGCTGCTTGGTAGGGAAGTAAGCTGTTGCTTGCAATAGCTAATCTCCAGAGGGGAAGCACAAAAAAAATGTTACTTCATTTACTGCACTGCTGGAAGCTTCTCAGGTACAAAGAGTGGGAGAACAGCTGGTATTCCGTATCACTGAGAGCACGCAGAGGGTTTGGGCAGTTCTGCCTAGCTCCTTTTTTTTCCCCTTTTCATACCTACTGTCCTGCTTATTATCATTCATCTCTCTCAAATAAATACACCTACAAATAGCTTAGTGGCATTTGTGTTTATGGATGCTAACAAGCAGAAGACGGGTCTCCCACATTTTCCTTGTACACACCATCGGGGCAGGTTGGATTTGACTTACAGGCTGAACTTGTTGAATGAAGCAGATATTAAGAGAAGCTTGGGAAGGTACAATTAGCAGAAGGTGGGAAGGCAAAAAGAGAAATTGCAGTTCCAGGTTGGAAGAGGTTGAATAAAACAGAAAGGTTTGGGAAGCTTCAGTTGTGATGGTTTGTTTAGATGAGCAAAAAAAGTGGCCTCTGAGCAGCAGGAAAGCAGCACTGAGGAGGACATGCTCATCTGTTCTAGGAGTAGAGACACTGTCCTCTTCCACAGGCCAGATGCTTCTGAACTTTCTACACTGTGGGCTGCCCTCTGTAGCCCCTCTGAATTACCAGGGAGGAAACACCCTTTCTGTCACAGTCACCAAAAAGATATCAATCTAGATTCCAGCATTCACAATTCTCAGATTCTCTAAAAGCCCTCTTGTCCTTTAGATATCAAGAGGCATTTAGGCCTTAAAGGACTTGAATATGCATTGCTTTGTCTTGCCATGCCACAGATTCCTTAGTGAATGAAGAAAAGACATGGACTCCCTCCCTCTCCACTCTGGGACATACTGCTCTGTCTGTGGATCACAAAGGAGTGGACTAGACTAGAGAGCAATGAAAACAACTGAATTGCAAAGTTTTTAGTACAAACCCAGCCTGTGTTCTTTCAGAGCTCTCCATTTAGGAAAGCCACCATTCCTAAATTTGGTTAATGAGATCTGTGTGTCATCATAAATTGATATAGTAATTATCTGAGATTAATCTTGTTCACATTGGGAAGCTGTGTGAGCTTTTTGATCTGAAGAGCTGTCTAAAGTTGTGTTTATTCATGTATAATGCATCTGACAAGTGCTACCATTGAGAAGAGAATAATGAGACCGTATGAAAGACTTAAATCTTTTTCTACCTTCAGCTTTACAGGGAGTGAGTTAGTTTGAAACATTTCATGGAGAGGTTAAATCTCCGGAACCTGTAGGCTGGAACAAGCCCACACAGTCCTGGCAGTCATTGTAACCAGCATCAGGGTCGAGAGGATATGAAAACTGAAGGCCAACTCAGCCTGGAACGTTTAGAGAAGAGAGCTTAAGGGAAAGGGGAGATAAAATAAAAGATTTGAGCCATACAGCACTGTAGTTTTTAACAGAGAGTAGCAAATGATTAATGGACACACCTGTGCATCTTTACAAGAGGCCACGACAGTCGCTCCTCCGCCAAGAGCCGTTCCTGGTGCAGTCCAGTGCACCTCTAACAAACAACGTTGTTTCTGCTTTGTCTGAGCAAGGACTTGAAGCCTCTACCAGTTCTATTTAGCTAAAACCTGAGTGAAGTTTCAAGAATGGCAAATGTGGCAGTGCTACTCAATCGACAAGAACTCCAGTGCACGCTTAGGACACAGAAAGCACGGCCAAGTGACGTGCTCTGATTCCTGTGGGTTACAGTACGTGGTGCAAGTGCTCAGCCAAGTTTTTTCCCTTCTTTTTCAGAAGATGCAGAAAGAACATATGTAATGCAGCCCCACAAAGTTCCAGGGAAAAGGGCATGTAATTTTAGAAATGATCCTGTGACGTAAAGAATACAACACAGCGTTTTTATCTTTGGTACAAGAACACAGCTCTGGGGTTTGGGGACTCGGATGCATTGTCACAATTGAAAGATTACATTACAGGAGATCTCAGGGAAGAGAAATAATCACACAGGCACTATGATGATGTTGGGGCGAGGCAGGAGAGTCACTGAGCAGCATCACCGTGGCATTTACTCTGTGCTAGTAGGACACTAAAAATATTGCCTCTGTAAAAGGGGACAGAACGTCCTTTAAGTGAATGTGCTCGTGGGCGATTTGATGTAGCTTCCCTGACAAGTGAAATTAGAGGATTCAGCTGTTGGAAGAAATTAAAGGATGTTTCTTGATTCAGAAAAGAAGAAAACTCTCCAAATCACTTGCCAGCTCATTAATCTGAGCTTGATGCCATTTGCTGCAAATGTGATCTTAACCTCGGCGTGTGTAGGTGCACCCTTCCAAAAGAATTCATTCCTGCTCACTCTCACGGGCTGCCACCAAGGAAATGAACAAATGAGCTGGCTGCAAACTGAAGTACAAATCCAACAACTTCCTCTAAGGAGCCTTTCATCCCAAACTCCTTCCTATAAACTGGGTAGAGGCCAGTAGCTTTGGTTGGCATTCCACACCATGGATTATGATCCATGACAGTGAGAGAATCACTTTGATTTCAGGCCAGGTCCATTATGTGCATCCAACCCACGAATCCCTGATGGACTGCAGATAGGTTAATGCCCTCCAAGGAGGTAACAACCACTGGGGCTGGCTCAGCAAACATCCAGAGCCTAAGAACAAGGTGAAGTTGCTTTAGGGGTCTGCACCTGGTCTCAGATCTAAGTGGGGCAGCTTTGCACCAGACCAGATGCCTCCTCAATATTGAGAGGATATGTTTCCATTTCAAGTTAGTCTGTGGATCTTTAGGCTCACCTTGAATTAACACTCCTTCAAATCAAAGCAAGTACCACAGTAGCTGTGTGCTGACATTTCAGCAAGCACTTATTGCCTCACCCATTTATTCCAAAACAATCTCCTGGGGACACAAGAAGTGTTGGTACAGCCTGAGTAGCACCTGCATGGGTGGAGGAGGACAGCAGGCGAGACTGTCAGGCTCCACTCCCTGCCCCAACACATTCCCTGGGTGTTCTTGAGGTAGCCCAAGTCCAAACAATACCAGCCTTGATGTCATTGCCCTCTTAGCGTGATTCAGCCTGGGGTACTCCCTACACAGACAACAAGGGGTGAGACCTGTGGCCAGGGATTTCATCTACTCCTCAAAGGCACACCTGGGTGGTTTCAAAACTGGACCATAAGTAACCTCTGGGCTCAAGAAAAAACAGCCAGTGACCTTCTACATTGATGTGGTGTTCCCTGAAAGCTCAGTGGCAAGCCTGAATGAAAACTGAAAGTAGCTAAACCAGGCAATGCTTTACCTGCCCCACGGGCTACTGGGAGGACGAGATATTACTTATTCTCTTACACAGTATCTGTCATAACCAAACCTGGCAGGTTAGGACAACAATCAATATATGCTAAGTAGGGGTGGAAAAAAGCAAACAATGCCTGGTTTAAGTCTGTTGTGTACAAATGAAACAAATACAGGACTTTGCAAACGGAAAACAACTACTACAACAAAGAGCAGAGTGCTACTGAAGGGCTTCTACTGTCAGGAAATGCAGAGGCCCCAACAGGGAGATGTTCAGAGGGAACTTTCCCTGCAGAGTTTGGAGGGTTCAGAGATTCAGGTGGTATCTCAAGGATCATAATTTGACAAACTCGTAATTTAGGGGCTTTTGTGATGCTCAAGAGGGAAATCTGAATGTAAGAAGAAAATCTTCAAAAAAGAAAGGAAAGAAAGAAAAGAGAGGTGGTTTTAATCACTTTGTGACTCAGACTGTTAATTTAAACACCACCAGAGACCAATTTATAATGCAAGAGGCCAATCCAGCCTAATATATAGCTGTATTTTTCCATCTCCCTACCTGAAAAATTAAACTCTGTATGAAAATCCTTGTACAAATGGATTTCTGCCTCATCTTCCACGGGCTTGGAAGAAATAGACAATATTTATGAGAGCAGAGTAGGTGGGTGCAGAATTATATTCAAAGCACTAGAGTATTCAGCAGTGAGATGACTGTGAATCAAAAGTTACAGGGCATTTAAGAACTGTAGAATACTGAAGATCATTTTGTTGCTTCACAATTTTTCTCCATTTTCTTCATTTAGCCTGAAGTGGTGAACAGCAGCTTTGCAAAACCCACCAAGGTCAGATATAGGGAACAGCAGCTATGACTACAGAGCAGCACTAATCAGCAGATGCTGCAAAAGAAAAACAGTGCAGGTCTGGAAAGGAAAGCAAGTTCTGCAGTGCAGTAGTGTCCCAGAGATATTACAAGCAGCATTTCTGCTGAAAGTGTGACTGGTGAAATCAGCACAGGAGGATGCAGCTGAGATGCAAACTTAAATGTTGGCAGAGCATATGACCAGAGAACAAGAACCTTCTAGTCCCAAACCTACTGTGCCCTTTTATTCTTGCACCTCTTCAGAGGCTGGCAGTGCTTGAAATGGGAGGCCAAAAGCTACTGTAAATAGTGTATTTACAGCATAATGCAAGGCATAACATAAATGTGCTCTGTAAAGAGGATCAGTAACACTTGGCCTACTAGGAGCTGCAACTATCCAGGTTCTTGAGCTTAAGTAGGAGAGAAAACACTGATTTGATAAGGTGTTGTTAAGAACTCTCTCTTGCATGCTGCCTCAGCTGAACACTACAATGAACACTGGTTTTAAAGAGGAGGAGGCTAGCTGATCCATTTATTGAATTCACTTAGCTCTGATTTCATTCAAAGCACCTTCAGGGAATAAACTGCCACTATCTGGCAGTACAGTTTGCGTGACACGTCACAATAAAACCCTCAGTGTGAATGGTTCCAGTGTGACCTTGTCCAGATGTGGGAGAGAGGGTGTGGAGGGAAAAGAGTGGAACAGCTCACTTTCTCCAGTGGTGCATTATCACTACACCAACCCTTGGAACAACAGCAGTATGTGCACAGCCTGTTCTTAACTGCAGAAGAGCTTCAACTATTTGAAAACAAAACCAAGGAGCACTATAAAATTATCTGCCTGTGGTAGGGAAAGGGAAGCAGCTCCAGATACCCTTCATCGTATTTTAGATTTTACAGAGTGAAAAAAACAAAGCCAAAGCCCAGGATAAATCTACCTGCATGGTTTGGAATGAAAGGGGAAAGTTTGTACCTATTACTACTGCAATCAACTGTATTTTACACAAAAAAAGGAAAAGCAGTTGTCGTTTAGATGCAAAATAAAACAAATTAAACAAAATGAAACCCAAAAGATGAGCCTTCGACTGACACCAGATCTCAGACATTGCTGGCTGTTTGCAGCGAAACTGCAGCAAGGATCAGCAACTTGTCCTTTTGGCTGGTACAGAAAGCTCATGATGTCACCTCACAAACCCAAAACCGTGGGCTTTTCAAGCATCACTTCTATTCCCTGAGCAGATGTAACCTTGCAGCACAGCACAGTAAAGCACAGCCAGATGGTAGGGCCAGTTTGGGACTGTAATACTTTTTTTCTAGGATTTCAAATGCTGGAGCGAGAGGAGGATTCAAAACTTGGAACTGCTGAAGCAGCTCTGCTCAGTATTCTAAACATGCACCACTCCAATAATTCAAATTGGACTGCGCAATGCAGCGCCTTCTAAGCTGGGAAGTCAGCTGAGTGCTGTGCTCACCAGATTAGATAATTTGAGCAAGGAAGGGCATCCTACAGCACGGCGGGGGGGGGGGGG
>WBNH01009714.1:95069-108936 GCA_013401255.1 Urocolius indicus
CTTTTTTTTTCCCAGGACATGCTGTAAAGCAGCTAGAAAATGAGCTGTAACCCTTGCAGGTACAGAGCACTAACAAGTCTCCCTTTGTTTAGTAAAGAAAGCAGGTGTTGTAGAGGTATCAGACAGCATTTTTAGCAGCCCAACAGCTGGGCTGGTGCTGATTGAGCAAGGAAAGGCACATTCAGTGACCTTTGAGAACAAGGTTAAATGCTGTGGTTTCAAGATAACCTAGCAATTGCCTTAAAGTCAGGCTGCAATTACATATTTTAACAAAGAGCTGGACCCTGGCACACAACCATGTTTTACTAAACTCGTGGCCCAGCATGGGCACTGCTCAGCACTCTGTGCCCTCTTGGTTAGAAAAGTCACTTTTGTGGCTAGAAGTGACCTGGCACAAGTTAGTTCAGATCCACACTAGTATAGTTACACTATTCCAACAGTAATTAGGGGAACACTTATTATTCTGAGGTAAAAGGATGATTTATTCACTGAAGCTTACTTTCCAATAGAGAAAAAGATTTATAATAAACTGATAAAATCCATCCAGTACCCCAAGGGCAGCTCTCACTTGCTGTCACAATCCCAGAACAACCAGCACGAGCTACAACAGCCTTTACCTTCCATTCCCACTGCAACCAACAGCAAACTTCTCGTTAGATTTAAGGCAGAAATTGGCAAGGATATTTAAGTGCAACCACATTTTCTTTAACATTACTGATGGGGTGCTTCTGCTAAATAGGCCCAAATCGTCTGTGATTGATGTGAAGTGTGTCTGAACACCTTTTATTACTAAATTGCCACAGAAATTTGCTTGCAGCATTTATTGTTACCGCTGCTTCCCACACGCCTCAGATCTAGCAAAATGTACTTGACAAAGGTTCAAAGGGGTTGTTATAAACTGCCCCTGCTAATTGTAGCAGCTAGCACAGGCCTGTGGGAAAAGAAAAAAAAGGTGCTCTTCTCCTTCCAAATCTTCAGCTGCAAATTGAAGACCTCTTTTGAAAGCTTTTCAGCCTCAGAAATGCCTGGAGACTTTGACATTTGAGAGCAGCGATCACACAAAGGAAGAGTTTGGAAACAGATCTAAAGTGTGGCTCAATGGCAGAGAGATGTGCACACACAGCACTTCCTGAACAGAGAGAGGCTCAAGTGCAGTTACCTTCAGCTTTTAACGCCGACTTTGCATGTCCTATGGCTTCCCATGGAGATGGAATATCTAGGAACACAGCATCTGCAACGTTGGAGACACCAAACCCATTCTTGCAGACATCTTGGTTGGTCACGGTGACTAGATGCTCCACCCCATGCTCTTTAAACTCCTCCCTGGCCTTCTCAGCTCTCTGTTGGTGAAACTCCACCGTGTACAGGTGCCCTGTGGGAGCCACTGTCCTGATGAGAGCGTGGGAGAGGGAGCCGCTGCCCGTACCTAGAAAACACAAACAACTCATGAAGTGCCTGTCGACATTAGAACAAAGGTCTAACAGTATAACTAATACAACTCATGTCCTCCTGCTTGGACACTTGCTCAAACCTCAAATGAACAGAAATCATTGGTTAACTGACCCGTTCAGAGTCCTCGAAGTATTAATTAAAAAGCTGGCAAGCTCAGGCCCTGTCCTCCCTTCCTGGAGCAGAAAAACAATGCCAAGGGTCAGCTATGGCTCCAACAGGTGCCACAAGGGAACACGGGGAAGCAAACACCACAGGAAAAAAATGCAGGGAAATTAACCAGAGGCTCTTCTAGAGTGAAAAAGAGATGAATGCTAATTTTAACATATTCTCAAATCCTTACACGTCATCAGAACAAAGAGATGTTGGCAAAGATCTGTGATTGAAAACCCTACTGACAAACAAATGGCCTTCGGAACACAAAGTCTGTTTTGCCTGAGCCTCCTATGAGACACTGGCCATCCTCAGCTCCCAACTACATGATCCAAAACCAAGGCCTCTGGGCTTCTTGCTCAAAACTGAACAAACAACCTGAATTCCCAGGTGACTTATGTACATACACGCCTACACCACCTTACCAAAGTCTAAGGAAAGCCATCGCATACCTGAAAGTGTACAGAAGCACAATTAACATGCACAACCAGGAACTAACTATCAAGGCACAGATTTTCCTTCTGGTTTTGGTTTGATAATTTAAGAAACTTACTTTAAATGATCCATTGGTGTATTAGAGGAATGACTAATAACCCACATTTGCACTGAAGAAAACACCCATCTATCCATTCACATTGCCAATTACTCACTCAAGTGGCATTTAACAGAATCACTCCCCCCAAACTAAAAACCCCACAGTTGTTTATGGGTTTATAATTCTGTCCTTGGAACACATTTCTCCTGTAGAAGGAAAATCTATTTCTAGCTATCTTCAGAGACTGTTCAGGCTAAATTTTGGGCTGAAGGAAGTTCTTTCAACTCATATATGTCTTAAAAAACTTGTAAAGGACAGAACATTGAGTATAGCAGTGGAAGAGAAAGCTCAGAAACTCGCAGAAAGGAAATTAATTAGGGGACAGAGAGGCTGGTACAGCTGCTTAATTGGAGCAATACTTTCCATGAGTGTGCAGGAAGTCAGTTTGTTGAGAGATCCAAGGTTCTTGCCCTCTGGTCACGGAAGGGGAGAAACACTGTGGTGGCGCCGTATTCAATCTGACAGCTCGGCAAGGGGAGCCACGCTGACTGTAAACACAGCTCAGGGCCCACCTCTGCCACCAGATCAACTGTGGAAACAGCACTGCTCCTCTGCTTCCCTCTGAGAGGGCCTTGGCCTCAATGGGCACGCTAGCACCCTGCCCCCAGCTTTAATGGGGCACATCAAACCTGAAGGGAGAGTCTAGAGACTTTAGCACCAGCCTCAGAGGGGTCCAAGGGAAGAGAGAGACTGTGACACACACACACATTTATTTGAAGTGAAAATCCATGCATTCCTGACAACATTAAAATCAACCAAAAAGCAAAAGACACTTAAGATGTGCACACTTGAAAGATTATCTGGTGATGGCACATGCAGGCTCTAACTGTCAACAGAAACTTTTCCCTGGTCAAAAGGAGTGATGGTGGCACAGTAGCCATGTGGCTGTAAAAAACTCAATGCTGTGTGTACACGTAACAAAGAAACTGTATTTCATGGATTCCTTTTAATGACAAGAGCAGGGAGCTGTTGCTGACAGGATACTAAAATGGCTGAAATTGTGCCTTCACATTTCATGCCAGAAGGCAGGATTGCACAAGTGAACTTTTTCTGCACGCCTTCCGCATCTTTCTCTGCTGATCTAAAGGAGTGAACAGAAGGACTGTCAGCACAGCTGGGCTGTAAACAGAAGAGAGAGGCAGCTTGTTGTGTACGTATCAAGTTTCCTTGTTCGTATTCTTTTACATTTTTAATCACTTTCCTTTTAAATCTGCTCCAAACCAAACCCTGAACTAAAACCAGGATGCTGGAAGTCACCACTTGCAGACCTTCTTAGAGACTGAGCTTTTGTTGAACAAGGTTGCCAGGAACTATTGTTGACTGGCTGCTGCAAACATGAGAATCATAACACACGTATCACATTCTAACAGATCAAATTCTATCACATTAACGTCATTAATGAGAGGATTTCTGAAGATGCTGCCTGTGTTCTCCATGACAACACTCCCAAACCTGCAGGAAACAAAGAACAAATCACCCACCATTGTAACACTTTGCCTTGAAAAGCCCGGAATGCAGTCCTAGGAAATGACAAGGACCTCCAACTCTCACGTGCCTGATAGTTCAGCACACTCGTGACTCACGATGAATGCAAGGGGCTGGCAGTTCACCATGAGGCCATACTCCATGCAACCCCTAAAGCCCAATCAGCCCCGTCTCCAAAAGGCAGGGGTTCAACTCTCGGCTTCTCTGATGCTGCAGAAGGGGAAATAAATATCTGTCTTTACCTCCTCCTCTGCAAAGGTGCAACATTCCACACTTGAGTCCTCCTGCCACCTTCTCAATTTCTCTTTGTCTTTCTTTCAAAATCACTACTGAAAAAAACAGTGCTCAGCAAAATGCGACTCAAAGAGTCTCAGGCACCAGTTTGGAGGAAGTTCTAGTCAGGTTCAGGTTTCCCTGGGAAATGAAAGGTATCCTTAGCACAATACAGACTCCATCAGGGACACAACCACAACGCAAGGAGCTCTACTGAAGACATGAACTTGAACGCTACCAAACCTGAAACAGCACAGCTGAATTGCCAGCACAGCAATGAACCGAAAGCCTGAATGCTCAGAAAGGAGTATTTCCTCTCTCAGAAGATGCAAGTTACCAACCGGCTGGTCCTCAGTAGATTTTCATTCTCATATAGGTGCAGTGAAAGGCCTGGGTTGCTCCTCACTGACCTAGAAAGCGGAAGGGGAGACGGCTTCTAGAGCAAATAGAGTTTGTAATTTTTACACCAGGATGCTTGCCTGTCTGACAGCTTGCACTATAAACAGCCTTAGAAACTGTTTGCTCTCTGCCACAGGACAATGCCCATTTAACTACAGCATATGAATCATGAATGGACTCTATAGAAGAGAGGTAAACCGATGACAATTCGAACTGGACCGAAGACATTACCACCACAGCCGCTGTTTTAGAGCTCCTGTAGGTGAGCACTTAAGTCACTGCTAATGGCTTTGGAAAATATGATGCTCTTTTACACGGGCTACTCTGTGATCTTAAACACCTCGGTCAAACATCAGACATCTGCAGTGCAGGCATTTAATGAGACACTGCAGGGGCCTCAATATGCCCTACTCAAAGCTGAAAACCTGAGGAGTAGGCACTGTGTAGGGGATCAGCACGTAGAGTAGGGAGGTGGGCCATCTGAGGCCAAAGGCATGAATTAAGAACATGTGCTGAACCCACAGGTTTGGTGGCTAATGGTCCTGCAGACCTATGTAGTGTCCTTCCCTTACTGGGCTCAAACACGCTCCACTCTGACACATCTAAACTCAGGAGAGTGTTCTGACCCTCTCCCAAAGAAAACACTGCAGTTTTAGAAGGATTTCAATCCTAACAAGTGGACACTTAGATAAAACACTCTAGCTCAGCACCTACTCGTACTTTCTTCTGATTTGAAGACAAGAATTGATCAGATCTACTCGCTGATCGTTCCTGACTTCAAATACAACTGTTCCTCTCTCTGCTTATGGAAGTGACAGGTCATCTGCAGAGAAGCCTCCACACACCTCAGCCAACTTAAGACAATGTCCACATCGAGATCATTTCTCATCTTTTCAAAGCTGCAGTGACAACATCTGAGCTGCTCAAAAATAACATGTGCTGTTTCAACACAGTACAGATACACATCAGAACACTGGGCAAGAGACACACGAGCATTACAACAGCATCTAGCAGAACACTCGACTGATAACTGAGAGAGAACATTTTTATACTGTTTGCTCCTTAGTCTGGTTTTCTGATTGCAAAAGATCTTTGTCTGATCTCCCAGAACCCCACCCATGCTATAAAGAGAAGTGATTCTGTGCTCCACTACATTTCCTCAATACAGGCTATCACTTGTCTTCCCCAAAAGTGTCTCATTGTGGGTGCTTTTAATTGTGATTGAGGACCTACAGATGCTCACAGCACTGCATAAGCAAATGCATCTTGGAATAAGGCTGAAGGAACTCCTAAGTGCATCTGTGGGTTTATACTGATTGAAAAGAGGAAAAGTGTAAAGCATGCAGAGTGTTACTTACTACTGAGTCAATACAATAGCTGGTGATGTTTGAATAGGACTGAAACTTCTGCTGCAGAATTTGGCCAGGGAAGATATTCTGACATGAGTAAATATACCAAAACAATGACAGCGTTGCTGTATTTGTCTCCTGGTTATGCCACTTAGACCCAGCAGATACTAAGACAGGTCATGAATCAGCCATGAGAAAGGAAGGAGCCTCAAAAGCAAATTAATCTTCAGACAGGGCTAATAACTCCACAGCTAATACCTGTCAAGGAACCCTGACAGAGAAAGACTGCTCACTGTACATGACAAGTTTATGTAACAGGAGAATCGTTAGCAATTTTTATCAATTATATGAAGAGATATTAAGCATCTGATGGAAACTAACCCAAAGATCTGTGAAGATACCCTGTGAAGACAGTCAAGGGCACAAATCGTGGTGGCAGAGGTGACATACAACAAAAGCAGGGACAGAGGAAGAGAGCAGGTTAGGGAGGGAAAGAGTTTCAAGGAGATGAGCTGGCATCTGAAGGAGGAAACAGCAAGTCATGAAGTTCCCTTTACAGAAGATCATCTCTTTTTTCCAGCCTGTCTGTTGTGGATACCATGCTGAAATAGGCATTTTGGGCAGCAGGCTGCAGGTTAGAGAGGAACACTGCTGAGAAGGTGGGGGAAGTTTTCAAGGCTGGCAGTGCCTAGAAAAAAAAGGAAATGGGAATGTGAAGACTGACAAGAATTTTTTCCTTAAGAGAGTCAAGACTTGGGAGTTCTTTAGGGAAGGATCTTCTGAGAGTGGGCTAACGTTGTTTAGTTCAGAGCTGCATGAGAAATGCACATGGTGGTCGAGTGAAATGCAAGATGAAAGTGAGGCCAGAAAATCTGGAAGCAAACACTTTAGGGGATGAACAGCATTCCTCATGAGCTGCAATGCAGGTCAGCCACAAGTCTGAACACACCAGAGCAATACATCAGGTGGCCACAATTTTGCTTCAGTGTGACCAGAGAATACTGTGCTCTCCCATGTTCCTACTGACAGGGCCTTTCTTATCTCTCAAAAGGTGCTATAAAAGGATGGGCTTTACTTCTTTTCTCACGCTCACCTAAACAGCTGCTGAGACAGGGGAGACATTATAAAACACAGACTTAATTAGTACAAGCATGTTCCAAAATCAAATGAACACGTAGAAGCTTTGATCTGTACACTAAAGATGGAGCTGCAAACAGTTCCCATGTACTTATGCCACAAAAAACAAAAGACATTTTCAATTTAGGAGTATCTGTCAAGAAGTCTCCAAGCACTTGAGAAGAGTCACAAGCTGACTTGCTGGGACTCCACAATAAACTATAAATCATTTATTGAGTGTCCATTAATCATTGAGTCCTCATTATATTTTTATGAGTGTACTCTTAACAAAATCTATACCCAGGCTGTGACTCTGAAAATTTCATAATTGTTTTCAAGAAGCTCTAGTGTGAGGCTGGCTGGCAGCTCTTGTTACTCCTCCACAGAGAAACCATGAGAACCCAGAAAGCTGTGCTCAGTATTCAGAACTCCACTTTGGGGGCTCAGAAACCTATGGCTGGGTGGCAGTGAAGCAGAGATTTGGGATTTGGCTGAAGGGAAATGAAAAATCCAATTGCTATCTTTGCTCACCTGAGTCTGATTTTGGCTGAATGTTGAATCCAAACTGGGATGGTGGTCAGAATACTTTTGACTAAATTGTATTTTGTCTAAATAAAATCCTCCTTCGAAGCCAAAATATTCCTGAGATTGATCAGATTAAGTGAGGCTTCCTGGTGCTGTACTGCATTTCCTGAGTAACTGAGAGGTTAAGGACAGACTTGTCTCACCAGGGAGAGAGGACAGATACATGGGAGCTAGAAATAAAAAAAAGACAGGGTTCCACACATTTGTTTTGAAAAAAAAATATCTGAAAGGTTTTACATAATTTCCAATGTAATAGAGAAATATATGTAAAACTCTCAAGATCAGTTGTCAAACAGAGTTGTGACACTACAGGCACCTGTAATCCCTGCACTGAAAATGGCCTTGCCTGAGAAGCTGACATCACGATTGACTTTGGAGAGTGTGGATATGCAAAGAATAAAATATTCACCTTATTTCTTTATCTGGACAGTGGCTGCACATGCCATCGACACACATGGGGTCAGAGTTACCTGACAAGAATTAGTTTTACACTACCAGGCCACCCACAGCAGGTATTTTAGCAGCTACCTCAAGTTTCCTTTAATTCTGGAAAGATTGGGCTGTTAAAGACTGTGTGAGAGTGGGGAATTCCTCAGCCCAGGCATCAGTGCTTTAAAGATCGACGGTACAAACGGTTTTTAAACCTCAAGATACCTTTATGAATTAGAAATTAGCAGAAGATAGAAAAAGGATCATATTCCTACACCTTCATCATGGAACATCTGCTGGCTTCCCTTATAGCCTCAATAGAGCATGCTTGGATGGTTTTAATTATGCATGCACTGCTGACAAGCTTGCTCTTTATGTATGTATTAAAGGCGATTAAAAATAGTCAAAACCACATTAATATGTCTGTATCATTTATGACAAATCATGACTAATCAATTTAAACTGCACCATTCAAGTGATACCCAATGAAGCCTTCTGGTTATTCCTACTGCTTTTTTTGTCTAATCACACACAAAAGATCGTTTCCACCCATCTCCACGGCATTACAACATGACACAGAGGCTATTTCATCTTATTTTATCGATCCTTTTCTTCACACAGTTGTGGGGACTAATCCACGACCCTGCTTGCTCACACTGGCTAAACGTAGGGCACTTCTTCACGGTCTAATTAGTAAGAGAAGAGGAAAAGAGCCTGGGCTGTTTAAAGTGCCCACTCTGGCAGTCCCAACAGCAGCCATGTGTATCAGTTCCATTTCAAATAATAAAAAACACAGACAGACCTCCACGTTAATTAATGCTCCAAATACATCCCAAAGCAGCACGGGCAGGAAGCAGACGTAAATGTCATTACCAGAGCAGATTTCCTGCCTTGTTATTAACGGCCGTTGGGCTGGTTCCGTCTGGGCCACGCAAGGTTAATCCAGAACTAATGATTTTGGATCACTCGATACTGTCTAATTTAGGATGGCACCAGAGTAGGTTACATCATCATCACACTGGAAGCTCAAGTCGCCAATAACTCTTAAAATGTTTTAATTCATATCACCACTTCTGGGCAGTTGCAAGCAAATTCCCAGTGAGATGTGTTGCTTCAAGGTTAATCAGATGAATGTGATGCAATACTCCTTATGAACATTGAATCCTTCAAGCAATACAAGCAAAACTATAGTCCTAGGACTGTTTATTTTTCCTGGAAAGCTGAAGTTTTAATACTTTGGCATTGAAATGCAGCTCGGGACAGTTTCCCATTAGCAAAAAAACCCCTTGTTTGTGGCTGTAACTTTTCACTGAGAGCATTTTGGGGAATCTTCATCAAGGGTTTCCATTTCTTAGCTGTTGAGACAAATGAGCTTTTTAACATTTTCACTCTAAGTATCCTTGACATTACCGACAACATTTTATGTGCAGCTCTGTACTTTAACATTCACCTACTCCAAGTGAGGCAGGGCATGGAGCAATTCAAATCTTTTCCATTCCTAAATGATTTGCTGTGTTTGTTTTTCCCATCCTGCCTAAACACAGCAGGGAGGGGAAGAAATGAAGAGATGCCCAGTGAACAATGCTGCTGCTTCCCATGACAACCCTAAAAATGCCCAATTAGCCTAGAAACCAAGTTATAAACTTAGAAGACCCAACCATTTTAGAGGTACCAGAGGCTTCTGCATGTGGCTTTGCCAGTTTCAAGGGCTGCTACAAAGCAATCAGCTCCATATAGCCCCAGTGTCACAGTGGGTACAAGTGGATGCAGAGAAAAGTTGTGTTTCAGTTGTGATGGAATGCAGTCATTCTGCCTGAAAAGCTGCCCAAAATGATGCTTAGGTGGGAATGGGAACTATTAAATGCAAGAAAATGCAGTGCAGCACAACCCCATCATGCTGATTCTTTGCCACAGCTATGCTTGAGAGGGAAGTGTAGGAAATTGTTTGATAAAAAGACTCAAAAGGAAACAGCCGGAAAAATCAAGGACAAACTACCTCAGTTCACATTTTTCCAAACTACAGAGATGCAATCAAATCAAGCAAGCCCCAAGCTGCTCGCAGTAATAAAGACATGAAAGCTTTATTATAAACCTGTCTCTAACCAGGAAAATATCTATTCATTTAAAATGTCACCCCTTACTTGGCAAATTAATATTTAATATTAACTATTAATTACTATTGTAATAGTAATAAATTAAACCAAGTTTAGAAACAAAACGTATCCCCGTGCTGAACCCTGTATGATACAGCTACAGCGATTTTGCATGCAGCTGCAGCACTGCAAGTGGATCCTACTTTGGGAGAGAAGGACGAAACATAGGGACATCCATGGTATCACATTATAGAAACACAATTAGTTTCCTTTATTAGTTCAACAGCCTGGCATCAGAATCTCTTTCCCTGGGTTACCTCACCGATATTCTCTGAAACTGCAAGTTCAAAGCCTGACTTTTTACTTAAATAATGTATTTTTAAATAGTTTTAGTTTTTTTTTAAAGTAGTCAACAACAGTTTCAGAAAAGGGAAAGAAAAATGTTGATGGATTTCTTTGAAGAAGATGAATTAATCAAACACATCCTCAAAGGTATTCTGGGACATGAGGCCAGCACGCTGAGGTAACATTATTTGTTGAAGAAACAGCAGGTGATAACGTGTGCACATGAAATAGAATTACTCAATGTGTAGGCTGGGAAAATTATATCACAATAGAGAGGAAAAAAAAGCAGCTTTTTTTTTTTTCCAAAGGTAAAGAGAAGCTTTTTTCCCCCACAAAAGTGTTGGTGTTAGTTTTTAAGAAAGGATTTCAACACATTAATTATTACCTGATTCACATACTATGGAGCCTGGCTTCAGCTCTAACATCATGGTGATTATAGAGATGTCTGTGGAATACAGAATCTGCGTCCTGTGCGGAAGGTTCATGGTCCAGAGTTCTGGAGTTGGATGAAGAATAAAGACCCATCCTCCTTTACTGCAGGTTACTTTGGAACCGTACTTCTTGCCTATGAGATCTGTGGAATGCCTGATGACCCCATACTTAGTCTGAGTTACAGTGCCGTGCTGGACTTTCACAGGAAACATGGATTCATGGCCCAAGAATACAATAGCTGTGTCCCCATCCTTTATCGTATATCCATATTCGACGAAACTCATGGTGACAGTCTTGCAGCTGGCTGATGGCTGTCACCTACAAGAGAATAAGTAACGTTAAGAGAGTTTTGCAGGACCATGATGGAGCTGAAACCACAGACATAAACCCAAGTAATTTTATTTTCCCCAATGCAGAACAAAAGCACACTGTGTAAATAAGATGTTAGCAAGAGAACTCCACCAAGTCAGGGACTTATCCCCTGCTGTACTCTTGATCCAATTACAATCAATGGCAGGATCCCAGGGATTTGCACAGAATCAGTATTTCCCCCACTTTATGGTACATTTTAAAGAATATTTAGGAAATACATTCCAATTTACTCAGCCTCCTCCACCACACTGCTGAGAAACCTGCAAGGGAGTATGAATTTCAGCAGTTCACAAGCTCTCAGGGTTATGTTGTTAGGTAGAAACTTTTATTTCCATCTGCTGGCTTAACCCCTTGGTGATTTCATAGAATCATAGAATGGTAGGGGTTAGAAGGGACCTTTAGAGATCATCCAGTCCAACATATCACAGCGGTTACTTGCCTGGATATCAACCACTTGTTATTAGGACCACTAACCAACGTGTAAAGTTTTCCAAGCTAAGGTTTAGAGATAGGATGAAGATAGTATCTGTAATGATTTATGCATAAATTGGACTAACTACAAGAAAAAAAAAATAACATTCAGGCCTTTTAATTTGCCATTGGGGATGCAGAGTAATTGTCTGGGAAGTCATCTGGTTGCCAGCTAAATGTAAGTGACCATTTACAAGCTAATGCACACAGTTGTATCACTCCAACCCCGCTGTCTCAGAGCTGTTTAGAGAATTACAATTGAATTTTGTTGTCTTTGAGAAGGCAGCCTAGAAATTAGAAGGCAGCTTACAATGAAACCTGGCATTGCCTTTCAGACAAGGCAGCAAACTGTCTAAGCTGCAGGTTGATCAATTGGTGGAAGGAGTTGTTCAAAGTTATGCTGATCCCAAAGTTATAATTAAAAACTATGTCAGGCAGCTTTAAAAGTCAGATTTCTGGTACTTCTTCCATGAGAGAATTAAAAGCAGCATTACTTTTAGTTTCAGAATAACGATTTGATGTGTAACAAGCTTGGTCCTACTTCACCACTTTAATTTAAAACCTTTAGGTCTCCAATTTTAGTCAGTTTTTGTTGGCTAAAACTTACTGTAGTGCAATTTGCTGTTAAAGCAGAGAGATTTATATTGTTTTCCACTGCAGTCAAGAAGACTGATAAGCAGTGTGGACAGAACTTCCAAAGCTTATGACATGCTTAGTGCATAAAGTAGTCGGATGCCAAAGCAGAACAGGCCTGTCTGGACATATGGTGAAACAGTAAGAAGGGCATTCCATAAATTCAGAAATATATACATGCTGGGCTTTGGGAGATAGTACAAATGGGTAAGCATGTTTTATAGCTTGCACTTTTATTCATGTTCTTAAATCTTTCCTAAGTGACACTTGTAGTTATCATTCCAGACCCAACATAGCTTTCAGCTCTAAGAACAATACCATTTGAATGGAGCTTCACTGTAATCCATTTCTTTCAAGATTATTTAGACTTCAGTGCAACTAGGACACGGAGAGAATGATTCTCCCTTTGATTACACAAACTGGCGTCCCGTTTCTTTTGAGCCACTACGCTTACCACAGGTAATTGTCACAACGGTGTATGCTGACCTCCCAAGTGACAGATCTCTCAGGCTCAGATCTCACCTGGTACATTAGATTCGTACATCTGGGGTCTGTGAGGAGTTTTGGTAGGGTTTTTTTTTTTTATCCCCGCCTATGGCAAGGAGCACAGTGACCTCTACAAGAGCTCATTTTCAGTCATTTTCAGTCATTTTCCATTTCCTACCAACGCAGCACCTCACCGTACTGTTGCCATCTCCGTCTCCCTTTACTCTCTGGGTAGCAAGCAGATGCTTTGGTACAGTATTCCTTGTGCCACAGAGTGCTGTGGAGGGAAGCCAGGGGAACCTCCCGAGGAGGAGGAGGAGGAGGAGGAGGCAGGCACACGCGTCTCGCCTCCCCCAGGGCAGCAGAGCGGCTGCGCCCCTGGGGCCGTTGGGTACCGCCGAGGTGGGGGGGGGGGGATTTAAGAGCACGGAGCTCGCCGGCGGGCTCAGGGCAGGGATGCGCGTGCCAGAGCGCAGCGTCACCCCGTGACGGGCGCGGGCGGCTCCCCAGGGTCCCCCCTCCCCGCCGCTCCTCTCAGGGCCTCGCGTTCCCCCGGCAGCCACCAGCTCTCCCCGTCCCCACAGCCGTTACCTTCCGCGGCTGAGCCCCGCCAGCAGGCCCGGCACGGCTCGGCTCGGCTCGGCTCGGCTCTCCTCACACGCGCTGCCCGCCCAGCGCCTCCTGCCGCCCCGGTCGCAGGCTGCTGACGCTGCCGCCTCCGCCCTCGCCAGCGCTGCCTGGAGCCCACGAGCCGCCGCCGCCGCCCGTGCCCGCCGCGGCCAGCCCCAGCTGCCACTGCCCAGCCCCGCAGCCCTGCACCCCTCAGCCTCCTGCCCCTCAGTCCTGCACCCTACAGCCCGACACCCCTCAGCACACCACTGCCCTGCAGCCCACCGCTGCCCTGCCCCTCAGCCCTGCACCCTTCAGTCCGACACCCCTCAGCCCACCACTGCCCAGCCCCTCAGCCCTGCACCCCTCAGCCCACTGCTGCCCAGCCCCTCAGCCCGACACCTCCAGCCTTCTGCCCTGCAGCCCACCGCTGCCCAGCCCCTCAGCCCTGCACCCCTCAGCCCTCCATCCCGCAGCCCACCGCTGCCCAGCCCCTCAGCCCTGCACCCATCAGCCTCCTGCCCCTCAGCCCTGCACCCCTCAGCCCTGCACCCCTCAGCCCTCCATCCCGCAGCCCACCGCTGCCCAGCCCC
>WBNH01009714.1:109446-144099 GCA_013401255.1 Urocolius indicus
CTGCTGCTGCCTGGCACAGCCTCCCGTCTTCTCATGGCTCCTTGCTGGGTTCCTGAGGAGAGGAGATGGTCACCCACCATCCTCGGTAGCCCTGCAGGCACTCCTGAGCCAGCCAGGTTGGCCTTGCCTTGATGAGGGGTAGCGGTCCCGGTCTGTGGTGAGGGCGCGGAGGGGCAGCCGCCATTCACCATACCCCTTGGTGAAACCTGAAGGTGGTGGATTGCTGTGAAGGGTCATGAGGGTTACCAAGGAGCCCAATGGGAACTGTGTCACCCATCAAGCGTATCTTTGAGGAGTCTTGAGGGCTGCTGACGGCAGAAGTGAAGCCTCTTCCTCAGGGAATGCCTCTGCCTTCGCGGTCAGCGGACTCAGGCGTCACCTTCAGTGCCCAGGGCAGAGGCTTCCAGAAGGCTCTGCCTGCCCTCCCCCAGGGCAGCATTCTTGGGGAAAGGCAGCTTAAGGCCAACCAAGCTCTCCACATGGGTTTCGTAAGGCTGTAGGAGAAACCACGATGTGGTATCATCTAAACCCCAAATAGCTTGGTACTAACACCTACTTCTGTCTCGTGTTTAGGATTGAAGTGATGTGGAGGGCCCTGTGTGCCCCGGTGGTACGGGGGATGTAGTCAGTAGGCAAGGAGGAGAGTATCGCCTCATCTGCTTGCAACAAGCCCAGGCCACCCAGCATGGGAGGGGTACGGGCATAGCAGAGAGCGTGTGAATCACCCTGGACATGCAGGTAATGTTCCCAGCTACATCAGATAACACTCTGTACAGTAACCTGTGTAATGCACAACACTGGAGGAAAATACCATCCCTCCGCAACCGAGAAGGCAATAACGGAGAGCAATTAAAATGAACGTGCTTCCATCAAGCACAAGGGAGTTTTTGCCCATTACCTTCAGTGAGAACATACTTTTTGTTATGCTGTTGACCTGCCCATATCATAATTGCAGCAGTCTTTGTTATTTAGTTACGAAACTCTCCTCCATCTAATCTCAACATAATGTATGCAGTTTCAGAGGTTTCTTAAACTGCAAACTCCTACTCAGCTGTTTTTCTGACTGGCAATCATGGCTCTACTGTGCCTTTATATTGGCACCTACCTTGTTGTTTTTCCTGTCATTTTGAGTGTCATTGGTTATATTTGTCATTGTTTATGTTCTTATGTCCTTCTTTCCCATGATGAACTGCTGGTGAGATCACTGTGGGCCTGACTGTATTGCAAGGATCCAGACATCCAGCAGCTCCTAGTTTCCTCAGGCTCACTGGAAACGATCAGTCATTTTCAACAGACTGCCTAAGAACTGAGAGAAAAATACATCAGGGATAATAACTAGGCAAATATATTTTAAGCAATAAATGTAAATGGGAAGTTTCATGTGAGGAGTTAGGCAGATACAGCTATAACCATTTCCTTTAATCTGCTGAGACATTGCTGTTATGTTTAACTTTCGAGTGGTGTTTAGTTGTCAATTAGGAATTGGAAACTAATGCAGTTGTTTGTAGCAAACCACTTTCTCGAGCCATTTCCTAATTTGGAACGTTCTAGATGTTCAAGAAGATGTTTGCCTCCCAATTCTTCAGGTTCATCTTACGTTCAGGCGAGTAATTTCAGAAGACACATTGACTAGCTAACACCCATCTCCTCTTGCAGCTGTACACTGCACAACATTTATAATTAAGCCTCTTAGGAAGTTAGCTGCGTGGCCCATGATTAACTTCCCTTAATTCCTCGTTGTTAAAGCTCGGTGCAGAGATGTCTGGAGTCGTCACCCCCAGCTTTCCATCCTGAGCCGCAGAGCAGCGTGTAAGCCGGGATGCACTGAGATACCATCCCAGCACAGAAAGGAGCTATAGGTGCCTTTATCGCAGTCTAACAGGGTACACGGGCTTATCCAAAGAAAGTATTCTCTCAGCAGATGAGCTAGATAAAACCATTGATCAGAGGCTGTTGACACACAGCACAGCATCTGTAATTAAGTCACTAGGGAAGCTGGGCTGGGGTGCTGCAACAAAGGTCGGCTCCAACTGACACACAGCTTTCAGCAAATCTTCAGGTGCTGTCTGGGTAAAAGCCAGTGAAGCCACGGCCGCTTCTGACTCCTTGCACGCTACAAATTCGTCTCATCCTGGTAAGGAAGAAGGAGTAGAAGCTACAGTGCTTATTAAACATGGCCAGTGGATATCTTTTCATTGCTTTGTGCCCATGACTCTTTCTTCTTTTCGGACCCAAGCTTTGTGAAGGAGAGGTGTGTGTGTCGGAAGTGCTGTAACGAATGGTGCTGTTACCAGCTCTTGGTAAGGACTGGTATTCCCTGTTCTGCAAGGTGGGGAGGGAGAGAGAGCACAACCAAGAAACAGAAACGGATCCTTGGATTTCGGTTCTTGAAACGACCTCGGCTCAGCAAATCTACGGAACAGTTACAGTACAAGAACAGTTGATTGCTTCTCCCTTTGTGTGGCAATGAATTATGGAGTAAGGCAAAATGAGCCTTCAGTACCTGTCCTGGTAGCCTTTTATTTGGGAAGAAAAACCGCCCCAAAAATAGGCTGTAACGTCAGAAAATGCTCCTGGTTTGATTTCAGTTGTTACAGATGTTTACATATTGAAATTCCACAGTCACAGCTGTGAGCTTGACCAAAACAGTTACCAAACCACTTCAAAAGTGCTGCAGCCTTTGTTTTGAGGATCCTGGGCAGGATTTTACACTTCCCTTCCTTTCCTCCTTGCTCAGCCATGGCATTACTCACAACGTCACTCGGAAGCATGGGCATTGCGCTCAAGTAGTGAAACGTAGGGGAAGGCTTTGTGAGGTGACAAAGGCCGAGGAGACCTAAAGAAGAGGGTTTGTCCTTTGATCCAGCAGATAAGAGGCCAGACTTGCACAGCTGCCGAGCCCTTGGCTTCTGCTGGAGATCTGTACACTCAGCATCTCAGCCTACCAGACCTGGAGTAACTGGGAGACCTGGCCAGCAGCCAAACACAAGGCAGTTTTATTTGAAGCAGTCTGTGCTTTTCGCTTTGCAATCCTTTCCTCTATCCATATATTATTATTGTGTTAAATCCTGAGAGGTTCTGTCAAGCACACACGCTGCTCGTTGTCGGGGTGAGGGTACTGCTTGTGGTGCTGAAGGGATTGTGGTGGGGAAAGTTTCCGCCGGCGTCTCCTGACATTCACAACTGGTGTCAAAGAAAGCGACTCTGCAAGTCACATCGGTGTGGGCAGGGAGAAGGGCACTGCACTCTCTGTTTGCACAGGGTAAACGTGGGCTCTGGTGTGAGAAATACACACCAGAGAGAGATAAACCATTAAGGAGAAACTTTTTCAGTGCTGAGGTGAGGGAGCGCCGGCCCAGGCTGCCCAGGGAGAGTGTGGAGGCTCCTTCCTTGGAGGTCTACAAGACCCACCTGGACACGTTCCTGTGTGACCTGATCTAGGTGGGAGCTGCTTTGGCAGAGGGTTGGACTGGATGATCTCTAAAGGTCCCTTCCAACCTTTACCGCTATGTGATTCTATGATTTCCCTTCCTTGGTGAAAAACTTGCCATAACTTTTACCAGAGCCCTATTTTTGCTGTGTGATAGCTGTGCCATTGATGTCCTTACTCGCTCTATTTCTGCACACGGTGCGACTGCTCAGCCGCATCTTTGCTTTGGCACAAACCCTGCTCATTCTCACACAGAGACCAGTGGAAGTCACCATTTTAATGACTGTCAAGGTGAGCTCTAGGTGGGTCACATCTTGGCCTCGCGTGTCCTCAGCAGGAAAACAAGACACTTCCCAGGAAAACCTACAACTTTGGCATGGTTTTGGTACGCGGGGGGCTCACTGTGCTTCCCACAGCCACCCCACCTCCTCTCTAACAACACGCGTGTGCTGGGGGGGGGGTNATGGAATGAATGGGCTATAAATAGCAGCCAATGGGACGGCGGGTCGTGCCGTATAAAAGAGGCGCGGCGGTTGCGCCGCCGCTGCACTCCGGTCCGAGCGGCAGCGGCTGGTGGCTGCGTGCGGAGGCTGTTGCTTTGGCTGCGGAGCGCTCGGTAAGTCCCGGGGCAGCCGCGCCGGGCGACACCTTTCCAAACCACTTTAAGTTGGGGGTTTGTTTTTTCCCCCCCTCTCCCGNAGAGCTGCACGGCCACTGCACCCGCCTGAGGGCACGCGAAGCCCCTCACTCAGGGCTGCGGTTCGTTACACCGAGGTGCGAAGCCTGAGCGGCGGCGGGCAGCCGTTAGAGCGCCCGTTAGAGCTCGGCTGGGCTGGGCTGGGCTCCCGCGCGCGGGTGCGATCGGTAACGAACGCTCCGCGGCCGCCATCACCGCGCACCCCCCCCACCGCCACCGCCACAGGCTGCCCCCGCTGCCCAGCAAAATGGCGGCGAGCGCGGCCGGCGGCAGCACGCGAGCCCCACCCGCCCGCCCGCGCCCGGGCCAATGGAATGAATGGGCTATAAATAGCAGCCAATGGGACGGCGGGTCGTGCCGTATAAAAGAGGCGCGGCGGTTGCGCCGCCGCTGCACTCCGGTCCGAGCGGCAGCGGCTGGTGGGTGCGTGCGGAGGCTGTTGCTTTGGCTGCGGAGCGCTCGGTAAGTCCCGGGGCAGCCGCGCCGGGCGACACCTTTCCAAACCACTTTAAGTTGGGGGTTTGTTTTTTCCCCCCCTCTCCCGTGCGGGGTGGAGCCCGCGTTGGCTGCGGGAGCGGCGGGGGGCTGCGGGGGCTGCTGCGGGGCGGGGGGAGGCGGCGGGGCGGTGCGGGGCGGCAGGTGCTCGCTGAGCTGGTCCCCGGGCTGCAGCGACACTCGCTCTAAAACCAGATTAACCCGATATTTAGCAGGGTAGTTACATACGCTCTCCCCAGCCCGGTGCTCCGAGGGAGCCGGCTTGTTGTATAATGGATGCTTCCCCCACCCCTCCGCTCGCCATGCGGCTCCTCGGGACGCGGCGGGTCCCTTCCACCCCCTCCCCGCACCTGCCGGAGCAGCCGCGGCTGCCCGCACAGGGCATCGTCACCTGCCCCCGGCGCTGCCCCGAGGGAGCGGAGTGACCCCCTGCCCTTGCGGCGGGGACCCTTAAAGACGGGGTAAGGCTGGTGGAGGTGAAGAACTTTACGTTGCTCCCTTCCCGGGTCTCGTGGAAGGTGGTGTAGCGGCAAAGGTGTAAAAGGCGGAGGTGGAACGGCAGCCCAAGGTGACCTTCCCTGGGTGCCTGGCTCTCCCCCGGGGCGATTCGGAGGCATGCCAAGCCCCTAGTGATAGGCTTCCCCTCTTTCTCCCCTAGTGACTGCGGTAGGGTCAGACATGCCCTTCTCAAACAGCCACAACCTCCTGAAGACCAAGTACTCTGCTGAGGATGAGTTCCCCGACTTGAGCGTTCACAACAATCACATGGCCAAGGTGCTGACCCAGGACCTGTACAAGAAGTTGAGGGATAAAAAGACTTCCAGTGGATTTACC
This sequence comes from Urocolius indicus, assembly GCA_013401255.1. Classification (NCBI taxonomy): domain Eukaryota; kingdom Metazoa; phylum Chordata; class Aves; order Coliiformes; family Coliidae; genus Urocolius; species Urocolius indicus. The sequence goes on from WBNH01009714.1 coordinate 114,903, forward strand.
CTGGATGATGTCATCCAGACTGGGGTTGACAACCCAGGTAACGGCCGGGGACCGTTAGATCTGCACCAGGATCTGTTCTCCCTCCTTACTGGAAGTGCTTCTTGACAACGGCACCCAAAGCTCTTGAGCTGCTAAGAGGCAAATCTCGTAAAGCACTGAGAGACAGCCCTAAACGCATGGCTGTGTTAAAAGAGGCCTTGTTCTATCAAGCCATGTTCCTTGCTGTGATCTGACGTCTCAATTCCCAGACACTTCAATTATGTAACTGCTCTGCTAAATACTTTAAATCTGGACAGGGAAAAAAAACCCAAAAGCCTACCCTGGAAAATTAAAACCCCTCAAATGCATTCTAATTATAATCCAACCAGGGGGAAAAAAAAAAAAAGATGTTGGTTTATCTGGCTGTTCTGGTCTATTATTCCAAACTGGTGATGTGATGTTCTCTAGCACTTCTATGTTAAAAGGGGGAGCAGATGTGTTTTCATGTTAACATTACAGTATTTATTTTTACTCTAGCAATATCAAAATGGCCCAACTAAATAATCAGAGGCTGCCTCCTGATGAGGAGTACCCGGACCTGAGCACCCACAACAACCACATGGCCAAAGTTCTAACCCTGGATTTATACAAGAAACTGAGAGCCAGAGTCACGCCCAGTGGCTTCACCCTGGATGATGTCATTCAGACTGGGGTTGATAATCCTGGTAAAATGCATTGAGACTGTTCTGTGTGAGCCAGCTGAAGTAACTGATGCTTTTGAATACGGTGACTTAAAACTAATCCCGTGGAGGTGGTATTTATGAGCAGACTACAGAAATGCAGTTCTGCCTGTAGCAGAAGGAAGGAGAAAGAGAAGCATGCTTGCTTACGGCAAAGCATGATTGCTTAGAAAGTTCTAGCTGGTGGTGGTCTAAAATAGCTGCTGAAATTGGATGTGCTGTGTAAGATTGTCCTAAACCAAGCTTGACAAACGAGCGTGGTTTAATAGTAACAGCTGTGGGTTTCCATAGCACTGCATTTGACTGGCTGGATGAAGTGTAAAATGTAGGGTCTGTCCAAATGCCTTTATGTAAGAGTGCATTGCTAAGTGACTAGACCTGCCACTAAAGAACTTGCCTGGTTAGTGCTGCGCTGGGAGTACAGCCAAACATCACCCAAACTTAGCCCTTCTGACTTTATTACCACTCCAGGCCATCCCTTCATCATGACAGTAGGATGTGTAGCTGGTGATGAAGAATCCTATGAAGTGTTTAAGGAACTCTTTGACCCAGTTATTGAAGACAGACACGGTGGCTACAAACCAACCGACGAGCACAAGACTGACCTGAATGCTGATAACCTGCAGGTATCAACTTTTGATTGATTACTGCAACCTACAGCTCTGAGGAATGGGGGAAGTTGTTGGCAGCTGCCAAAACCCATTGCTCAAGCTCTGCCCTCTTGCTTTCAGCCAGCACACACCCCCAGGCTCTGTCTCCAGTGCAACTGGACTTGGAGCTTGCTGCTGTAGGATGGCAGTGGCTGGGTAGACGCAGGCAGCTGGCATGCAGCAGGAACTTGCTTCATGTGCTCCTGCAGCGTAGGTTGTGTCAACTTGTATTTCCATGAACTGTGGGCTGGAGCAGTCAAGCTAAAGAACACTGTCCTAGCAGTCAAGGACTGTCACAAGACCTTCCTGCTATCTGATCTTGGATCTGATCTATCACCAGGTGATCTCATACTATAGACCAGATATTGGCCAGGAGGATTTCAGCCCATTTCCAAGGTTACTGTAGACTCTAGGAATTCCCAATGCCATGTTGGCTGGCTAGCTGGAAGTCGTCTTGGAAATAAGAGACTTTGGATGACAGTAGTGAGTAATTCTCACTTGCAAGTGTAAGGGTTTGCCTTGTGTTGAGACCTCTAGATTTGCAGATCCAAAGGGGTAACAGAAACTCAGACTGTGGTCTGAAATGGACACAAAGATGATGATCTGATGGTATCTACCACTACTTAGTAGCTGTAGGCTTAGCCTCAAAACAAGGGTTGTGTTGCACAGAATTGAGCTAATGCTGATGAAAATAGTCCTGAAGAAAGACACTGGCTCACAGGCCAACTAGGCAGTACTTCAGGTGTAAGGTGCACACTTACATGCACGAGAGCTATGTGTTTTCAGGGTTGTTACCTTGTCAACAGGATTATACTCACTGGTTTCCTCATTTTCCAGGGAGGTGATGACCTGGATCCCAATTACGTGCTAAGCTCCCGTGTCAGAACTGGAAGAAGCATCCGTGGATTCTGCCTTCCCCCACACTGTAGTCGGGGAGAGAGACGGGCTATCGAGAAGCTCTCTGTCGAAGGTAAAGGGGCAGCTGAGTGCAGCAGGGAAACCACTTCCATCCCTTGCACAATGGCAGTCAGCAAAAGCAGCCTCCCTTAATGTGGAGCCTTCCCTGAGAAAGGCTCGTTAGAGCTGCCTCAGCATTGCAGCTCGTAGCTGAGAGCAAGAGCACACGTTCAAGGGAAATTGGACTCTGTTAAATTGACCTTTGCTGATCTTGAAAGCTCTTTGTGTATGTGGAAAGAGGTTGGTTCGTCATAGCTCAAACCTGAAGTGTAAGAGGTATGGAGCAACTTCAGGGCTTGAGTCATGGTTGCAGTATTTTGTGGCTGCTTTTAATTGACTTTCATTAATGTTGAGCTTGCTTAGAGGTGTAATCTTACTCCCCGTGTGCAGTTGACTAGACTAAGCCCTAATTCTCAGTGGAACTCCTCAGTTTTGTGGGTTTTTTTTCTATTGCCTCTCAACTTTATTAAGTGAGAGGAAAGGATACACTCAAGGTGCTATTCTGGAGACAGAGTGTAGTTGTTCCAAAACCTCTCAAGGGCAGGCTCACAGTCCTTGGCTAGAATAATACTGTTTGTTATACTCATGACCTTGATTCTCCTTGGAAGAAGGCACTCCACATCTACAGTTAAACAGCAATAATGATTCCATACTGCATGTATCCAAACAAAGGCTGCTTGTGTAAGCCTACAGAGAAATCATCTGATATTGCCTTTAAGTTGTGTTAATGCCACAAAGGCATTGCCACTGCAGATGAAAGCAAGGGAGAAACCAAACCCAGCAGATAAGACGTTGCCACGCTCTGTGTGTGGTCTGTGAAGTGCTGAGAATGTCTGGCATCTGTGATCCCATCCTAAAAGTGACTCTTTCTTTCAGCCTTGGGGAGTCTGGGGGGCGATCTCAAGGGGAAGTACTATGCTCTGAGGAACATGACCGATGCAGAGCAGCAGCAGCTGATTGATGATCACTTCTTGTTTGACAAGCCAGTTTCTCCTCTTCTGTTGGCATCTGGGATGGCACGAGACTGGCCTGATGCCAGGGGTATCTGGTGAGTATGCTTGGAAGGGAAGAATCACACGCAGTCCCTGCAAAAGTCTTGCAGTTCTGCCTGTGGCTTGTGTTCTTGGGCAGAGTGTCAGCTTCTGGAATCTAATGGGAAACTTTTGTGCTGCCCTCTGGGGAAGCTGCATCTAAACCAGCAGAATTTGGCACCACACTGTGCTGGTAGAAACAAGCCAGTTCAGCCAGTCTTTAACCAGAGGCCCCCCCAGAGCACAGGCTAGTGAAGCAGCAGACAGTAATTGAAGAAGCTTATGAAGCACATCACTTCTGAAGGAGTAGATGTGCCACTGCGTTCAGCTCTTGTCCAGGAGCATAACTCGTAGCAAACTGTAGCATTGGCTTAACACAGACTTGATGCTGAATGCATAGTTGCTCCTTCATCTCATCAGCTCTCCTTGCAGAACCTCTGATGCTGGGCTAGTGTGGCCTTACCTGTTCCAGTGATCAGATTTCCCCCCTTGCCCCCAGAGACTCAGTGACATGAGCTGACTGTTGCAGAGGTGTGGAATGGAAGGGTTCTGCCTGTCTGATGTAGGTCACCTACATAAAACTCTGCATCTCGGGAGCTGCTGCAGCGTAATTAACTTGTTCCCTTGTAAGCCAAGGGCTAGGTGTTTATCAGCTGGAATATGCCAATCTTATGACTGTAGCTGCTTCAGTACAAGCCAGAGGAAGGATGCTTTGTTTCTGTAGGTCACCTTAAAGATTGCATCATCTACCTGCAGATTGCCAGTGTTAGATAGCAATGTCATCTGAGCATGACTAATCTGCAGGCTTGAAGTGTAAAGTCTGTGTTGCCTGCATAAATAACTTTCCTCAAGTACTAGTTAATTTTTGATCCTAATCAAGCTGAGAAATTATCAGCATGATAAATACTGAAGATAGTACTTGCTGCCTGCTGCAAGCTGGGACAGGAAGGACCCACTGGTGCTCAGAAGCTTTTATATCATCTCTGAAGAGCCCTGATCTGAAATGAATACTGGAAACCCCACTTATTTCTCTGGGAAGGTGTGAAGTGCAGTTTGACCAAATCTGACCAAATTTTGATGAAAGGCTTTGTTGTACACTGTGTGGTGGTGTGCACAGGACTGCACAGGGCTGTTTCAAACCTCCTCAGTCTGTGGAGTTGAGCCCTACATGAGGGATGGCTGGACTTCAGAATTTGGTACCGTAAGACTGGCTAATGTCATGTTATTAGTCATTCTGATCTGCTTATGTAAAGGCCAATTCAATCCACCTCTTAAAGAGCAGGGTAAAAACCACTGGCTTAACTCCAAGTCCTGCATGGAGCAAGGAAGTGAGACTAATTTCTGTTGAAGAAGCAATTAAAGAAGCCTCTTGAAGTAAAAGCTACTGTGATGAGGAATTTGGCAGTGCTGCAGTTATCCTGAGAATGTCAGGTGGGACAGACAAGTTGTTTGCCTTGTCTCCTAGGCACAATGACAACAAGACCTTCCTCGTCTGGATCAATGAGGAGGATCACCTCAGAGTTATTTCCATGCAGAAAGGTGGCAACATGAAGGAAGTGTTTACTCGCTTCTGCACTGGACTGACACAGGTAAATGGATCTTGTCAGAGCTGTGGGTTGGAGAGGTACCTGTTTGCATTCTCAGCTCTAACCAGCAAACTTTCATGCCCATGCATACAGTGGTGCTTTGGGTTTCTGGGAGTACCCTGGTGAGGTCCAGAGCTCTGAAACTCCTATATTGGCAGAGCTTGTGGCTATGAAATCTAGAATATGTCCTCTGATACGGTACCCTTTATCCAAACTGTGCTTAAAGGATGTCTGTATGGTTCTGTAGGTCAAACATTGGAGATACCCTGGGTGGGAGAAGAAATTGCGTGAATGTGGATGGGCAAAGCTGGACTGAAGCTTCTGGGCAATGCTTTTCTCAGCTTCCAGTCTTGACATGAACTTGAGGCTTACCAGCCCCTTCCCTAATCCTTACTGGCACGATAGGTTGACATGTACTAAATTGAGCTTCCCAGCAGACTCTGACTTCAGATTTCATAGTGTAGCTTAAACTTAGCCTTGTGTCACTGCAAGGAGCAAGGTGAAAGCCTTAAAAGCCCCTTGTTGGTGGCCCTTTTTTGCAGATAGAGGAGGCTTATGTGACTGACTTAAATAGTTGTTCTGACTGTTGTATGTGTTGCTATGAAACTGTGAAGCAGTAAATGAGCACTAATGGATGACCTATGTCCTTCAGGCCCAGAACAATCTCTAAACAGCCATTCTCTCTATTTATAGATAGAAACTCTCTTCAAGTCCAAAAACTACGAGTTCATGTGGAATCCACACTTGGGCTACATCCTGACCTGCCCATCCAACCTTGGAACAGGGCTCCGTGCTGGTGTGCACATCAAGCTACCCAACCTTGGGAAACATGAGAAGTTTGGAGAGGTCCTCAAGAGGCTTCGGCTGCAGAAACGAGGCACAGGTGAGTGAGCAGGGCTCCAGTGGTGGCCTAGGCTGGCTGCCCTAAGGCACTAGCAAGAGCCTGGCCACAGCCAGAGCCATGCTTTGAATCAGTGCCTCTCACACCATGCAAAAGGTACACTTGTAAAGCCTTAAAATCACCTTGGAGCTGGGAATGCCAGTGCTCTGCTTATACCTTTCCTAGATGGGACATACTGTAGCTGGCTGTGTTGGTGTTGTGAGCACCAGATAGAGGTAGAGCTGGTGGCGCAGCTGTTCCTCTTGTAAGCAGGGATGGGAATCCTGATTTAACTTCTGGCTAGGAAATAGCTACAGCAGGTACTGGTGACCACAGGTTAGATTGCACATGAGTTAAAGAGGTGACCCACGTTCAGTGGCTGGTGCTGGCAGTCACATGCAGCTTTGGCTCCCTGTGTGCAGGAGGAGGCAGCTTGTAGGGAACACAGCAGGTCAATTCTCACCTCAGCCCACAGAGGGAAGAAAGGTTGGCTTGCTGGCTGTGGCAGTGGGGGCAGTGTGCTGACTAAATGCCTTTCTGCAGGTGGTGTGGATACTGCTGCTGTTGGAGGAGTGTTTGATGTCTCCAACGCCGATCGTCTGGGCTTCTCTGAGGTGGAGCTGGTGCAGATGGTGGTGGATGGGGTGAAGCTCCTCATTGAGATGGAGAAACGCCTTGAAAAAGGCCAGTCCATTGATGACCTCATACCAGCTCAGAAATAAAGCACTTTGTTCTCATGCTTCCTAACTTATTGGATGAGTAATAAAATGTCACTCCAGTTCAAACCCTTGGGGTCAGAGCCCACTTAGTTACACTGTAGAGAAGTCTTCCATCCATCTGTGTTAGAGTTTATTTTTTTGATGGTTGAGATGTTGCTGAAAGTTAAATAAACTGTTGTTCTGGCCTGACATGTCTTAGATGTGTTAATTGAATGTCTTTGGTGTTTTAAGTGACTCGGTTGGTGCTGCTAATGGGCTGGCTTGGTGTGCTCTTGGCTGTGCTGCTGCAGTCTGCTGCAAGTGTGACTAAAGCAGGTAGAAGTTAAACCTGCAGTTGGATTGTAGTTGCTGTAAACTTTGAGAGCTAGTGTTCAATGTGAGTCACTGGAAACATGCCCTGCCTCCAGGGCTTTGACTTGTGCATCTGCCCATGACAACTGTGGCCTGTCATTATCCTGGCTACAGCCAGCCAGGCTCTCACCTCTTGGAGAGAGGGGAGATGGCTCTGGGTGTAAGTGGCTGCTGTTTGCAGACAAGGTGCCTCTGAGGCTGCAGGGAAAGGCTTTGAGCTCAGACTTCAGCTCTTAATAATGATACCATGCTAGTCTGTGGGGAGATCACCTCTTTAGAGATGGGCAGAGAGTCGATGTAAACAACTGACTCTTCTTTTGGGGGTAAGAAATGAGGTGAAAGATGAAGTGGTTCCAGCTTGGGCAGGGATGAGGTGAAGGCTGGAAGCTGGCAGCTGCAACACCAGGTGAGTGTGGCTTCAGCAGCAGTTGTCCCACAAACCTAAACCCAGCAGGATAGTCAATTAAAACATGCTAAATGGTTTTTTTTCTTTCCAAACTGGGTCAGATTTGTTCCGTGGGTGGGAGCAGGTCTGTTGTCCAGAGTGGCTGTGGTCAGTGTATGGTTGTGCTTGCTCTGTAGAAGTGTCACGTTGCTAACCTCCAAGAGCAATGCTCTCAGAGGCATCGATTGCTGGGAGCATGGGACCCTTCCTAACGGCAGCTTCGTGCAGCCCGTGTGACCTGGGAAGCAGAGAGAGCTCCTGCTCAACAGCTCTGCCCGCTGCTGGGACCTGCCTTTGTCAGGGGAGCGTGAGGAAAGGTGGATGAACAGCCTCACAACGTGCAGCTTCAGATAGGTTTGTGTAGAGAACTGGAGCTGCCTTTTGTAGGGGCTGTGATATTTCTGAGTCTGTCACTCACGTGCTAAGTGATGACTGCAGTTGGGGTAAGCTAATTAAACTCTGGTGAGGGAAAAGCTGAGTGAACATCTCAGCTGAGGGGTTGTCTTAACACGTGATTCAAATTCGTGTGGGGGAGAAGAGCTCACATGGAAGAGTTTTGTTCAATGCTGGGTGATGTTCCTGTGCTGGAACTCATCAGCACAGAGGTTTCTCTGTCTGAGGCTGTGAGAGCAGAGAAGGGAAAACGGTGCAAGAGACACCTGGTTGGTTCTGAATCTTTTGTAGGTGCCCCTTGCTGTGCTTTGTGTCACTGTTCACAGACTCTTGGTGCTGCATCTTGTAATCAGAGTGTTCATTGAGTGGGGCCTGTCCTCGACATGGTCTCGTTGCTGCTCTCTCAGCAATTACCTCATGGAAGGAGGTGCCTGAAAACCTGTCTGTCTTTTTTTCAAGTGCTTTCAGCTAGACTAATAAAACAATCTCTCTCCCTATGCATCTTGTTTCTCCCGTGCCCTGAGTCGGAGCTGCTGTATCTGTCTCGTTCTATCCCCTGGGTCTGTACAGCCTGAGACAGGACCTGGAGCTGGCTAAAAAATGCAGGTGAAAGCAGCAAGCCTAGTCTTTAATACTCGCACCCAACTACAAAAGATCCCTCTGTAATTGGTTTTCTTTCCCACCCACCACCTTTGATGTGTTCCCTCCTGTAGCTGTCACGAGGAATAACACGACTGTGCTTTCATTTCAGCTTGTACCAAGCAATTGAAAAGACTCCAGAGAACACACGTGTCACAGCAAATTGCTGGACACGGTGACCTAGCCCAGCTGGGACTGGCTAAAAACCTGCCAGAGAGAGAGAGGAATTAAACCTCCCACCCCTTTGCCTTAAAAGCTTTGATTCTCAGCATCGCTCACGGTAGTGCCCGGGCTGCCACCGTGGGTCCCTCAGATGGAGAAGCTGCTCTCTTGTGCCTCAGGCACCTGGGGTTGTGCTGGGCGATGGCAAAGCTGCCGTGGGTCAGGGACACCTCGGATGGAGGGGAGCAGAGGGAAGCCATCAATCCCTGCAGTTAGCGTTGCTGCCACAGCCACCGTCTCACGCAGCTTTGGCGAGGGAGGTGGGAGCCGGCGTGGCTGGCAGAGCCCTCTGGCTGGCTGAGCTCATGCTCTGCATCACAGCCAGTGGTGATGGCAGCCTTCCTCCCCCAGCCCCGGGGCTGCACAGCCTCCTCCATCAGCTGAGAAAGTGCTGATGGCGTGTGGGTGTGGGCTGGGCGAGGACAGGGCCGGAACCCCTTGGGGACATGTTGCACCTCTGGGCTTTGGGGTGAGGTTTTTGGTGAGCAGCAGTGGTGGCCAGGGACAGCAGCCGGCGCTGCTGCCCTCTTCTGCTGCCTCAGCACTCCCCTCTCCCACAGGCTGCCATGTTGTCACAGTGCTCAGCGTTCCCACAGGCCGCCATGTTGTCCCAGTGCTCCCTGTTCCCACAGGCTGCCATGTTGTCCCAGTGCTCCCTGTTCCCACAGGCTGCCATGTTGTCCCAGTGCTCAGCACTCCCTGCTCCCACAGGCTGCCAGGTTGTCCAAGTACTCAAAACACACACTGATTTTGGAACATTTCCAAGCAGAATGTCTTTGTGTCATTGTCTTTTCCTTCTGCACGGTTCTGTTTTCCTCAGGGGAGCAGGCTGCTGAGCCCCGGCATCTGTGTGATGCCAGGCACCAGCTGACCAGCCCACTCCTCTCTCGATGTGCGTGGCACAGGCAGCATGTTGCCTGCTGGCACCTCAAGGTCCACGTTCAAGAAATCAAACTGCTTGGGAAACCATTTACCTCTCATTTCACTGAGTGATGGTAGTAGAATGCCCACAAATGCTCCTTGGCCCACTTTTGTGCTGTCTACAGGAAAATTACGGTCTTTCACCCGCTTGTGGACGAAGCCACACGGGGGATGGTGGTAAGAGCATTACAGCATCGACCCTGGGCACCCTGCCATGCCGTGGGAAGCTCACAGGCCAGCATGAAGTGGTCAAGCTCCCTGGTGCCCCCAGCCAAGCAAGGAGACAGGATGGCTGCCTCTAGAGGAGCTCCGGGGAGGCTCCTGCTTCCTGGGGTGAGGTGGCCAAACCGTGTGACTTGTCTCTCGTGGGAATTGTGGCTCCGTCTGGCTGATGGGTGCTCACCAAGTTGTTCTCCCTCCTAAACTGCACAGGGGAGAAAGAAATGTAACAAAAGGGCTCGTGAGTCAAGATAAGGACAGGGAGATCACTCAGCAAGTACCGTCATGGGCAAAACAGACCCAGCTTGGGGAGAAATGGTTTGATTTACTAACAATCAACCCAAACAGAGTAAGGAAATGATAAATAAAAGCTGAAATTTAAAACACTTCCCCCCATCCCTCCTTTGTATGGAACAAGGTGGTTTTATCAGCTGGACACCTGACCAGAGACCTGTCCAGGGCAGGGGAGACTGCTGCTGGAGTCCTGGGGTTCCTCGCTCAGCTTTCCATTCTGCCCAGTCTAATTAATCCCTCACTAGGCCAAGAAGGAAGGTGCTATTGCCTAATGTCTCCGTCACCCACCTGGGAGGGAGGAGGTGTAGGCTCCAGCCTGTCCTCAGATGAGCGTTACCATGCCTTTACGCAATGTGGAATAGCTTGAGCAGGAGAGCTTGAGTGATTTTTTTTTCCTCCCTCTGCCCACACACACACACGAAATGTGGTAGCGTGGTGGGCAGGGCACTCTTCTGGGAATGGAGACTGCATCACAGCCTTTTCATCTCCTGTTTGCTTTCTTTTTCCCCTGGGGAAGCAGCAAACCAGCAAGCTCCTTTGGCTGCTCTGCATTCCTCAGGCTAGTCTGCCTTCCTTCCTCTCCTAACAGTCACTGTTATAAAGCTGGAAATACCCTGTGTGACCATTTGCTCCAGCCCTCCACGAGCACGGGTCACTTCACTGTCACAGGGCTTCAACAGGTTTTATTTATCCCCAGTGAAGGAGGCTCTAAGCCCAGCAGTGAAGGAGCACATCCCATAGCCTGAGATGTTGAAATGAGAGGCTAATCAGAACTGGGTCTCTTGCATCACTTGTGACCGTTCCCCTGGTTTTAACACGTTAGGATGGGTTTTCTTACACAGGCAAGGTCCTGACCAGCTCCATTTCGAGGCACAGCCCGCTTGCCCTGGGCTCCTGCCTCAGGCTGGGCTCACAATTAACAGGGAAAAAATCTGCATTACCAGACAGGGTAAAAATAAACAGAGATGCCTCCAAACCTACCAAAGGTTTTTATTTTCCTCCTCTAGCCAGTAAGACTGTGAGAAACCACTTAAATACACAAGTTTGTTTACATATATCATAGAATTATAGAATGGTAGGGTTGAAAGGGACCTCTAGAGATTATCCAGTCCAACCCCCCTGCCAAAGCAGGTCCCGTCTGGATCAGATGACACAGCAACACATGTAGGTGGGTTTTGAAAGCCTCCAGATTCCACACTCTCCCTGGGCAGCCTGTGCCAGGGCTCCTTCACCTGAACAGGAAAGAAGTTTTCCCTTGTGTTTCAGTGGAACTGTTTGTGTTCCAGCTTACGTCCATGACCCCATGTCCTGTCACTGGATACTGCAGAAGAAAAGTGTTGCCTCATCCTCCTGACATCCACCCTTTATATATATGTGTGTGTGTGAATATAAACTTTCAAAGGCCAAGAATGTCTTATGCTCAACACCCAGGAAAATGGATAAAAAAAGGCAACACAGAAAACTGTGAGCACTGAAGTTTTTTTAATGAATGTCAAAACCAGCAGCTAAAAACTACAGAATGGGCAACCCTGAGCTCTCACTGATGCAATTTCAGATCAAAACCAAAGCTGAGCGTTGACAGATATATGTGCAAGCCCCAGGTCTCTATAACGACCTCATCTCCTCACCGTGTTTAAACAGGCGAGTGTGAGGTTCAGCGGACGGCTGCAGTCTGATTGCTCTTTCCACATCCATTATTGATGGCCAGAGAGAGAGAGAATAACCCGTGCAGAGGAGACCTTGGAAATGTCAGCTTATGTTTCTTGCAGTGACTTGTTGTGATGGTGTTTGATGGCAGCACTCGAGCACAGAGAAGCTTTCCTTGATTCCTTGGGAATGAGTGAGATTGGGACATAAGAGCGTTAACCCAAGCCCCATGTTCTTCAGCCTGGTCTGTCAGAGCAGTGAGCACATTCCCTGAGGACAGTCTTGTTGGGGAGTACATAGTGTTTGTTAGCAGTTCAAATGCTGCTGCACGTCCGAAGCACAATGAAACCAGGAGGGGAGCCGAGGGCAGGTTCAGCGCCGGTGCTGCCTGGGGGAGCTGGTGGAGGTTTGCACCGGCTTTGGCACAGACAGGGTTTCTCCGGCTTCACTGGCCCAGCTGGCCGGGAACATGCTGGAGGCGACCACAGCAGCGAGATGCAAATGAGATGCCTCTAGGTCACTGGCTGGTGAAGTCATCCCGGGCAGGAGAGCAGGTGTTTCAGGGAGCCTGGGCCAGCAACGGGCCCGTCTCCCTCCTCACAGTGCTGAGAGGCTCTGACTCGTGGCTGCGCAGTGCCAGGGCTGCCGAGCCCAGCGCTGGCCACGGCCAGGCCCTGCCAGAGCCACCCCACGCCAACAGCCGAGGGCTCGGGTGGGAAGGGACAGGGGCAGGGCCACGGGGCCACGCTGCTCCAGCACTGTGCTGTCCAGCAAAGGGCAGCGGGATACCGTCGCGCTGCGTGGCTGCTCTAACAGCCTCCGAGCTGGGGCTTGTCTGGGGAGAGATGGCTCCAGAGATACACGTGGGAATGTGCTTGGGAAGAGGATTGCGATGGACAGGAGTGCCCATGGCCCCGGAGCATTGGCTCCTCACCACAGCACGCTGATGGCTGGATGGCTTTCTTTCAATAAGCCTTTGTCTTTTTAAGGCAAGATGTGGCAGAGCGTCCTGAGCTGCCCTTTCCCCCAGAGCTGGAGTGCCTTCCTTCCCTGCCTCTGCCTCTGGGACACCCTCCCTGCCTCCCCCTGGGATATGCTGCTGCCAGCACCGCTTCCCTTCCTCTATCTGGTGGGTGGCACGGAGGGACTCTCTGCTCCCACAGACGGGTGGCTGCTGAGGCCCCAGCAGTGCCCCAAACCTTGCACCTACTTAGAAGGCAGAAGGGCCATGAGGAATCAACAGTTCAGCTATTTCCCACTGCTGGGAGCCCTGGGAGAGGCTTGAGGATTTCTTACAGTTGTCCTGGAGACCAGAGGAGTGCAGAGCTGGGAATGAAAGGCCAAGCACACGTTGGGCACACGTGCCATAGTGCACCTGATGCTTCCCCTCAATGATGCTTGCCCTGGCAGCTCTGGACATGTCCCTGTTCTGCCCGTGGCTCTCTAGAGGCTGATCCTCTCCCCACAGCTTCTCTCACAGCATCCCAGACAGCCCAACCTTCTCCACAGAACTCCTGTGAAGCCCCGTTGAAGGAGCAGGTGCAACAGAGCAGGGCTGAGGGCTCACCTGAGCAGAGGGCTGAGCTAACCTCACAGCCAGCCAGTGGGGATGGGACCAGCCCACAGCCACAAGCCACATGTTTTCTTTGGCCTTTTTTGAGGCTTTTTCTTGGGTGGTTTTTGTTTGCAGTGGTTTGCTGAGAGACCTGGCAGCAGGACGGAGGCCTTGCAGCTTAGGCTGGGGAGAGCTTCCTGCCTCGGGCTGTGGACAGCAGCCTGTGTCATCGGCTGAGCTGGGACGAGGCGATGGGGACAGCCTCAGCAGAGCACAGAGAAGGTCCAGCCCTGCCAGACCCACTGCTGTGAGGCAGCACACCCAGCACATGGGGCTGCTTTCCAAGTGTATCAGAGGGGAAGGGTCCCTGCAGCAGCACGGGGCTCTGCCTCAGTTCATGTACCTCACTTTGTGGTGATAACCTAAACAATACATCTCCTTTGAGTTGATCTGGATGGTCCTGGTGCTGGGGCAGAACACTCCTGTGTGCCTGGCTGGGACAAGCCTTGCATGAAGCCTAAAATGCAGTGCCAAAAGCAGACAAAAAGCTGCACCTGGGTTTTTCCCCCTCTCAAGGAATAACAGACCATCCCTTGAGCAGCACTGATGAGAAATGGCATGAAAGGGGTGGGGGGGGGGTCAGCTGGAGCCCCTGAAGAGGCACGACACGGATGGCCAGCGTGTCTTTCCCAGGTGGTTTTACTCTGTCAGTGACATCTCTGTAGTCAGCCTGTGTGCCCTGTGAGCCTTCACCTTCCTGGGGTACCTGTACACACACTTGCTCCACCAAGAAGAACTCCAGAAAACCATCAGCTATCAGAGGCTGAACGGGCATTTAGAACCAGGCTCATAAAACCAGGGAGTGAGGGAAAGCGGCTCTGGAGATACTCAGAAACCTCTTCCAGTGGGTACCAGTGGAGTTTGGTGGTGCCATCGGTCCCCTGGCACTTTTCAAACACAAACACCCCCCCCCTTAAACCTTTACTAATCCTCCCTCTGACTGCTGTGTGGGTCACTGAGCATTACCTAACACCCAGCTCAGGGCAAACACCTCGTCAGCCAACCACTAATCTTTGAACTGGGCACATAACTCTCCGTTTGCTACTTCTCAACATGTTCTTTCTTGCCCTTGCACCCCGCTGAGAGAAGCCCCGTGATGTGGGCAGGGGTAACTGTGGCTGGCAGCAGCAGGCTGCCCGTGGTGGTGAGCCTCAGCCCACGCCAGCAGCCGGCACAACGTGGCAGCGGCCAAGCGGCTACGGCTTCCCGACGAGCTGTTGCAGCATGATGTGCTGAGCCTTGGGAAGGAGCCTCTTGGAAAAGGAAAGCTGTGGTGAGAGGGTATTCCCAAGCCACACTGAAGCTGGGGAAAGTAAATCAAACACGTGTGTATGTCTCTCAAGCAAGGGCACTCGCACTGGGCGTGAAGCAGGCAGCTAAAGCAGGTTTTTGAAGCACCAATAAGCTAAGCAGGATTTCCTTTCTTCTCCAAGGTGGAAAAGCCCCCTCTGCCAGCCCCCAGGTGAGGGAACTTGAAGCTAACCCAGAAGGAAACCTCCAAAGCGGGGCTTTACAGGCATCAGCAACCCCAGACTCTGGCTTGGAAAACAAAACAAGATCGCTCCTTCAGCTTACACTGGGCTCCCTGCTAACAGTGCCTTGTGTTTGGGTGATGCTGCATTTAGCAAAGCGTCACACAGGCTGTTACCTGGCCCTCAGAGAGTGTCACCAGCCCCAGTTCACAGCGTGGAGGAAGCAGCTTTGCTGGGGCTGGGCACATGGTGGCTATGGGCCTTCCTTCTCCCCCTCCTCAGTGCTGGGGGTTAACCTGGGCACTTTTCTTCTCCTCCAGATGGAACACAGAACAAAAACAATCTCAAACCCTTGACTTGAGAAGCAGAATCCTCCCTTGGCTGAGTGTTTCTCTCGTGGACAAACTAACTGACAGCCCTGGGCAAGGATTTTGACCAACTATTTTTGGCCCAGCCGGCTGAGCTTTATTTGTGCCCTTTTTAGTCTGTTCCTTCCTCGAGATTAAACAGAAAAAGAAACAACAACAACAGTAAAAATAAAGTACAAAGGTCTCAAGAGCTCAACCTTTCCTCTCCCTGCTGCCTCTCTCCTGCTGAAACAGAAAATTCCTGCAGAGTTTCTCCTGGGAATGGAAAAGCCTCTATAAAGCATGTCATGGGAGGTGAAGAGCCTCCTGGTCCACCAGCTGCCAGAGACCCTTTTCCCCAGCCAGGTCATCTCCCAGCAGCGTGGGGAGGGTACCAAAGGGACCATCGCCCTCCAGCCCAGCTCAGGGCAGACCCTTGTGCCAACCCAAGGGCTGGTTGCAATAGAACCCTTAAAGCCAACGTGGGCTGCAGCCCCCTCAGCTCCTCATTTCAGTTCTGGTCGTTTTGAGTGTGGGACCTTCCGTGTCCCCTGTGTTGCTGCTGGTGTCAAGATGGGGCCTTGCCAGCCCAGGAAGGTTGGGAGGGGCTTGGGGGGACAGCAGCAGGAGTCGCAGAGAGCAAGGATCACAAAAAGAAACCTCACTAAGGAGAAGGGGCAAAAGCAGGGAAGGGCCAGGGAGAAATCTCCTTGTGGAGCGAGCACGGGGTTGGAAACGTGAGGCCAGAGCAGAGCTGCCCCGGCAAGTGGCGTTCCCTCCTTCTCCCAGGCACAGGGACAATGCCCTCCAGCAGCTCGTTTCCAACCACAGCTCCTGCTTTTGCTGAGGAGCACTGTGCAGCCTCTTCCTGGGGCAGAACCCCGGGGTGGCCCCTGAGCAGCTCCAGGCATTAGAGATGCCCCCGCAGCCCCCTGAGCACCATCTCATGAGGCGGCGGCTGCAGCCCCGTAAGTGGGGCAGGTCCCGCGTCTGCTGTAGACCAGAGTCACACATGGGTGCCAGGAGCCCCAGCTGGCAGCTCCTGCCTTCCCCTCCGCACCGAGCAGGCCAGGGATTGTCTAAACAAAAGCTTCTCCCTCGTCCCGGGTGCGGGAAGCAGCCGCTTGCTGAGCGCTCGGCTAGAGAAAGACACTTCCAAATCGGGGCATCCCAGCCCCCCGGAGCCAGCTGGGAGCGGGGAACACGCTGCTCAGCGCCCCTGGAACCTCCCGCCCCGCTGCTCCTGGTTTGGCTGCAGCCCGGCACAAACCCCGCGTGAGGCTTGGCAGGAGCTGGGCTCTGCTCTGGGACGCTGGTGTCTGTGTGGAGGGAGCAGCTCTGAATCACAGCGGGGTGCTGGGGTGCCAGGCAGAGGTGCTGGGCCCTCAGCCCCTCCTGTGGGTGATGCTTCCATGGGGCTGCTCCTCACCTGCGGGGGCTTGTGAGACCTGATGGTCTGAGCAGTGCTCTGTGAGCCTCAATGTCACAGAATGGTTTCAGCTGGAAGAGAGCTTTAAGCTCATGGAGCTCACCTTTTGTCCCAGCCCTATCAACCACCAGCCCATTGCCCTCAGTGCAACATCCACCCAGCTCTGAAACCCCTCCAGGGACTCCAGCAGCTCCCTGGGCAGCCCCTTCCAATGCCTGACAGCCCTGGCAGCAAAGAAATTCCTCCTCACATCCAGCATGAACCTCCCCTGGTGCAACTTGAGGCTGTTTGCTCTTGTTCTATTGCTTGTCACTGGGGGGAACAGACCCACCTCTGCCTGGCTGCAGCTTCCTTTCAGGTAGTTGTAGAGTGAGAAGGTCTCCCCTGAGCCTTCTCCAGGCTGAACAGCCCCAGATCCCTCAGCACTTCCTCACATCTGAGACATGCTCCAAATCCTTTCCTGGCTTGGCAGCTGCCTCTGGATCCTCTCCAGCACCTCCATGTCCTTCTTACAGAGAGGGGCCCGAAACTGAACACAGGATTGGAGGTGCAGTCCTCAACCCCCGCCTGACTCCACGGCAGCAAACTGCAGAGGAGTCTCTGCTCACCTTTAAAGCTTTCTTTCCAGACCATCCACCTGCAGGCCACAAAGCCAGGGCCACCACGAGCTGCTGCAGTTTGGGCCTGACCTGTTTGAAACCACAGGTGGTCCCTCCTGTCACCTCAGAGGCCACTAAGCTGAGAAGGGCCAAACCTGATGTGATGTTTCCTGCGGAGCATCAGGCTTTCTCCTGCCATGCTTCAGCTTGGCCCAGAGGTTCACAAAAGGACTCCCTTGCGTTTTCCTCCATGTGAGAGCTGTCCTTCCTGGGAACTGGTGCTCCTTCCCTTGGATCCTCCTGACACAGCATCTGCAGCACATCACACGTGGGGAGGAGCTGCCCAAGAGAGAGGGGCCATGGTGGTGGCCACAGGAGGAGGCACAGGCAGCCCAGGACATGCTCAGGCTGGGAGAGGAGGGTCAGCAGCACTGCTGCAGAGGGTGGCTTTGCTCCTTCTGTGCCAAGAGAGAAAACTTTGCTTGAACTCAAGCACATGACACTGGAAGCAAGAGCAAATGCTCCAGGTCTCCCTGGGCTGCTGTGAGCGAAGGGATTCACAAGACAGCTGGCTGCTTCCTTTGGGCAGGGTGAGGAGACTGTTACCCCTCCTGGGAGATTTCGGCGCACATCCCCAGCCCCCTCCCTGGGGTGGGCACAGGACAGTGGGTCCATTTGACAGAGGCTTTGGCCATAGCCAGGGCTGACAATGAGATGGACAGTGCTTTTCAGACACCAGCTTGTCACAGGAAGGATTCAAGAGGCTTTCTGCCTCCCCAGAGGCATCACTGGCCAAACACCTGCCCCAGCTGCACCTGAATATTCATGACCCCTGGAAAGGGCAGCAGCAGCTTGTACCCAGGACAAATGACCATGGGGGTGATGAATTGTGCTTCCTCCTACTTCTTTATGCATGACTACGATACAAGCTTGAAGGTTCTCTTGTCAGTGCCCTTGGCTGCTGCAAACCCCTTACTCCTCCCTTCTCCAGCAGAGAACGTTTCAGCTGACGTCTCCCGGCGCTGTGAAATCATCACTTTGCTGAGGAGAAGCTCTGGGACCTTCTCAAACTGCTCTGCTTGCATCTACCAACACAGAGCTTGTGTTGTCCTGCACGTCAGCCCAGCCACACTCACCACCGTGGCCAGGAACAGATGGGAAAGGCTGGCTCCTGCTCTTCCTGCCTTGTGCCAGACGCTGCAGGAGCTGTGCCCTCCCCGTGTGTGTGTGAGCCTGGGACCTTCCCCTTTCACACTGGCCCACGTGGAAGGTCCTTCTCAGGAGGGGCTGGGAGAAGAGCAACCAGCCAGCCAAAGGAGAAGTTGGTCTAGCAACTAGACAAGAAGCCAGGGCTAGGAAGTGTGCTGGCCTCAACCCAGCCTGGATTTAGGCCAGAACAGAGAAATGAAACCAGCTGAGATGGGAAGAGGCTTTTTGCACTGATGTTTGTCCTTCCTCGTGCTGCTGGGTGCTGGGACAGAACCCTTTCCGTTGCCAGCCACGGCTGCTGCACTGCAGGGCAAGGTGTGAGCAGAGCAGGGGGCTCTTCTGGGCACAGACATGACCAGAGAAGGAAACCCCTTCTGTAGGAGGTGGGTGATCCTGTTTGTGGTGGGTGCTCAGCACAGCTGCCAGGCCTGGCCCTCGCTGTGGGCACGAAGGGCCACATGTGCTGGGTGGATGGGGATTGCCCCAAGGGGGTTGCAGCACGAGGGGATCTCAGTTATAAACACTGGCCTGAGAGAGGGAACACAAGTTATTGCCCAAAAACCTGAGCCCACCTTCCAGCCCTGCCTGAGAGGAGGCTGCTGAGGGAGGGGGCTCCTGCCACTCCATTCTCAAACCCTATTCTACCTGTTTGAAAACAGAATAGAAGCAGAGAGGAGATCGCTCCAGCCTTTCCTCTTCTGGACTCAGCCCCACTTCTGCTGCTGCTTCAGGATGGGGACCTCTCATTGGGGACCCCTTGTCAGGGACCCCATCACCCCCAAAGACACATTTCAGTACCTTTTCCTGAGTCTCAGCCCAGGATTTTCCACGTGGCAGCTGGTGAGTGGGATTGCTGGCAGGCCTTTTTTTGTCTCTGATGGCATCAAGGCTGAGCAGGGCTGTGTTCTAGCACCTACTGGGTTTAACACCTCGTTTCCTCTGCTGTTTGCCCCAGAAACGTGGGGAAAGGAGGCTACACACCCTTGAGGCTCAAATAGCAAATCATCAAGGGCCCACAAGCACAGGCAGCTCGCTGTGCTACCCAATGTGGAGCTGGTTTGGGAGCTCAGATTCGCTGCTGACCACATCTTCACACATACACCGACTTCTGAACTGGCACAAGCCCTGCAGAGCACCACAGGACTGATGCAGGTCCTCCTACACTGAGCAAAGGTGGTCTTGGGGGTAAGGCTGCCCATGCCTCAGCCCTTTGCCCTTGCACCAGAAGCCAGGCTGGGGGGTCAGAGGCTGAGAGGGGCATCTGGAAAACTCTCCTCTAGCACGGTCAGACATGGCCAGTAGTACACAGGAGGCCTCTGCAAGCACAACCCACATTCAGAGATGTCTCCAGCCACATGTTTGTCCACATGGTAACCAAAGAAAGGGCAAGTTCCAGCACTGAGCATTGCCTTTGCGTGCTCAGTTTGCTGTAATCTTCAGAGCTGTGCCCAGCACCACAGCAATTCCATTTGAAAAGACTGACTGATGCTATTGCTTCCAATCCCTTGTGCTGGGCATGTGGAGAAGTGGAAGCTCCTTCATTTGCTTCCCTGGCATGGCTTCAGCTCTCCTAGCCACAAAGGGTTCAAAAGAAGATCTGGATGCCATACCAAAAAGGACACACAAATTTGCACAGGTAAGTAGGTTTGAGCTGTTGGAAGAGAAACACTGAACTTGGAACAGAGACAGACCAGCACTCCCTTTCACTTCCTTACCTCTCTTCCTAGGCTCTGTGAGAAGCCACCTTTGAACTCAATCAGGGTCTCCCGTGGGGCTTCTGCAGGTTGAAGCTGTGTAGAGGTGGATCTGCCCAGAGCTGGGGCTGGAGCAGGCTGGTGGAGCTCAGCCTTGCAAAGTAAGGGCAAGAAAGCACCATTTCCACACTCCTTGCTCTAATGAGCTGCAAAGGTTGAGCACTGATGGCTGCAGAGAGACTCAGCAGTGTCCCCCACAGCCCTCAGGGGAGAGTGGTGGGGAGGAGATCAGACCCTTTCAGAGGTCAGAACTTGACCTCCAACCTCTGCAGTGCCCTCCCCACAGGGCTGCTCTATCACTGCTGAGTTCAGCAGCACATCCCCCCTCTCCCTGCAACCAGCTGCCACTGCAGAGGGGCAGCTGCCACCACGGCCCCCCCTCCCCAGGCTGCCTGCACACACCCCAGTAAAGATGACGGGGCCCATCACAGCAGCAACCAGCAGAGCCACAAAGGCAACACCATGCTGCTCTAGAGCTTCACTCCCAGGTCTTTGGTTTTCCATTTAGCAGTGTGTCTGCCTGTGGTTCAGTCCAAATGTAGGGCTGGTTTTTATCCCCTGCCTTCCCTCCTAAAAATCAATGAAACTCAGTTTTGCAGGGAAAGGCTGAACCCTGCTGCTTCCAAGGCAGAGAACCGGGAAAAGGCATCATCTGAGTGACAAAACCAGGCAGGGATGAAACAAGCTTCATTGTCACACGTTGTGGCAGGACAGAAGGGCAGGGGAAGGGAACTGGAACAGTAAGTTGATGCTGGATGCTGGTTAAATAAACAAGTGTGTCTCCCCATCCACCTTGGCTCTCAGCCCTCTGCTTGATTTTTAATCCTCTGATGCTGCCTTTACTTTTACTGCTTTGCAAAGGTGGTTCCACATTTCCCCTCCTCTTCAGGAGAGTTGAGCAGCATGCAAAACAGCCAGGGAAAAGATATCAGTCTGTCTTACATCATGCAACACTCAGCCTGGCAGCCCAAGCTAATCATGGCAGCAGCAGATAGAAAGCGGAACACTCTTTGGCATCTGAAGTTACCCCAGTGACTGGGTGCACAGCCCAGGGCTCAGCTCCCCTCTGTGCACAGCAGAACTGGTCTCTGTTGCATTGGGAGTCACCTCAACTGCAGCCCTGACCTGAGAAGAGACCTTTTAAGGAGAGATGCTTCTTGACCAGCGTATCTGGTCCCTGCTGTGAACTGACATGGTTTTAGGCTGCTTTCCCAGAGAAAAGCCTTATGTGGCCCTGCACTGTGAGTGCCTGTGCTTGTGTGCACTCAGTCTGTCCTCTGTGGAGCTGCAGAACCTCCATGTTACCTTCAGCCAGGGCTGGAGAGACACACAGCCCTGCAAGGCCCTGAAGGCAGAGCTCAGAGCAGGAACAGGCTCTCTCCACACAGCCCCTGCAAGCTGCAGCTTCAGCCCAAGAGCTGTTTGCACCAACAAACAGTGTGAGATGATGTGGGCAATGGGACACTGAGCCCCAGCCTTCTGGTGAGGTGCTTGATCCTATAAGGAGAAGTCTGCAATCACAGCACGGTGGGGGTTGGAAGGGACCTTTATAGCTCATCCAGTCTAATCCCCCTGCAGAGGCAGCTCCCACCTAGATCAGGTCACACAGGAACGTGTCCAAGTGGAAGGAGCCTCCACACCCTCCCTGGGCAGCCTGTGCCAGGGCTCCCTCACCCTCACAGCAAAGAAGTTTCTCCTCCTGTTCCAGTGGCACTTCCAGCCTGTGCCTGTTACCCCTTGTCCTGTCACTGGGCTCCACACAAAAAAGACTGGCCTCATCCTCTCGACACCTGCCCTTTAGGAGTGTTGATAAGGGCTCTTCTGAGTCCTCTCTTTTCTGAGCTAAGCAACCCCAAGTCCTGCAGCCTTTTCTCGCAGGATCATATGTTCCAGTCCCATCAGCATCTTGGTAGCCATCCACTGGACTCTTTCCAGAAAGGACCTAGGAACCGAAATTATCCAGAAGAGATGACTCTCCTCCCTCCTAAGCCTTGGGACTGTTTTAAACCATTTGTTGCAACCTTGTACTTAATTGAGATAAACTGTCCCCCAGGTCTGAAAAATCACTTCAGCAGCTCAACACCAAGGAGATCATAGGATCACAGAATAGTGGGGGTTGGAAGGGACCTTTAGAGATCATCCAGACCAACCCTCCTGCCAAAGCAGGTCCGACCTAGCTCAGGACACACAGGAACGTGTCCAGGTGGGTTTTGAAGCCCTCCAGAGCAGAAGCCTCCACAACAAAGGGCTGGGCAGCAGCTGAGGGGGCTGCAGCCACAGGAAGGGGGTGGGATGAGACACAGGGCTCCTTTGCAGAAAGGAAACTGAGCCATTCAACATCAGCTTCTCCATTTGCACTCGCCCAATCCAAACATCCCAGCTATAAACACGATGTCAACCCCCCAAGAGCAAAGCCTGGGTTACAGCAGAAGTGAAAGCTGCGGCAAAATACGCCCCTTGAAAAGAGTCCCGGACAAATAAGGAAGTTTCAGCTTCTTGCCTAAAGATTTAAAGCAGGCTGCAGGCATGGAAAATGCCAGGCACAAAGCTCGAGAGTTACTCAGGGTGGCAGAACATAAACGGCGAGTGGTGCCGGGTTATTTCACACAAGGCTGGCTGCGGCTCCCAGCCTGGGTTGGACCGATGGCCAGAGCATGAACAGCAACAAGCACTCCAGTAATGAAGTTGAAAAGGGAGGTCCCTGCTCTTTATAAAGCTGGGAATAAATGTAAGTAGGCATTTTACCCTTCTCAGCAAAGGAAAGCAAAGCCTGGAGGTCGTTCGGTAGGAAAGAAGTGGGAAAGGGTTTTGTGGCCCTACAGGTTTCCCATGGCAAAGCTCAAGGCCATTTAACTGCACCTCAGCTCCAAAAGCAATAAAACATAATGGGAAGTTAAATGTAGCATTAGGCCGTTTTACAACCTGAAAATTGTGTCACTCGTGGTGCCTTTTCCTCCCCCTCCAATGCTTTTAGCGCTGAGTCAAAGCTGTCGGAGCAGACGGGCACATCGATGCTCTGCGGGAAGCCAGCGGTCCTCTGGGCTCTTCTCAAACTCCTTGGGCATCAACACCAACCTCAGCCGTGTTTCTGCACTTGAGAGACATCCTGTGGCCACTGCAGACACTGCACCGTCCCCTCTGCAGCTCGCCTTGCCTTGCAGAACAGACCCCCCCCCCACCTCCCTCCCTGCCCTTCCCCGCTCCTTCGGCCACCGCAGAGACCCGACCACTATTCCACCACAACGTTTTTCTCATCACACGTGTGAAAGCCTTTGGCTGGGGAAGCCAGGGGTGAACGATTCTGTGCTGAGAAAGCCTTTGGTGGTTGTAGGTGGCTGCAAGCGCTCACCCTGAGCGGAGGTTTGTGGTGAGAGACACCCCCGAGCAAACAGGGCTTCATCTCCAGACAGACAAGGCATTGTCACAGCAGCAGCATCCTGCATCCCCGTGTGTGTTTTAGCAGAGCTGTGGTGGTGGTGAGGTGTGCAGTGGTCTGCTTTGATGCATGTGCCACGTGCAGTGTGACCTGCAGGGTGTTTGGGGTTTATGCCATGGGTTCTGTAAGGATGTCACGGAGCTTTGCCACCACGCCTCAGAAACGGGCCGTGCCTTGACTCGAGACTTCAGCTCAAAGCAGCTTTTAGCCAGAAAGGTTAAGCCAAGGCTTTTCTCAAGGAGAAACAAATGAGTTTTAGAGGCCAGGGATGAGAAGGGCCCCGTGGTTCCCACAGCAACCTCTGCAGGTGTTTCACACCCGACTCAGATCACACAGAAGCAAAAGCACTTTAGTTCCTGCAGTGAATACCTTACCTGCCAA
This sequence comes from Urocolius indicus, assembly GCA_013401255.1. Classification (NCBI taxonomy): domain Eukaryota; kingdom Metazoa; phylum Chordata; class Aves; order Coliiformes; family Coliidae; genus Urocolius; species Urocolius indicus. The sequence continues at coordinate 138,818 of WBNH01009714.1, forward strand.
GTCCCAACCACCACAAGGTGTCAGTTGTAGGTGAACTCCTGCAATCTTTGTCAGCCAATGGCCTGGACTTGGCTTCTGTGCACAGGTCAGTGTTGGTGTGGACACCACCTCTGCTCTCAGGTGCTGCTGTTCGTACCGAAGGCTCAACGGGCTCTCGAGTTCTTTTTGCTTCCAACACCACAGTGTTTCACCTTCAGAAGCACTGGGGTGGAAAGACTGCTCCTCCATGGTCTGGCTCATTTTAGGCAGCCCCTTTGCTGGAGGCAGCACCTGGGAGTACATCAGGGTGAGACCAGCAGACGCAGAGGCACGGAAAGCGTGGAGTTACCTGAGGAAGCGTGAAGGTTACCTCCTTTGTCAGACGCAAGGAGCACGCACAGAGAGAGAACAATTACTTCATCTGTCTCGTGTCTCTGGGATTCTTCCAAGCATTCTCTGCCACTGCAGTGTAGGACACTGAGAAGCCTTTGGTGTGGAGAAGTGAAACTGGAAAAGGACTCTTTGTTTAATCACACTGGGTGGAGCTTTTATCCAAAGCCTCTTCCTTCCTGAAGTGAGGGAGCAATGGTCAGTGGTGACTCAATGAAACAATTCACTGGTACCAGAGGGGAAAAAATCTGAGGAAAAAGGGGGAATTTCCACCACCAGACTTTCATCAGCCTGTCAGATCAGGGGGTATCTGGCAGCACCAGCGGGGTGTAACAGCCTGAGCCCGTCACTACATGAAACCTCCAGAGCTTGTCTGTGAAAACTTACAAAAATCTGAAAGCATGGCAAGCTGCAAATCGACATGCTGCAAATTAAACCTCACCAGCTCCCCAAACTGTGCTTTAGTATTTCCAAACCATCTGCAAAGTGAATTAGAAACACAATTTTACATCAGGACGACACGCTCTGCCCTTCCCCACCCACTGCTCAGAGTCCCTGCATAGCTCAGCCTTCAGGTCAGTAGGAAAAGACATGGTCTTGGATAAATGACCACAGCAAGAAACACTCACCCCAACCCTCCTTGAGACAAGAGGAAGGGCTGCAGTGGGGGTACCTGGGAGGTCGTTCTCGTGAGCAGAGATACAGCGGTTCCCTGGGCTGGCTGCAGCCCAGCACTGCAGCTGTGGGGAAGGTGCCTTAGGAGCCTCTACACCTTATCCCAGCTGGCCCATGTCTATCTGAGCTGAGTGGGACAGATCTCTTCTCAAATTCCAGCCCTGCTGCAGCCTTTCCATGGCACCAGGATTCATCCTGAACCACCCTTTCCATTTCTTGAGACGTGAAGGTGTGGATATTGACTTCCTGCATTTCTTCAATAACCTCAGCTAACCTGACAAAAAGCAACCTGTAATTAAAACAACTGGGCAAATACCATCCCACTGTACTTGATCTTGAGTTTCCCATCATACAAGAGAGAAAGGTGAACCTTGCCCACATCCAGACTGAACAGCTCTGAACCCACAAAGATCGGGTGAGATGCTGGAGCTTGAATAGAAGTAGTGTGCAGAACCCAGGGCAGCAGGACTGGCTGTTCCTTCTCTATCTCTTCTCAGCGTGGTGGAGAACCTTAGACTTTGTGAAGAGGTCAAAGAGACTGTTTGAGAAAGCCTAAGTACAGGGAAGGTTTGCCAGAGAAGTGTATCTGAACTTGTCCCTGGCTCAGCATTCAGGGGCTCTGGATGTACATATCTGCACACATTTGTATCCCAGGCAGTCAACCCCTTGCAACCCAAACTCTAAAGACATTTTTCTCTGCCAGAGCCAGCAACCAAAAGCCATTTTTGGAGCTGGATGACTTGGGGTTTAGTGCTGCCAACCCTTTAGTCACAACCCCTTACGAGCAACTCCCACACACGCCACGGCCACGCCACAGACTCACCCCTCAGGCCCTGGGCACGCACCTTGGAACACTGTGACCCCTGCTCATTTGTCACTTGCCTCTGCAGGAGACACACACCAGCTGTAGCTCTGCAGAGGGGGATCCTCAGCGGGGCTGGTGAGCCTATGGATGGCCAAGGAATGGGAACAAGCACAAGGCCTGTGCTCAAGGAAGAAGTTTGTCTCTGGAGATCTGAAGTAAGCAGTTTTCCTTTCCAAGCAGCTCCCAGAGGCTTGAAGAGCAAGCACGCAGTATGCTGAAGAATCAGGGGCATGTTCTTGCCACTTGGTAACTTCACATTTGGGAAGGAAGCTGCTAAAAACCTGCTGCTGATCAGAACAGCAATTACTCTGTTTCCATACCTCAAACACAGGTTTTACTCTGAAAGAACCTTTTGGGAACGCTTCGAGAAGAAAAAATAAACCCCTTAAGCACAAGCTTCAAGTATCTAAAGTGTGATACTGGTGCACTTTTGTCTTAGAAGCAGGGACATACTTAACAGGTGAAGTAGGAAGAGAGTAATTCAGAAACCATTTAACGTGAGACCTTTTGGAACTCCCATCCAGTACAGGTTTACATCATTGATCAGAATACTTGTTCAGTTCAGGCAACAAAGTGCACCACTGGGTGAAAAGAAAACCCCTCATTTGGAGTGCTTCAAATGTAGGGAGTGAAGGGACAGGTGACAGTCCACCTGAGGAAGTGCAACGACTGCCCTGAAATGTCTCATTGCTGTTACAAAGTGGAGTTTTCATGGAAAAAGCCCTACAGAGCAGCACAGGCAGAGCACTGAAAGCCAGCTCAACTCCAGCAGCACCTGCAGCTCTCAAGCCATGGCATGGTACAGCACGTACAGAGAATGAAGCCCCAGCTCAGGAGTATTCACTACATTTCACAGCTAGGATTACCCTTTAAAGCAGCTTAATCAATAGCAATGCTCAGGGGGGAAGAGGGAGGAAGCCTGATGCCCTCACAGACTTCAGATCACCAGAGCTACTACAAAACAGTAAGGGCTTGGCATTTTCACCTTGAGTCAAGCCTGAATGGTGTGCTATCAACAGCTACCAGCTCACTGCAAACTGAAAGTGCAAACTCAGGCTCCAGTTGCAAGCACATTAACTACATGCTCAAGTGCTTCACTGAAACATAACCACAAGGCATTAACACAAACAGCAGGTAACGCAGGGTACTACCTACAGAAGTCCTTGACGGAATGCACCAAGTGTCAATGCATGAAGAAACCTCTTCACTCCAGCTTGCAAAAATCAAATCTGGCTTACCAGGACAATGGGTAAAATGCAGGGACCATCCCCGAGGAGCTCAGCCTCCTGGAGACAGCCAGCTCAGCAAGGATGGCCTTCCCCAGACAGAGCATCTCCCCCCCCCCCCCCCCCGCAGCAGATGCAAGAGACAAAACTGGCACAAAGCCATCCAAAGCAAGGCCATCAGAGCCAAGAGGAAGAGAGCTGCAAGGAAATGCTTGAACTGCTGCTGCCTAGGGCTGTGGTTTCAGCAAGCTGGATGCTACAATAGACATCAGTAGTCAATCTGATTCCCACTTTGGGGTTTCGGTACTGTGTGTGCCTGGAACACAAAGGGCAGCAACAGCCACACGTCCTGCAACACCCCCAGTGCAAAGGGCAGCAACAGCCACACGTCCTGCAACACCCCCAGTGCAAAGGGCAGCAACAGCCGCACGTCCTGCAACAGCCTCAGTGCAAAGGGGAGCAACAGCCTCAGTGCAAAGGGCAGCAACAGCCACACGTCCTGCAACAGCCCCAGTGCAAAGGGCAGCAACAGCCACACGTCCTGCAACACCCCCAGTGCAAAGGGGAGCAACAGCCACACGTCCTGCAACACCCCCAGTGCAAAGGGCAGCAACAGCCACACGTCCTGCAACAGCCCCAGTGCAAAGGGCAGCAACAGCCACACGTCCTGCAACACCCCCAGTGCAAAGGGGAGCAACAGCCACACGTCCTGCAACACCCCCAGTGCAAAGGGCAGCAACAGCCGCACGTCCTGCAACAGCCTCAGTGCAAAGGGGAGCAACAGCCTCAGTGCAAAGGGCAGCAACAGCCACACGTCCTGCAACAGCCCCAGTGCAAAGGGCAGCAACAGCCACACGTCCTGCAACACCCCCAGTGCAAAGGGCAGCAACAGCCACACGTCCTGCAACACCCCCAGTGCAAAGGGCAGCAACAGCCACACGTCCTGCAACACCCCCAGTGCAAAGGGCAGCAACAGCCACACGTCCTGCAACAGCCCCAGTGCAAAGGGCAGCAACAGCCACACGTCCTGCAACAGCCCAGAACGGCACTGATGCAGACAGGCTGACTGCCATCAAACAGGGTCATCATTTGAGAGTCCCTTTGTGCTTTATACCAGTCTGACCTAGTCTAAGGAGAGCTGAGCCCGACAGAAAGCGTCACCAGTGCACACCTTTCCAGACTGCCTCGTTCTGTTGAGGACCAGTGGAACAAGAGACAAGTGTTTCAGCTCCAACCAGGACCACGAGACACGTCCAGCAGTTCAGCAGAAGCAGAGGAACAGAAGCATTTACCCAAGTTTTAATGCACAAACCAACTACATCTTAAAAATTTGATCCAGACTTCAATAATAAATAGGTGGGCAAAATATAATGCAAGACTTACTCAGTGAAAGTGAACCTTTAATAATCTCATGAGATCTACTCAGGAAACAGGACTAGTCATTTTCACAACCGTAAACCCAAACCCTTCACACACTTTTGTTTTGTTTTCTTAACACGGCAACGAACTGTAAACCTGCATTTACTGCTTCAGGTGGTTTTAAATAGTAACTCCAGTGTTTCCTCCTTGGCCATATTTCAATTTTTAGCACCAAAATTAGCCCAAAAAAGAGGTACTGGTACAGCTCAATGTTGAAAATGAATTGTTTACATATAATACTTTATATATTACACACACATACTGTACATTCACACGTCCACACAAACAGGAGGCATATTTAAATGAATATATTCTGTGTTTCAATTTCATAGTCATTGAATGGTAGGGTTGGAAGGGACCTTTAGAGCTCATCCAGTCCAACCCCCCACCAAAGCAGGTCCCACCTAGATCAGGTCACACAGGAACATGTCCAGGAGGGTCTTGAAGCCCTCCGAGGAAGGAGCCTCCACACCCTCCCTGGGCAGCCTGGGCCAGGGCTCCCTCACCTCAGCACTGAAATCGTTCTTCCTTATGTTTCAATGGAATTGTTTGTTCCAGTTTCATCCCATCACCCCTTGTCCTGTCACTGGATACTACTGAAAAAAGTGCTGCCCCAACCTCCTGACACCCACCAGTGAGAGATTTGTAACTGTTAATAAGATCCACCCCTCAGTCTCCTCCAGACTAAACAGCCCCAGGTCCCACAGCCTTTCCTCATCAGGAAGATG
>WBNH01009714.1:144213-156825 GCA_013401255.1 Urocolius indicus
GGTTGTTGCTCCCCAGCTGCAGGACTCTGCACTTGTCCTTGTTGAACCTCATGAGGTTCCTCTCTGCCCAACTCTCCAGCCCGTCGAGATCCCACTGACTGGCAGCACAGCCTCTGGAGAATCAGCCAGTGCTCCCAGTTTGGTGCCAGCAACGAACTTGCTGAGGGTCACTCTGTCCCCTCCTCCAGGTTGTTGATGAAGATGTTGAACAAGACTGGCCCCAGAACCCATCCCTGTGGAACTCCACTGGCCACAGGCCTCCAACTCGATTCTGTGGCATTGATCATCACCCTCTGGGCTCTGTCACTCAGCCAGCTCTCCATCCACCTCACTGTCCACTCACCCAAGCCACACTGCCTGAGCTTTCTGATGAGGATGTTACGAGAGACAGTGTCAAAAGCCTTGCTGAAGTCAGGGTAGATGACATCTGCTGCTCTCCCCTCATCCAGCCAGCTGGTTGTGCCCTCATAGAAGGCATCAGGTTGGTTAAAGACTCAGGAGCAATGGAAATAAAGCAGAAGGGGTAATATTTTACATAGTAGGCAACTTTAATGCTGTAGTGCACTTATAAAAAAGTCCAACTCTCCCTCCCAGCTCAGCAGCTTTTTTTTTGTTGTTGTTGTTGTTGTTTAATATCACTATTCAGAAGGATGCAGAAGTTATTGCCTAAATGTTAACTCTATACATTTCCATCCGAGTCGTCAAAAAACACTTTGGAAACTGCTAACTAATTTACAACTTTCAACTACTTCTCTCGTTACAGCTTTAACTCATTGGCAATTTTGGAAGCAATGTTTTTAAAAGCTATGGATGTTCCCGAGATCCGCTTGAAGCGTACTCCGTTCAGGGACAGTCTGGGCAGTTTACACACCTCCATCTCCCACTGGACCAGGTTTTCCGCGTGCCCGTCCCCGTGGACGCAGAAGAGCAAGAAACGCTCCCTTTGTTCATAGTCACAGTTGTTGGCATCCAGGACTTTCCTGATTTCCCTCATCATGTCGTTGGGATCCATGGAGCTGGTGGTTTTCATGCTCCAGGTGAAACGCAGCGAGCGAGGTTTGGCTTCCTTGTTCTCGTCTTTCTGATCCACGGCGACGTTGCGGCTGCAAGACAGGGATTTGTTAGTTAGCAAGGCCAGCTCCCTTCTCCTCCTTTTGGGTTAGTGAAGCAAACTAACACTCAATGCACACCACGGGTATTAGAGGAGCATTCAGGTGCTGCCTCTTCCCTACTGTACACACACACACACAAACACCCACAGAGAGTCAAGGTGAAGCGTTAGCTGCTGGGGCTGAACGAAAGTATGGTACAATGGGGGACACAACTGGAAGTCACTGGAGTCTGAAGCATGAGGGAAATGACCTTGTGGAGGCACAACTACATGCACTGCCTACAACTGGTGTTTTAAGGCAGGTTCTGCTCCAACTGTGTGACCAGCAGGACCAGGGAAGTGACTGTCCCCCTCTACTCAGCACTGTGGAGGCCTCACCTCTAATCTGTGTTCAGTTCTGGGCCCCTCACTGCAAGGACATTGAGGTGCTGGAGCGTGTCCAGAGACAGGCAACGGAGCTGGTGAAGGGTCTGAAGCACAAGTCTGATGAGGAGCAGCTGAGGGAGCTGGGGGAGTTTAGTCTGGAAGAGGCTGAGGGGAGACATGAACACTCTGCAACTACCTGACAGGTAGCGAGGTGGGAGTCAGTCTCTTCTCTCCAGTGGTGAATGGTATGACAAGAGGAAGCGGGCTCAAGTCGCCCCAGGGAAGGTTTAGATTGGACTTTAGGAAGACCTTTTTCACAGAGAGTGTTGTTAGATGCTGCCCCAGGCTGCCCAGGGAGGTGCTGGGGACACCATCCCTGAAGACATTTAAAAGCTGTGTAGAGGAGGTGCTGAGGGCCGTGGGTTAGTGATGGGCCAACCAAAATGTTCAATGTCTCTATGATTTTAAGCCCCTATTCTAAGGCCACGTGGACAGCTGAAACACTAACTCTGTGCTAGAAGTTTCTGGAACATTTAAAGAGCATTGATTGATGACAAAAGGGTGCTCAAGCCATGGGAGGTGCCTGATCATACTCAATGGGGATGGACCTGTGCACAAAGATCCTGGCACTGGGAAGTGTTTGAGGTGATCACTAGAGACCAGAGCCTACTAGGGTTACCGTCAATGGAGAGGAAAAAAGCTCATCTCTAAGTTGGTCAGTCATCTGTTTAATAGCAACAACTGACAGCAGTAAAGCAATGAAATCTTTTGCTATGCAGTTGGGTGCCTCTGAGGCTGGAGTGCAGGGAGGAGAGCTGGAAGTCACTGCAAGAAACGTCCTCAATGTTGTCAGTCAAAATGAAGAGGGTCACTGTTACTGGCACAGTTTGGGAGGTAAAACACACATACTGAGGCTGCATTTCCCAACTCTGCAACTTTTTCTAAACACACACCCAAGTTTTCCTTTTGGTAAAAAAACCAAGTTACACAAGACAAAAATGTTCCAGGAACTTCTAGTTCGCAATGATCCTTCTGCTTCAATAAAAAGCAGTGGGCATGCAGCTAAAGAATCAGGAATTGTCTTTGGACCTCCAAGGAAAAAAAACCCAGATTTGCTGTAAGAACACTTGCACGGTGTCAGTGCCTCTTCACATTCCCTTGTCCTCAGGACAAGACACTTAAAGACTGTCCTGCTTTAACATTTTGTGAAAATACCTCACCTAAGTGAGCCCAAGCCATGCAGTTTAGGTCTCATGTTGAGCTCCCAAGTTCAATTTACAGTCTCACGTTGAGCTGCTCTTTGAAATAGTTGGCAATCAGCTTCTGGTTACACAATGCTTTTCTAACCACCATTAAACAGGCAATTAGGTACAAATTGACAGCAAGGCCAAAACTGTAGTTCTCAAAGATGACCTGTTTTGTAATTTTACCTTGTCTTTGAAAGGCTTCCAGGAACTGCAGAAGTCGTGGGGTGATGCTGCCAAACCCAGATGCGTGATTTGCCAAATTAAAGAGTACTTGGGTTTAACTCTCAGGTTTTAAACTAATAAGGCTGTAAGGGGGCAGGGGGAACATCAACTTTTATTCAGTGCTCTTTTTATTGTGGGAAGCTTTTTCTACTTGAAAACAGTTGGCAGAACCAGCACAAGTTTCATCTTTTCTAGTGGTTTTTGATATGCAGGTTTTGGAAGAAGAGTGGAACATGAAGAACACTGATTTTGGAGATGAGAAATTAGTTATCCCACAAGTTTGTAGCCTCACTAGAGATCCCTTACCTACACATCTACAAGACAACAGCAAATTATAACAATTAAAATGCAAAAAAGACCACCAACCACACAAGGGAAAAGGCAACGGGAAAGATGAAAGTTTAGAACCAAGTCAGTCAGTGCTTTAAGAGCCGTTGTGCAGACAGAAAATGCTTCTTTAGTTTCAAAGCCTTACACGAAACAAAAGCTGCTGCCTGAAGCCACTAAGCCACATAACCAAGGGGAGAAAGGTTCAAACTCACCTAAGTAACATTTTAAACAAGAACTTGACCCTCACCTTGAGCCCTCAAATCTCCCGTTCCTCTCATATTCAGTCGGGAGCCTCATTGAAAAGAATGCAGAAGAGCAGAAGGAAGTGGGAAAGAGAAGACAAATCTTACACTGCAATATACAACATCTGAGCAGTTGCTGAAAGATACTGCAATCATAGCAAAGGTGGGTTAAAATACCAAGCAACAAAGATGTAAAGAACTTTGTAGGTTAAGACTCAAGTCAGAATGTAACACGTTGTCAGATCGATTGGAAGCCCATCAACTGCAGTTCTCAAATGAGACCACAATTGATCTTCACAACGGATTGTTTACATCTGTGAACGCTGTAGAACTCACTCAGCAGAGCTGGAACTGTGAAACTAAAATGACAAAGTGTGTGGAAGCTATTGTATTATTTAGTAAGCACCTCTTAAAGGAGAAATAGCCCCCAAGTATTTTTAGGCTAACGATATTTAAAGGCTTTATCTGGGAATATAATATATACTTGAAAAAAAACCACCCCCACTCCTATTTACAGCCAGGTTTGGTCACCCTGTGTGTCTGCACGAGCATCAGGTCTCAGGAAGCTGGTGTTTAAGCAATCCCCAATGCCTTTCTGGAAAAGAACCAGAGGTGTACATGTTTTAACAACAGTTTAGAAGTAAATCTGAGATTTCTCAAGCTATGGGAACTCCATTCTATTAATTCCCACACTGGCACATCTTCCACATCTAAGAGCAAGCTTAAGCTTTCTGTCTTCTTGCATTGCTTAAAGCTACACTACTGATCACTACCATTTTTCTAACTGTCAAGCAGTATTAAGGGAAGAATCATTTTTGCCTCTGCCTTCCCATTACTGCAGTAACATGGTTTGACCTCTCAGTGTTAAATCTGCTCACAAGGAAGCTGTCTTTAGAAGCCTCTTATCAAGACTGCTCTAAGCTAGAACATGGCTTCACTGAATAACATCAATTATTAAAGCAGTTTGCTTGACAGGTGCCTAGGGAAAGGAATGCAAGAGCTTGTTTTTTGCTGCACAGCAGGATTTATATCAGGTCGTGGAGGGTGGTACAAGGCTTAATTTCCTTCTTCCCTTCCTTCTGAGGGTTGTGGTGAGGGAACAGGCCCGTGAGATGCAGCCCCTGTGATGAGGTAAGGGATGGAGCACTAACACTGCCAGGAACACGGTGGCAGTGCTCACTGCAGAGCCTACAGAGCCTGCTCCTCCTCCAAAACTCACACTGCTGCACCAAGAGGAAACTAGGAGAGAATGTGGTGAGTCACTGAGCTGTGAGCTGCTTGGCACAGCAGCATCCCAGCAGAGCCCTGCTGGCTGAGGCTCTGCACAGCACAGGGCAGGGTGAGTGCTCTGCTAGGAAACGCTTGCCATCCATTAACGAGCAGCAGTCACAAGTGAGGAGGATCATGAGAACTCCACAACTGAGGAATCCTCCACTAAGTTATTCAGTGACCTGATGTAGGCAGACCTGCATGAGCAGAGGGTGTTGGACTATGTGATCTTTAGAGGTCCCTTCCAACCCCTGCCATTCTATGGTTCTATGATAATTCTAATGCTTCAAAGTGGGTTTTTAATGGTAGTTATTTTCATGAGATCTCGTGCTACTTGTCTATGGTGGATACAGGAGAAGGTGGAAACAGACTTTTAAGGTCTACTCATAAAGTCCATGAACTTTACAACAACCTTCTAAGACCAAGAAGGGGGTAGGTGGGAAGGGAGCCACCATCATGTGTATCCACACCTTTCAGATGAGCTGGAAAAGGTTCATTTCACCGTGCAAAGCAAGCAACAAGTCTGAAGGCACTGCTCAACTGAAAGTAATTGCACTTTAAAGAGGCTACAAAGTGGCAGATGATGGTTTTTTGAAGAGCTGCAAGCACTTACTGATTTTGGGCTTTTGTGGCTTTGGTTTAACTTGCCAACAGTTGCAGAAAGCAGGAGGAGCACATAACCAGTCACTCCAACAGTGTCTTACTGTTACTGGCATCTGACCAGAAATGTCTGTGAGGAAGCAAAACTCCCTCATGATGTTCTTAAGACCCTTTTTTTAGGTTGAAATTAAGCCACACTGTTCAGTTTCTAATACCTGCCACATCTTTCATGGAAGCCTCTCAGAAAGCCCTTGCTTTGTTGAGTTTTTGCATGCAGCAGAGCTCCATTCACCCAGCACGAAGCACTGCTGTCGCATGCCAAGTTTTGGAGAGCTGTGCCAGTCTCTCTGGCTGCTCCTCTTTCACAAAGGACACGGTTATGGTCCAGTTCCACAGCCCAGCACTGGTGCTTTGGGAACAGTCATTTACTGTAGTGCCAGTATTGTTTTGCTGGGTCTGCAAGTTAAATGCAGCCCCGAGGCCCCTTCACTGCTAACACAAATCTCCATTTCTGTGGGAACTGCAAATTGGTGGTTTATGCTCTGAATGTTATGCTTTTGCTTGTATTTTTATGTAAATTAATTTCATGGAGCAGGATGCTCTTCCTTGGACTGGAGATGGAATAAATATCCAGGCAAGTTATGTTCTCATTTGTCATGCAATGCCTATACAGTGTCTGCTAGCAAAAATGTTTCCTTCCACAGGTCTGTGCTGAGTTATGCTGTGTTTTCTGTTCTTTACATCTTTGTATACTGTGCGTTAAAGATGCAGATGATGGATGATGTTTCTATGAAATAACACAAAGAAAACTGTCTAAAAAGATAGAGAAAAACGGGGGGGGGGGGGGGGAGGTACAAGATGCTAAAATAAGATCAAATTTATGGGAATGGAGAAAAGGTGCTGCAATAAAATCCCCAACACAGAAAGTGATTTTTTGCTGTCAGAAAAAAAAGAGTTAGACTTCCACAAGATACAGGCAAGGACAGTGCTTGGTACTAGAGAGAGATATTGTTTAATACCTCTGTGTACCAAGTACAATAGTGGAATTCAGTTTAAAGAAAGTGTGATTGATTATCTGCTTTTGTTCACCTCCCCAGAATGATGCTGCAATATGTGTTATAGTTTCTTTTGGTAAGCTTAGGTAAGACTCATGGTATATAAAGCAAGAAGAAACTTCCAAACCTTCTAAAGTCTTCTATTTAGTTTTGTAAACTAAAAACAGATCAGGTAATGGAGGGACACCATGCACACACTTCAAACACAAGTTAAAAAGCACAGTCTTGCCCAGGGTAGGTCGTGTAAGGCTCTGCAAATCTCCTACTCAAAAGGCAGAGTCACGGAAGCTGCAGCAGCTATTTCCACCATAGTCTAAGACTCCAGCAAAAAGTTTTTAAAGGTATTAAAAGTTCCACTTAAGTCTCAAATTTGAACAGGAACCTTCTTTTTTAAAGGTGTACTCCTGTTAGCCTTTGCCATCTTGAGAGCAGCAGTGTAACAAACTCCTATGCATCCACCTGTGGAGGCTGCACAGACCACAGTCCTTTGTTTTAAAAGCAATGTGATTTAACAGAGACAAAAACTTGTTCTTACAAAGTGGTGTGCAGCCCGCAGCTCAGGGTGCACGATGGGTTAAAACTACTGCCACTGCTCAGCTTCAGCTGCATGCTGTGTTGGATGGTTTCCTTCCTTTTCCTTGGTGCATGTTCCTTTCCTCAGGCCAGCTGTGCCAGTGCCAGCCAACCCAAGCGACATCACTTCTATACATAGGCATGTTTGGAAGAGCTCCGGTTAGCCTTACCCTGACGTGGAATTTACTCATTGAAATTGAGTGGGGTACTTCTACTGTGCATAATAAACCCAAATTTAGGCAGCAATTTATATCTCTGAGGTCTCTGCAATCCAAGTATTTGGTTTAAATGGTCTGACAAGCTTCAAGTTACAGTCACCTGCACAGCCTTGCACACTGAAAGTTAAAACAGATGATGGCTGGGGGGTTTTTGGCCTCATCTCCCTATTTTTCATTAGTAGTTGGAAATTGAAAGTACCACACTTTAAAAAGCTCCAAGATATGATACAAGCAGAGTATTACAGAACACTACTGGGAAATGTACCTGTGGATGGAAATTGTCCAACCAACTTTTCATAGGAACTCCATTTGGCCTTAGGTTGTAAAACTGGATGCAACCCTTTGGGCTCAAAATGTGAATCACATTTCAGAGCTTTTCCCTTTTTTGTTAGTAAATACGCATAGAGCTTATCTTTTTTTGTTTCTAACTGAAGTGCTCTACTTGCACTTCAGCTGCAATTCACTTCAGCAAATGCATCCCCATTTTCAAGTCAGGACACAGCCTCTGTATCTTCATTCAATCTTCCATACCAAGCTGTTAGATTCACAACCACGTTCAGTTTGCTTTCCATTCTATCAACTGCAGGCAACACATGAAACTGAGCTTTTTAAAACCAAAATGCCATCAAACAAAGAGAATGTAAATTTAGCATCACTTACCTTTATTTGCTTGTAACCTTATGTTTTGTTTATACTGTCATCATTGTTATCAAACAACCTCATTCTTCAAACATAAGCATGCTAAGTGTATTAGTACAGAGAACAGAATTACTTTGGTACTACCAACTCTATCAAAGGAAGAAGAATTCACGAGGCATGCTTAGCATTTGGTTATACAGGTGCCACAGGTTCTTAGGTGTCATCACGAGTTAATGGATTTACACTACGCTTTCTTCTCGAGAAAGGAAGGATTTAGTTCTCAGCAGAAAAGTTTAGTTTTCAGAGATCCAAGGCTAGAAAGCCAAATCTGTTGTTAATTGCAGGAGCCACTTTTTTTTTTCTTTTTGAAATAGAAATAAATCCTACCTTTTGATAAACCTGAATGACATGTTTCTAAAAGAAATTAAGCCAAAATTATAATTAACAAAAAGTTTCGTACAAAACAAATTGAAAAAGCCATTTAGAGTTGAAACATGCAAAAAAAAAAAAAAGATCTCATTTCAAATGCACAGTGAAATTACACTTTTAATACCCTTTGGAGATTAAGATGATGATTTAGGGTGTGAATAGCCAAATTCGTAGCATTCTTTGGGGGGAATATGCCACCAGCAGTGATGATGAATTAGAACACGTAGCAGTGCTTAAAACACTTGAAAACTCAGAATCTGCCAGGTTGCATCATAAGATTGTGTAGATTTTCTTCATGTATTTCAAATAGAGAGTAAAAAAATCACTAACTGTACTATAATTAGATCTAAAGTATCTAACAGAGGTAGGTTTCCTTCCTTACTTCATAAACTTTAGGTCAGTCACATTGTGCCAAAACCTGACGTAAACACTGAGTTAATTTAGTGGCAGAAGCTGGTAACAACTGCCTACACCAGAACAGTAGTGGCTGGGAAGCAATAGTATTCTGAGTCCCCATGGAGAATGCTAGAATAAATTAACAGGTTTTAAGGGTTTTAATTAATTAATTAAACAGAAGAAACATAACCATGTCCTTTGATGGCACCTCTGTAGTTTGTACAGCACCTTGTCTAACAGAGCCTCAACTCGAAAAGGTCCTCCAAGTGCAGGCTTAACCATCTGTAACAGTGCTATTGTGTGACAGCTGCACGCTATAGAATTGAGTCCTGACGGAATTTAAACTATTGTCAAAAGCAGTGGGGAAAAATGGGTTCAAGAAAACCACACTGCACTGCACAAGCTGAAGCTCAGAGGTATCAACAGAAGTCTGAACTGTGCCTGAAGAAGCCAGTGAAAAGCTTCCATGTTCACAGTTTGAGTGGCCACATTTTGGAACATCCAATGGAGGAAGGACATTACAAACAGAAGTATGGAAAGAAAAAAAAAAAGGCCAAAAGGATGTGTCTGATTAACACTTCACTTGACTGATTTAATCTTTTTGCTCTCCAGAAACAAAGAAGATAATTAATGATTTCATCCAGCACAGTATTTCCCAGGGAAGTGTCACCTGGCAGAGAGCTGAGCAGGGTCAAACACTTATCAAAGACTAGGCTGTCATGTTTCTGTTTTTCACAGAAACAACTTCTATGTTTTTAAAGAGTTCAACTCCCTACATTGAAATCGGGCAGCTGTGAAAACCTGGAGTTTAGCTCAGCGTTATTGTGCAGGAATGGGAGACGAGGAACACCAAAAGTAAGGCCAATATCAGAATGATACACTCTGAAAAGTGTCACGTGATGAGGAGGGTAAAAAAAAGATTGGAGAATATCTTAGGGCAAAGCTAAATAAACCCTCACTTCTGCAAACAGAGGTTGTGGATATCACAGTGGTGTGAAGCGTCTGGTATGTGAACCGACGGGTTTTTAATGGAGAAGGAAAACAGGTGGGGTTTTTCCATTTTAGGGTTTGTAGGAACTACTTTAAATCATACATTGATTTCAAACTACAAGTCCAAGTAGAATAAAAGCTGTTAGTGCAGGAACGCTAGACATGTTCCTGTGTGACCTGATCTAGGTAGAGCTGCTTCTGCAGGGGGGTTGGACTGGATGAGCTCTAAAAGTCCCTTCCAATCCCTACCATTCTATGATTCTACGAACAAAACCTGCTTAAGTGAGGCTTTAGCTGGACCAACACACCTTGACAGTAAAACCAGAATATGCACTTGAAGTAAAGGCCAAAAACCAAGAGTCAGTTTTCCAAGGTATGGCCAGGCTCCTGCCTAGACTGAAAGCCATTATTCCAGGATGCCCTGTGCTAGCACTACTGCCAAAAAGAATCACCGAATGGTAGGGTTGGAAGGGACCTTTAGAGCTCATCCAGTCCAACCCTCCTGCAGAAGCAGCTTCACCTAGATCAGGTCACAAAGGAACGTGTCCAGGTGGGTCTAGAAGACCTCCAAGGAAGGAGCCTCCACATCCTCTCTGGGCAGCCTGGGCCAGGGCTCCCTCACCTCAGTGAAATAGCTTTTTCTTATATTTAAATGGAACTTTTTGTGTTCCAGCTTTATCCCATCACCCCTTGTCCTGCTGCTAGCTACAATGGGAAAAAGAGAAGCCCCAACCTCCGGACACCCACCATTTAGATATTTGTATTGTCTCCTGCCCCTAGCCCTTGCACTTGGGTTATTTCCAGTCACGTGTTGCCAGCAAAGATTATTCTGGAAACAACAACAGCCCAAGTGACTGGAAACACAACCTGAGCTGCTAACGCTACATTACAGACCAGGACTGAGATCCTAGTTTATGCTGTCCCCTGACAGACGATGCAGTCAGAGTGAGCAGCTTCTGAACTGATGTAATGAAACACATCAGCACTTGTACCCTCAGGTATGAGGATGAAGAGCATAGGAGAAACAGCCCAGACCACGCTGTTTCCCTTTCGATCCTATTTGCTAAAAACAAATGGCTTCTGTAACCAAAAATCATGAAGCAGTGTATTGGAAGTTGCAGGAATTGTTAAGCCATTAATCAGACAACGTGGACAAAACCACCTAAGCGACGAACTACTCAGGGTGTCACTGTAGTACCCGAGAGAGAAAGAGCCAGAGGCTTACCTTCTGGTTAGCTTTGAAGTTAGTTTGCTAAAGAGATTAGTGGAGCCCCTGGTGCGAGCCTGGGAGAGCGGCGTGGCCTCGTGCGAGAGGCTGGGGGAGGCGGGCGGGCCGTTGTAGGTGGCAGTACGGCGCTCCCGCAGCTGCCCGTGGAAGGTGCTGCGGCTGGCCGTGCCGCGCGGGAAGCGGATGCGGTCCGGGGTGGTGGCACTGCTGATGCTGTGAGTGGAAGCCACGGGAGTCCTTTGATCCGGAATAGCGCTGGAGCAGAGAACACAAAAGACACAACGCTAGAAACTTAACTTCTTGGGAGGGGAGCTGCGGGGAAAACACAAAACACTATGTTCTACAGTAAAGCGTAAGCAGACGATTTGATATAGGCCAGGGTTGGAAATACCAACAGTATTTACAGCACTGTATGGAACCAAAACTCCAGAGAAGTTAGGATTAAGAGGCTGCCGAAACAGAAACCTACATAGGCGGTTCAAATGCAACAGGAGTATCCTGGAAAAGACCAGATACAACTAGGAATGTTTCACTGAAGACCGATAAAAGAAGAGATGAGGAAAGTTTCCCTCCAGGAAAGAGAAGCAATTAGGTAACTTTAGTGTCTCTCCCTCCACGGTCTATAAATACATCTTTAGAAGTCTTGCTAATTTGAAAGCACCCTACACAAAATTCTCTACAGGCGAAGCGCTGCGAGTAGGGGAAGCCCTTCAGGATAACACGGTTAAAGACTCCCACAAACTCTGCCAATAGGGCATGTCCAATACTCCTATCACTAGGAGAAGGTTTCAGGTTGATTACTGCAGGATTATGTCACAGACAGCCTGACACACCACAAGACAAATGTAAACGAGACTCAAAAAAAGATGAAGAAACACACATCTCGTGGGGCAAATGTAAACTAGAACAATCTAGGACTAAAAAAACTTCCACAGCACAAAGTTAAGAAGCAGTGGGTGTAAGTTAGTTTCACAACGATTTCAGGTTCTTACATAGGCCTGAAGTTATCTGCGCCATTGTCTATTGGAGGCAACATCATCTTCGTGTGCACAGAGGCTGACATGGACATCGACTTCTGATGTCGCAGCCGAACACTGGAGAAGGATGTGGTACAAACTGAAGCAGGGCTAGCTGCGTAAGCGAACATTTCTGTCAGGCTGGGAGGGGGTTTGGGTTCAGGCAGAGGCAGAAAGAAGAGCATGATGGACCAACAACAAACTACTGCATAGGTTAAAAAAAAAGAAAAGCAAACTTTTCTTTCTATTAATTGATTTATCAAAGAATACGGAGTCTAAGAGTCCTCCTCTATGTCAACAGCAGTAACTACCCTGTGATTCCCTTAAAAAGCATCCTCTCAACATCTAGGGGTTTATCATTCTCTTACCATGAGCATCGGTGTGCAGTCATACCCTCCCTGTACCTCAGTGAACACACTGATGTAACTCAGACTGGTCTTCATGTTAACAAAAGCATTGAAACCCCCACCAACTGCACCTTCCAAAAGACTGAGAGCTCCATTGCTGCAGTGAAAGTAATACTTTGCTTTCAGGGTGTATCTGTTTAAGTTGGGTAAGCTGTGAAATCTCACTCTACCCCTGAGAACTGAGGGACTTCACAGGCACGATCCAAGACAACAATATAATGATCTTTAACGAGCCCAGAGGAACACCATCCCCCCCCCCCCCCCCCCCCAAAAA